>JAODKN010000093.1:4484776-4495718 GCA_026774425.1 Petrocephalus zakoni
GCCAAACCTTTCCTTCAGAGTTGAGGCAGAGCGCTTCACGCCGTTCTCTCGAAATTGAGAGCGACAGCACAAATCGGGTTAATGCGGCGAGCCAAACAGCTAACTGTCTGAGGGGAACAGGAGCTACACCGGTCATTTGATTCCTACAGCACCCCAAGCAATGCTCGATTACTCCCCCATGTCACAGGTGACTTCATTACCGGCCTCCCCATCTGACAGCCCCCTGTGCAGCACTAATTCTCCGTGAAGCCCTGAAATGCTAGATTCCGGCCTCTTCAGTGGTCAGCCTTTTCTCCAAAGAGTCAGTGGAGGTGTGTGGCTTACGACCGGAATGGAGCGCTGCTTTACGGACTTGCTTGCTTGTGTTGAATACATGCCACAATGACCATGCTACATCGCCAAGCTGCTGCATAAGAGATACTGAATGTAGACATTTGTTAGCTACTGAAGGGTGTGTCTAATGAGATCCCCCAGGCTTTTAGTGGCACCCTGGTCCAGGAGAGAGACCCCAAGACCTGGAGACTCCAATAACTACAATCCAGCAACAAAGTTGCTTTCTTGTGGAAAAAAGACTAAATAAGAACCTGGGTCTAATCAGTAAAATGTTACCAAAAGAGGGACCTCGGCACAGGGTCCTGATTTTGCTACAGTTTCTGTGCCTCTCCTTCCTGTTCCTGTACACTGCTTCCCTAGCATCAAGCCATTAGTAGGTTAATTGTCATGATTACCTGAGGTAGGTAATTCATGTCCAAAGAGTAAAAATCCAGACCAGGATTTTTTTTTTACCAACCAGTTGAGCATTAAGAGTCTCAGTCACAGAGTACTCAAATATCTGGTTGAAACAAAATCCTGGTCTGTATTTTTACTCTTTGGACCTGGATTACCCACCTCTGATGATTACCGTACCCTGTCCCTAGCACAAGCCTAGGGAAGAGATACGCAAATAATCTGGGCCCCAAAGCATGAAAGATGTCCTCAGGAAGTGGTCAGGAAGGGCACGCTAAGGGGGCATTTTGGAAGACGTCAGGAGAAGCGACAGGAGAAGGGGCGGTTATAAATAGCAGTGGTGCACTGGCGTGTGTGCATAAGAACATGGAGTGCGTTTGTGCTGAGTCGCTCCAGACGGTGCCCTCACGGCGCTGGGGGGGAGAGGGGGCATGTTACCCTTGCATGAGCAGGCCAGCGGGCACTGTTGCTTGCATGAGGGTCATCTTGCCAGCCTGGGCTGGGTTGTGCCAGGGCTTTTAACATCTGCATTCGGACATTGTAAATAAAACTGCTCCATCTCCGAGGAAGTCGGGTGAAGGAGTTTGGCTCCACGCGTCTACAAATTATTTATCGCGCCAAATATAGGAGAGCACTGGAGCGTGCAACAATCTCACAAGGAAAACAGTGGCTTGAGGAGGACTGTGGACATCCAACTCAAAATTAAGTTCTAACACGCCTTGTGCCCTGCTATGAATTCCAGTAATGGCACATAATGCCTCGGCTGACACAGATCTTCTCTGACGCAGCATTAAATCTAAAGTGGTCAGCTGGAGCCGGTTGATAAGCGCGGTTGCTAGGGCGTCCGTGGCCGCTTCTCCCAACCCCCCATCTTCGCTACGCCTTCACTGCGATTTAATTCACCATAATGTGACACCACGGCGTTCAGCCAGGACTTGCAAACACTATCCTCGTGGAGCAGAGCAAGCCGCAGATAAGAGAGCCACGCTGTCACTGCCTCCAGAGAACCTGCCGGCGTTCTGACACCAAAGGCGTGACGCTTGTGTGTAGCTCCTCTTCTGGACAATGCTACATGTACATATGTGTAAAGTGTTATGGTAGGAAACAAGGTCAAGGCTGAAAACGAAAAAAGGTTGGGCTCTACGGTACTACGCAAGTACTCCAGTATGACAGCGAGTACGACCCTGCGGATCAGACACGGGGAACTGGTCAGGTATCTACCAACCACACAGAACACACCACCTCATGCAGTTTTATAGCTCAACTTTTTTGCCCAAATGCTCCAGAACATTCTGGAGGACCTTGTTCAGTCCTGAGTTCCAGTTATCCAGTTTTCTTGGGGCACTTGCAGTCAGTGATGCAGAGAGAATTTTTTTTGGAAATGTTTCGCCCTCAGTCCCAGAAAATTTCCAGTGCTACAGTCATGTTCAAAGTTTTGGTCCAACACTGAACAACTTAAGACATTAAACCTTTTCTAACACAGGTTGCTGTTTAAGGGCACACACACAGCTGTTCATTCAGCACTTAGACAAACATGTTCATTTACAGCAGAAAACAAACCTGACTGCTAACCCAAGCATCTTGTGCAGAGCCAACAGCCAGGTGACAGAAATGTCAAAGCACCCTTCTGGTTTGTATTTTATTTCCTCACTGCTACCAAGACATATAGACTGTATTCTTATTAAGAATAATTCCTACGGGATGATGATTAAAAAAAAAAGAAAAAAAACCCACAACCTTGTTCTCTGAGGGTTTTCCACAACAGAGACACTTTCATCGCTTTCAGTCGCAAGCATGAACCATTCACCGTAATTCACAATTACCTCGGATCTTTCATAATCCAAATGTCCATGGATGACATCAATTAGATACCAGATTTCGGGTTGCAACAATATAAATTTAAATACGAATAAAAGAATCTATTTCTAGGTTTTTGCTGACTGTTTGCCTTCGGTGACAGTTATCACCACATCAAGAAGCATCGCTGCATGGACCAGTCCACCGGTATGATTTGTCCTGTTGGTGTTTAACAGCCATGCAAAAGTAATTGCGTTAAAAATCTGTACTTGAGTATATCTTAAATCCTTCATATGACACTCAAAATCCAGCTGTCCTGCAGGAATAGAAATAAGTTACTAAAATTCGAAAGCGGACCCAGGTCCATAGCTATGTGTACTTTGTTAAATGTGCTAGCCTCTTTTGTGCGGACTTTCCCCTCTTCTGCTTTTTTGCGTGACTGATGCACGCTTACTCCTACGTCATACATCTGGACTCGTCATTTTCGCTTTTTTGCGTGACTGATGCACGCTTACTCCTACCTCATACATCTGGAAGCCACTTGCAGAGCAGATAACAATAAAGAGGAATACTGGGAAAGGGTTAGGAGACAAAGGCAATGTTTTCATTTTTCTCTTCACCTTCATGATCTCCTATTGTCCCAGAAAGCTAATAAGTTCATGGAAATCCAGTGCCGACATCTGCATTTTTTTCTGGCTCTGAGGTTTTGTGTATCTCATTTCAAATGCAGAGTCTTCACTCTCATTTTTGTCTCATTACCCAGAAACTGTACCCCTGGTTTGGGGTGGGGGGGGGTTACATCCTGCAGGTGATTCAGTCCATCTTCTTGCTGACTTCTCTTGACAGACGGAAAAGTGCGCTTGCCCGCACTTTCTCTCCTCTTATGGTCCTCCTGTCAGGTCTCCTCATCTCCTTATCCAGCTGCGGAAGGATGGTGGAGCAAAGTCGCTCCCCCAAGGCCCACGACGGCTCGCTCACCCTGACCTTTGCGGGATTCACGGGAGGTTCGCTCTTCCTTCAGCGTCTCTGGACCGTCACAGTCACCTGACTTCTACACTACTGACACCACACAGATCAGCGAGCAGAATTAAACCAGCTGATCTTCTCCCCACCTCATTTACCACCAGAAAGAGGGGGGCTGTGCGGAGTGATAATGTCCCCTGAACTGAAACCTTGCAAAGCCCCCTCTCTAAAATACCGCCAGTTCTTTCTGCCTGTAACGACAGACAAATCCATCCAACAAAGGCCTTTCATTCAGCGACTCACAGAGCTAAATTACTCCCACGCACTCAGACCATTCAGCCAGCCCTGTCGAGAGTACTCTCTGGCCTTGTGTGCAGTTTAATGACTGATTAAAACAAAGATTTCCAGGTCTTGTGTGACTCTGCCATTCCCTAGATGTATCCCCTCCTAGTCTAATGGACAGTTTGTGCAACAGTTTCCTAGTCTGGCTTTGTTCTAGCGACAGCTCGAGTGTCAGGGGCTTCCAGGATCTCTCCGCGACACCAAAGACGTCCCTTCGTCCACTGAGAAATATAAAATATGGCCGCTTCGCAAACAAAAAGACTGAGGAGTGCACAGTTCTTTGCAGAAAGAAGAGGGACAGAACAGGGGCATTACACAGAAATAATGACTATAGGTTTCATCTGTTTTTCCTAGGGCCCACCACCATTGTGTGGGTGGTACTTTTTTGTCCCAAACCTGGTGTCCCTGCCTCTACTTGATCTCCACTGTTATCTTCAGTCCAAAGATTGGAGATGTAGCCCTGGGGGTCTGTGCCATAGCACGGATGCCCTTCCACTCCCCTTGGCGATGTGGCTCTCTGGTCCAGGCTCCCAGTGCTATTGCACTTTTTTGCCAGCAGGGGTGCCAGCGAGCCAGGCAAGAGCAGCGAGTTTAGTGACAGGCTGCTCAGAGTCTCTGAGAAATGTTCGCTGTTGCAGGCTTGACTGGATACACCGCCTCCGATCCCAATCCCTAGATCATCGTCGGAGTGATCCATTGAATCCTGTCTGTTGCACCCTGGGCTGATGCTGCCACCTCCACTGCTCTGACTCCTCTGGTGACCCCTGGTGGCCTGGAGGTTAAACACAGCCGGAGGGTCAGAGAGGGGATCCATAAAGGGTCTCGGGGGACAGCGGGCCTCATCAGGTAGTGTACAGAGCAGAGGCAGAGGCATGCTGAGATCTTGCGGAGGTGACATGCTGACGCTCAGGCCCTCCTCCAGAGTGGTGTGCAGGCTGCCCTCTGAGCTCCCTGTGGCCAGCGAGGAAACGCTGTGGGATGGATGCTGAGGGGTGGAGAACATTGTGCATTGCATGTTAGAATGAGCGACAAAAAAGATCACCACCCTTTGAGAGAGACACTGAGAGTCCCTGACCTGTGCGCCAAGGGCCCTACTGTTGGCCCCTGGGGATCTGAGGGAGGCCCAGGAAGCAGGAGATGTGAGACAGGAGCCCTGTACTGATGGGAGACACTCTGTTCCAGAGCTGGATGGGCGAGCTGCTCCAGCCGGATGGAAGAACTCCGTGGGAAGGTGGAAGAGAGGAGAGGAGCCGCTGCCACCTCCTTCTCTATTGCTACTGCTGCAAAGACCTGCTTCTGGAACTGGTACAGACAAAATTAGGCTTCTAAATATGCAAAGTAAAAGAAGGATAGAAATTTAGCCTGTGCTGTTGTAGCATGTATTGCTAGATTGTCCAGAGGATGCTGACCTTCAGCTGTTTCCATTAACCAACCAATTACTCTTTGTTTCAAACGCGTGTATGTGTGGCTCTGATCCCATGATCAGAAGGTTGAGGGTTCAAATCCCATGTTTGCTAGAGTGATTTCATCACTGGGCGCTAGAGCAAGGTCGTTAACCCCAGGAGCTGACCCTTGTCTCTGATTCTCATTTATACATTCTGCTAAATAAATAAGCATTTGTTTATTCTGAGCCCGTGATGCTGCCGCATTCTCTGGCTGATCCGCGATGCACATGCAGATTCCGCTGCACTCTGCTCCGTTTGGCGTGCCTGAACGTGGCTCGCAAAATTTAATTAAAACAATAACATAAAAATAAACCGATGACGACAGCAGCAAGTCTGCATACCTGCCGGAGTTAGCGAGCAGTGCAGGGCCGGCGCCTGCAGATCCACCACGGCCGTTGCATCCTCTTCCAGGGGGCTCTGATTCTGCGATGCCATGAGTCCTGGCTGACTGCCGCCCAGCTCACTGGAGCTCTGTGAGCGACCACTACCATCCTCTTCTTCCTCCTACCACAGGGGTGCACCACACACGGGGGGTAAACCCCTCGGTTACCGGCCATCGCCAAAGCATGCTAATAATCCCTTAGACCCGTCATTAGAGCAAATCCAGAACAAGTTCCTTGCTCAGTCCAGACAATATTTCACTGATAATTATTCTCCATCTGGCCCCATTGATTAACAACAGCTAGCAAATTCTAACACTGTGCGCTTCATTGCCCTAATCTACAGATTTACATTAACAATCCAATATTAATTATGTATCAAAATATTTTCCATTTATCTGAGCTCTACAAAAGCAGAACCGGAACACGCGGCACACACAGTTTTGCTGAAGCAATAATTAGATTAATGAATGTCTGATACACTCCGGAGCAAATGGCACTGGAGATCCAGGAGCCTTGAGGCCGGTTGAGGCGTCGGCTCGGCACGGATACCTTGCTGTCCCTCATCAGCAGCTGGTACACGCTGTGGTCGTCCAGGCTGAGGTCATCGGGGAGCGCCAACGAGGAGGACTTGTCAGAAAGCTGCTCGGAAGCTAGGGAGGCCTGCTCCACCTCGGCCAGGCGAATCTGAAGGGGTAAGCAAATGGGGGCATAAGATTGCGGGCAGCAGCGAAGGGGCGGGAAGATGGATTACAGCTGCAGGAGACTATTAGATGTTTCACGGACCACAGTAGCTCAGCCCAAAATGAAGCATATCACTCCTCTGTTTAGACAGAAGAGAATGTGTTTGAGTTGAGCAAACCTGACTTCTTATTTTATGTTTTTTTTCTGGGCTGCTATGTCCAGTCTACAGACACACAGCACAGAGGAAAAAGAGGAGCAGTAAGGGGAAGCCAAATAAATCAGCTATATCAAAGAGCGAAATGGGGGCAGCCGGACAAGGCAGCCAGATTGACGAGTGGACAGCTTTCCCCAGCTGCGCCGGTAAGAGCGACTGACAGGCGCTGAGTAATACACACACACAATACTACCCACCTCCCATGAATAATGCAGCAGCTGCACTCCCTGGAAAAAAAGCCTAGTTTATAGGGTTCAAATAACCACTTATGAAAAAACACGGCAAGTGCAGGTGATGTTCCACATCTCAGACACCTGAAAGGTTTTTTCTTTTGTTCCCACCACTATGCTGCTAAGAAATGGCTGATCACGTACTGCAACTCAAAATACAGGAGCTGGGAGATTAGGGCGAGGAACCGGGACATGGGTATAGGAGAGGGGATCTGGGCAGCGACGAAAACCGAAAGACGGTTTAGTAATTTCGCTGTGCTAACCCAGAGGTGGGCGACTGAGCCGTTGTTCAAGCAGAACTGTCAACATGGGCTGATACTGTTAGGAGAAGCCCAAGACGCTCACAGCGACTACGCCCTCACGCCCACTGCAGCTCTGCAATTCTGATAGTCGTCTTGTTCCATGTTCTAATAGCTGCTAATATATCACTGGTACAACCGGTTTAGTCACTGCGAGGTTCATCTCTGTATGTCTGACAGCCGAGTGCTTATCTTTCCTGCTCTGCCCTGGACGCTATCTCCTCCTGTGTTCTCTGGGATCCGATGCCCTGTACGAGTGCTGATCATAATCCCCTTCTCTAACGATCTTGCCCCATCCCCATGGTGTGTGCCTGTCCCCTCACACCCCAGGCTGGATCCCCAGTCTTTACGGCTTCCTCTTCCGACCCGGATTTCCATTCCCATCCAGCGTTTCGGCTTCTCGTTTGCACCACGCTCGAGTCCTCTCTCTCCGACCAACATTGTGACAGATTCATCACCCGGTCGTGTCCGGAAAAGCCTTCCTGGACAGAATGGGCGCTAAAGCTTCATGGCAAGCCTTAGGGAAAGCTTCGGAGGAGATGATGTTCTCCAAAAGACACTTTCAATCTTCTTTCTTTCTTTCTTTATATCTTCTTTTTTTGCCCAAGTTCTGCTTTATAACTACTGGAGAACAAGTAGCGGGAGTACATTTCTATTTGACAGCTACGTTCCTCAAATGTTCCCCAGAGGGCACTGCTCTTGTGAAGTTGGCCTTCATTAGTCCTGGCACCTACACTTTCAAAAACAAGCAGAAGTTTCAACTTTTTCAGCTCTAACACAATATACACCGCCTCCGCTTTCTGCTAAATACTGCCTTTGATTTCCCTTTGTTTGCTTCCCCTAATCATCAGCGGCGTTCTCTGTGTTAAAGAGCATCCCGGAAGTCGGCCCTAGACTTAACTCAACTCATTTACTCATTCAATGTTATTTCAAAATCGTTCTTCTCATGATTTTTGTTTTTTGTGCCTTGACCTTCAAAAAGGTCATGATAAAAAATCACCTTCTATTTGCAAGATCTTCAGGTCATTACACAATTGGTCACTGGGGCTATTGATAGCAGCAGATATCCAGGTGTTTTCTTGTGGAGCACTGCTGCTAGGCTGGGTTCAATCAAAACCCCTTAATTATCCACGGACCTTTGACTTGGTTGATCTGGAAAGGTCCAAAACATTGATAAGCGTTTACCTTCTTGCATTCTCTTTTATCTCCTACTGCTGTGGGCAACATGGCCTAGTACTCATAAACAGCCATCTACGATATATCCAGACATTACACTCACAACAGTAGCCTGTGATAGGATATGGGTCATTAGTCAAACTTCTGCACCCAATCACAGCCAAGTGTTCTGGCCTCAGGTGCCAAATCACATCCATAACAGACATTTGTATACTGTAACATACGCATAAATGCCTTTTATTCTTTATTATTATTTTTATGTTGAAAATAACATCTTCCAGGAAATATATAGTAAGAATTCAGTAAAGACCCAGTTCTGTGGGAGCTTTTAATCAGCAAGTTATGTCCCAATCTTAGCCAGTCAAGGAAAATTATGTTTTAATGATGTTTTTAATGATGAATTATGTTTCATGTTGGTGTAAAACTATGATTGTCTGTCAAATGCATCAGCATAACCTTCCAACCCCTCTTCTAAGCCCCCCCCCCCCAGTATATGTGCTTACTATCCAATACACCCCCAACACTAGCATACCTCGTTTGGCTAACGAATGCCTCATTCGAGTCATTTTACTTAATTCGCATTTGTTCTAATCTTAAATTGCGCTTTTTTATGAGCAAATAATCACTATATAGATAAATGGCTTTAGACAGAATGGCTTTAGACTGCCTATGATTTGATACAGTCCTCTTTGTGACGTGGAATTATATCTGCAAGGAAAGACTACAATTATTTACACAGAGCGTGTCGACCTGCTGGCGTGGAACACCAGTCTAGCTCTCAGCTCAGCCAAAGCCCAAACCCCTACTTCTCATTGCCTTTCAAAAATGGACCGTGACTTGGAATTATCTGCCTTTTCCTCTGCCTTAACAGATGCACACACAACTGCGTTTAAGACCCATTGGTGCAACCTGTGCTTATTCCAGAAAAAAATAAAAGACATCACAAACCTCACAAGTATAGAATAACAGCAAACTGAGCAAAGGCTCTGTAGTGAGACATACAGCACCTTGAGGGAGTCTGATCCAGATGATAGTGAAATGCGAGTTTGCATGGGAGCAGTCGGGCAGGAGGGCCCCCCAGGGGCCCGGCGGTGTGCAAAGGAAGCACCTCACCTCCCGCGGATGGCGTCTGCAGTCTTTGCACACAGGGGGGGAGGAGTAGTGGTGGAACACGGAACCCGAGAGGTTGTCGATCATCAGCATCTCCCCATCGAAGGAGTCCTTGATGAGCAGAGACACGCTGTCCAGCCACAGATTCTCCTGAAAGGCACAGCCACGCGGTCATTCTCTGGGACCTTTTCCGACACAGTCGGCACTTATCTTCACCTGACACAGTTACTGCTTTTCCAACACAATATTTATTTCTCAGCCAACTTGGAACAAAATTACAAGTGAATATGTACCTCTCACAATACATTATTTTTCTCCCTCAAGAAATAGCTCAGTGTCTTTATGCTTTCCAACCCTGCTGGAAAGACTTGTGAAATATACTATCTGTCAGTGTGCACCGTGCGGAGAGGTCCTGTTTTATACATGTGTCACCCATCTGTTGGGTCTGATGAGATGTCAGCTGAAATGAAAGCATTTTATCATGGGCTCATGTCGAAGCTAATCGACTCCGGCTCTCTGCTTCTGCACAAACGCAGCATCTGTTCCTTCTCTCCAGAGATTTCCACACTTTGACCATCTCCATTAAACAACCAGGCCACTTTCCTTCTCAAACCCGCCCAGTCCATACAGACCATAAGGAGACCTGTTGCTTGATGGAACATAGTCAGGTGACCTTGCACTGTTACCAAAATACGTCTACAGACTCATTAAAATGAGAAGAAAATATCCTTTTCATTAATCACATATTCCTATGAAAAGGTAGCATGTTGTTCTCCAACAAACATTTCCTTCCAATGGCAACATTATTTAGTCAATTTCAGTATTTATTGCATGACTTACAGAGTGATCAGGTTTACAGAAAACATAAATATTGCATAATTAATCCAGAATGAATCACATACTGGGCACTTACTGCAAGTTAACATTCTCCTCAGATCTTCCTCATCACTGGCTTCCACTTGTTATATCTTCTCCAGATTGTGCTCGTTGTCTTTTGTTTTTAATGCAACTCATTGCTTGTGTATTGCCTTTGAAATCTTGCCTCTCACGATCACAGATTTATGGTCATAATTTGCCCATATTATCCAGGTGTCATATTATCCAGGTTTTAGTTTCCCCAAGGTATTTGTATTACAGCACTGTCAATGACACATTCACACATTACCACTTTGCCTGCAAGGCTGAAAGAGAAGCCCTCAGAGACTTATCTCCTATGGTTAAAGGTACAGGTGGTGCCTGACTTTTCCAGAATCCAACTAAGAATCTGACACACGGCTTGCCCATGATCTCATTAAAGCGCTCTGTGAACTGACATGAACATAACAGCCCACTGCCCCACCATTTTTAGCAATATGGATCTGGACTGGTCCATCCATCCTTGGATTAATTTTGCCATGAATTGTCTAGAGCAGGGGCTTCTTTCATGAAACAGGTGGTGTAGTGGTTAGGGGCGCAACCGTGTAGTTGAAAGATTGCCGGTTCGAGTCCCTGACCCGCAAGAACCGCTGAGGTACCCTGAGCAAGGTCAGCACTACTCCTCAAGCACTTGTGTAGCTGCCCCCTGCTGTGTCACGAT
>JAODKN010000093.1:4506224-4520091 GCA_026774425.1 Petrocephalus zakoni
AGCGCCACCCCGGGGGCCCGTCTGTTCCGTGTGCAAAGGCAGTGAGCGCCACCCCGGGGGCCCGTCTGTTCCGTGTGACGCGAGCGCGGTTCACATTCTCACCCAGCTCTCCAAACAGCTCTACCCCGAGGGCAGCGTAGATGAAGAAGAGCAGCATGAAGAGAAGTCCCAGGTTCCCCACCTGAAACGAGTGCAGCCAATTAGTGCGCATCACACTGAAAAGTAGGCGTATTCATTCAGCTGGACACACAACCAATCAGTAGCCACCTTACAGGAGGCAAGCATTGGGAGCCTCACACTGAACAAGGGCTTTCACTTCCACTCACAAGACACACGTATTGAAATATGAAAGCATTTTCTGCCACATCGACAGCAATGACAGCAGACACAAAATTTTGCATTACATGTTGAGGTTGTGTGTGTTCCGTAACAGAGCGGATCCCCAGCACACTGCCTTCTGTACAGACTGTGCCGGCATACACACACAGGCAGGTTGCCTGGATACCTGAGCTATCCAAAGTGCCACTTATACACAGGGTGCACGTGTTAATGACGAGGCATTTGACGATCGTGGGCTTGAGAGGTAGATCAGCACTCAATTCTATCACTTGACTTTGAGGTGTATGGCTGCGTATAGGTACATGCTTCTTTATCAAGCAGAAATAGCTTCAAGTTCACAGTATTTAGGAGGGTTACTATATCTACGTTCATTAATCCATCCTCCTTAACAGCTTATCCAGCCGTGGAGCCCATCCTAGGAAACACAAAGGACAAAGCAGCCCCCCCTGAATGGGTTATCAGTGTGTAATATATTATTAAGGTTAATATCATGTGGTTTTTACATATACAAAGAAATGTATCTTGGGATAGAGCACTGTACTTATTATAGTCAAGCTAATTACATTAATATCCAAACATCTACAGAGGCTGAGGAGGAACACCAGGGAATCGGGGGCAGATCTCAGAGATGATGTGCGAGATGTCCCTGTACTGGGGAAACAAAACACCCTCACCGGCAGTTAAAAGCCTCTCCAGCCCATTTCGATTTCAGAGGTCCCCACGTCGCATCCCCACGTTTTGCAAACGGCAGTTAATTGCGTGTGGAGGCTCTCAGCAGTCGCCGTGACGCCCCGCCCGCGGCGTCCTGCCCTCCTGTCATGCTTTTCCTTTCTCTCCGCTAGCAGACAGAGTTTGTCGGCTGAGCAGACATAGATGTGGATGCCGGTGTTTACGTTGTACATGCTCCCAGCCACAATAACAAAGATATCAAAGATATACAGCAATGGGCCCTTTTGGGGGAGACACAGTCAGACCTCCTTTCACTTGCTGCTCCATCTTTTAATTTTTGTTTGGAGGGGGGGTAACTGACCTTTCTTTGGGAGATTCATTGGCTGAACTTAATCATACTTGGGACTCCCACCCCAGACTGACCCACACGCACAGATGGTAACGGCTCACACCTACACAGTAGGCAAACTTTACCCGTTCCCTAAATGGGAGCAGATGTTCGGAGTTAAAGGCTCATTTCCCGATGGGGCAGTTTTTACAAACGGACAGCGAGTTTGAGACTGAGCGCGTGGGCGGGATGGCAGGGAGGTGTCTGGCACCGAATCCCTGAGCAGCCAGTGAACTTCGGGCCGGGGGCCGCGTGAGCTGCCACTGAAAGTGTCACATCTGTCCCTTACAGCAAGTCTGCGGAGCAGTCTGGAGCGAGACACAACACAAAGCAGAAACACACCTAACAAAAGATGTCCCTCTGAAGACAGCTTCACCCAAAGCAAGGATGTGCAGCTGAAGATATTAGGCAACCGGAGACATGATCTAACGAACAGATTTCTCATCTGTATGGGTGACTAAAATGCATGGCAAGTGCCATCACTGTGGAGAAGAAACTGGCAGCTGATTCACAGCAATAGCCTTGGGTGAAAAACCTCAAAATTCTGGTAAATGCAATGATTAGTATTTCACGACATAGGTGCCTCTGTTTCTAGATTTCACAAAATATGTCAAAAATATTTATAGCCATTTTCCAGCAGTGCTGGCAGCCAAAAGCTGTGGCCATTTCAGGGCAGCATTTTACAATCAATATCAAGGTCGTAGCTACCATGAGCTGGTCAGGAAGACCTTATGTGTGGTTTTGAAGCTGAACCAATGTGAGTAGTTTAAATACTTAAATAGCAGAACCATATAAACTATAGCCCAAATGCCCTAAATACAACCCTCAATGCACTGAGCAGTATGCCAAAGGAGGAACCACACGTACGAATACCCAAAACCATCCGTCAAAATCAGTGTTCATCTTAAGAAAAAGTGCACGTGATATGAAATCAATATGTGCTGTTTGGCAGGAGATTCGAGGATTTCTGTACAGTGAGCATGAAAAAGTGCCATTTTATGTGGTTCAGCCGTGCGTCAACAGTGGAAAAACGCTTTGGTTAAACTCGGACAGATTACTGTGAAATCACCCTGAAGTAAAATGTAAAATATTTGTAACATAGAGAATGCACTTGGAAATGTGGCGGAATGATCTTCTTTGATTTCTTGTCACCTGCACAAATCGATTCATCATTGATTTCCTGTGTCGGTATACGTCTGGGTTTGTGTGTTGCGCTGTGTTGCTGTTTTTATTGACGTAGTAGCTTCATGATTCATTCTTCTTCTCCGTTGTGGTGCTAGTGTAGTGTGTCTGATGCCGTCTATCCACATCTCTAGAGGTGCTTTTCCCCGAAGGCATCCCCTCCTCACCAGAACACAGCGAGCGCAATGGAGTAGACCGGAGCACTAATTCCATTCCAGTGCTCAGCATAATAGCACAGATGGGGTGTGAACAGCACAGGTGCCCAGGGAATGTGCTGCTTGAGTGTCCTGTGACCTCAGCACCCTGAGAGCCAAGAGATGCTGACTGTCCCCTTGGCAAATGTGGCATGTTGTCATCGATACCATGAGGAACCTACGTTTACGATACCTACGTTTCTCATTGTCTACTCTCAGAGACCATGAACATAGCTCTTACTGTACATAAGGTTGGAGACCCCTAAACTAGAACATTGGGACGAAGACAAAACCTCAGATCTGATCCCTCAGGAAAATATAAAAAGATGTGTTACAAAAACTACAATATAATCTTTAATCAGAGTATACAAGTAATCAAGTCTTACTACCTGTTATTATGTTTTCTCTGCCGAGTAGCATAGAAGTAAAAGGTGAAACACAATTCTGAACCTCTGTACACATTCTGAGAGTGGTTAAAGCCATCTTTGAAGACCAAAATGCTGACAGGAGAGTGCCGGGAGCTTCCATCCCTACACGTGACAAAGAGCAGCGAGTCTCTTCATCACCCTCCCACTTAATGACTTCCCAGAAGCCCCAGAGATACACACGAGGCCCGGGAAGCCTGAGGCTGAGCCAGCTCCAGAACGCCATGAAATATTCTCTGAGAAACACTGGGAGACGTCCTTTGTATTCTTACAAAAATGCAGAAATATATTCTTACCTGTGAAGAATTGAAACTGCAATGACACTGAAAAAAATTTTTTTTTTATAAAGCTCTAAAAAGTTTTTAACCACTGGATATATACAGTGCAAACTGATTTACCCATCCATCCATCGATTGGTCATTGTTGCTTCTCCAATACAGACTGAGGTAGCCTGGAGCCTACCTCAGAATGCACCTCTCACTCTGACTAGTGATGCTTCAAGCAACATGGATCATCAGATTTCCGTCTCATCCACAACACAGCCAAAGAACCAGGCGGGTGCCAGTTCAAACCCAGCCCACAGGGCCTAGAACTAACATGTTCAGGCTGCACATTAGTGCTGAACTCCTGTAGGCATTTAAGCTGTAGTTCAGTGACAAATCCTGGAATATCAGACTCTGAACATAAACCCAATTTACAAATCTGAAACCCATCCATCCACACATCCATCTACTAACCAGGAGTCCCTAACATGAGATAGGACTCAACATTTATTTATTCATGTCATTAAATACATTTAACGCTTCCTGCTTAATTCAGTTAATTTACCATATTTTATTTTATCAATTTCATTTATATTGTACTGCCGAGGGTTTGCTGTACTTACTAAACATTTGCTACTCTCGAGGGACCTTGTTTCACACAACAACTTAAGGGTTGACTTTTGACTCACATCAGATGAACACATCTGCCAGATTCACTTCTGTAAATACAAGCGCTTGTTTATAGTATATTGGCATACTTCAAGCACAGCGCCACAGCGCGATGGGGGTACATGCTCTATGTACACCCATCTATGAGTTCTGGGCAGACCGAGGGTTGGGCAGGCAAGATCTCTCCCAGGGATGTCACCTGCTGCCACAGTGACTTGCTGTCACATGCCACCTCATACCCACTCGCTAAAAAGCTGTGGGCATGCAGAGAGATGCCCGGGGGACTGCCACACATGGGGGACGCTACTTGTCATATTTTTAAACATTTAGAATTAAGTTATGTATTGTTTAGGGCTATAGAAGAAAAACGGTTGTTTTCCATGTGGTGCATATATTAAAAAAATACTTTCTGAAATTTAAAAAATGAAAATGAATAGATGAGCTACGTCGAGCTTACCTGAGAATATGACGCATGTATGCAGGTGCACGTGCACCAATGTATGCGAGTGTGTGTGCATGTGTGTGTGCGTGTGCGTGTGTGTGTGTG
This sequence comes from Petrocephalus zakoni, assembly GCA_026774425.1. Classification (NCBI taxonomy): domain Eukaryota; kingdom Metazoa; phylum Chordata; class Actinopteri; order Osteoglossiformes; family Mormyridae; genus Petrocephalus; species Petrocephalus zakoni. The sequence goes on from JAODKN010000093.1 coordinate 4,510,901, forward strand.
CGTGTGCGTGTGCAGTACCTGCGGCAGGGCTTGTACTACAGTGTCCAGCAGGGCTCGCATTCCTGTGGCCATTTTCAGCAGCTTTAGCACTGCGGGGGAGACAGAGGAAAAGTGGAAGGTGAATTATTTAAGAACCATTAACCCGAGGAAGATGCAAAGAGGCGAAGCGCAGCAATTTAAAATCTTTGCAGAGAATTCCAGTAGTCTGACTCCAAAAAAACTGAATGGCCATGATGACATCACACTCCCTGAAGGCTTAAAGGTCCCTCCCCCCATCCCAAGAAGACCAAAACCCAAAACACTTCCATCTCCTGCTCACACCACCAGCCATTGGTTTGTTCATAAGTATATTTGCACATTCACATCTATGAATGAGCTATTGTCCAGTAGGTTATCTCTCCTGCCTGCCTTCTGATGTGCCACACCAGTTCTCATGAAAATACCAGGCACAGGTGTGGCTTATCAGAAGCCAGGTGGAATAGAAAACCTACTGGACAGTAGCTCTCCCAGACCGGAGTTGGAGACCCCTGGTGTAAGGGCTACCTGACCATTTACCTGTCTGCCTGTTGATGAGTCATGACTCCATGCAGATGGGACTCACCCCGTGCAATACGCAGCACCCTCATGATTCGTATTATGGTGGGGTTGATGGGAAGTGAGGCGTTGATCTCGATCTCCTCCAGCGTGATGCCCATCACCGACAGCAGCACGATGGCTAGGTCCAGCTGGTTCCACCTGTGAAGGGGAGTGGGGGTCTATATAGATGGCAGGTGATGCCCAGGTTCTCAGGTTGACCCCCTTTGCATTCAGAAGCTTTATGATGCTCTACGATTATCAGCAAAGTGGCCGAGCTCATGCTGGGTGGAATTAGCTTCCACCGAGCTGCATTTCAGGGCCAGTGGTGACTGGGGGTTAGTGGTGCTGCTGGAAGCTAAGCTGAGTGGCAGGACCACATGTGAGTTGGCCGCCCATCAGCAAGAGCACCCGTGAGCAGAACTGCCTGTGAGTAGGCTGCTTGTGATTTGGGCACCCGTGAACAGCTCCGCCCATTAGTTGGGCACTTGTGAGCAGACCGCCCATGAGCAGGCCACCTGTGAGCAGCTCCGCCCGTGATTTGGGCACCTGAGAGAAGGCTATCTGTGAGCAGGCCACCCGTGAGCAGAGCCGCCCAGGAGTTGGGCACCCGTGAGCAGCCTACCCATGATTTGGGCACCTGTGAGCAGGCCTCCCATCGCATCCAGCAGACTGGGATAAATACTGCCCCCGCAGCTGTGCTTCCCGACTCCCACATCACCTGTCGCTTGGTTCTTGCTCTTTGATCTGAGCCAACATCTGTGTGCCTGTTTTCCCTACACACACGGCCTCCTGCACCCCCCCCCCAACCCCCACCTTCAATTTCCACAGGAGGTGTTCATTATTAATTATTCATTTGTTTGGAATGCAGCTGGTGCAACTCACATTCCAATTATGCTACAATCTAGCAAATTAAGGAGCAAGGAGCTATTTATGCAGCCAGACACAGAGATTCAGATTGAGTAACATTTCAGAATAACACGTAAATGAGCAGAATGCAGTCTACAACATTCTAACCTTAAGTCTAATCCCTTAACCGTTTCCCCTTCCTCTGTAGTTCACCAACATGCGTCACGGCGCAGACTGCAAGGTACTGACATCGGAAACGCAAAGTCATGGCAGCTCTATAAATCGAACTAATCCAGGTCTCATCCCTCCAATCACCTACATCACATTTATTGCTGGCCTACTTCCTGTCCTACTTCCTGTTTACATGAGCCCCTGGTGATGGTAAGTAATGACACGCCCATGCAGGTCCCTGCACCCTCCACCCACCTTGGAGGTCAGAGTTAGTCCCCGTGGCTGGGGTGAGGTGATGGAGAAGAATGCTGTGCTATGTTCACAGAAGGCACGATCAGGCTCCATACATTCTACTGTCCCATGTGATGCATTTAAAGCCACTTAAGATTTTAATGTATGTTAAGAATAATTAATTTTAACAAATTTATGGATCATGGTAAAATACATAGTGTGAAGAAACATGGCCCCAGGGTTATAAATAACTGAGAGTCTATATCAGAAAGCACTGGAATGCCACACAAATCACACGGAAGACACAGAGAACATGTGCGCGCACACACACACAGCGGGGACAGGATTCAACCCCCCAACTGTGGAAGCACAAGGCAACAGTGTCCACTGAGTCACCACACAACCCTATAATGATACTGCTACTATATTCCTCCAGTAAGCCACAAGTTGACGAGACGAGAGATTTATCCTGCATATATGGAGATATTTTGGTTGGTTGTACTTAATAACTATTAAAATACCATTGCATCAGTTGATGCAACATTTACCTTGATAAGAAAAGCAGAGGAACGCAAGAGAATATGTAAATGATCCTATGAGAAGCATGAACTTCTCACATGGTGGGGCAGGAAGGTGAGGTGGCCCGATGAGCAAGTGTGGGACCCAGTCCAGTTGGGCACGGTGCTGTACCTGTCCTTGAAGAACCGACGGAAGCCAAAGGCGGTGAATTTCAGCACGGCTTCCACCACAAAGGTGGTGGTGAAGAAGTAATTACAGTACTTGAGGGCTGTCTCCAAAGACTGGGAGGGAAAGAGAAGGAGGGACTCAGGCACAGCAGTGCTTCTGCACTATTTTTACCGTGATAACGAGCAACGCGCCATAGGAAACAGGACAGGAGAACAAACACAGTGGATGCAGACGACCGTGCTTTACGCACACAGATACATAAAGGGGGGTACGCTATGGAAGGTAACGGGTGCAGGAGTAAATTTAGGTGGGAACACTCACCCGTGGCTGACTGTAGTGCTCCAGGGACATGGTGACCACGTTGAGACAGATGATGAAGGTGATGAAGAGGTCCAGGTAGTGGCTGGTGCACAGGGTGTGGATCATCAGCCGCATGTGGCTGTAGCTGGAGTAGTAGGGCTGCTTCTGCGCCTCTGAGAGGGGTGTGGCAGGTAGGGGGCAAGAGGGGGGGGGGGAGGATTGCCAGGCATGGTGAACCATCTCTGCAGAAAACCCTGACCTCTTTGACCTGCGGCTATCTGGTGAGTAAAATGGGTCAAATAACATGAGGACTGATTACCCACAGGGATTTATGTAAAGGACACAAATTATTAGGTAGTCCTTGGGTGTTTCTCAATACCAGGAACGCGAATATTGTACTTATGATCTTGGCAAGATCGGTCTTGCTACTTTGCCTCCCAAGAACAAATTTAGGCACAATGAATCAAGGGATTGGTCCCATTTGGTTCCTCTCCTCCGTTGTCAATTGGCTTTTTCTTTCTTTTCTTTTTGTTGTCTTTCTTTAATTCTGTGTGTTTCATTTTATATGTATATCAATGTATTCTACACCCTTGTAAAGCGCCCTGGGACGACCCTGTTGTGAAGGGCGCTATATAAAAATAAACTAAATTGAATTGAAGATGACGTAAAATTAATACACAAGAACACAAGTGTGCATATTAAGAAACACTGCTTTTCTCCAAAAAGATTCTCCCATAATCCTTTGCTCATTTCTAGCAGTACATGTATCAATCTCAATACCAAGAATGCAAAGATAATGCTTGTGGTACTTGGCAACATTGGTCTTGCTAACATTGGTCTCCCAAGAACAAACTGTGGCGCAATGAATCATTGGATTTGTCTCGTTTGCTGGGGATGCACCCTATCTATCCCTGATATTTGGGGTGGGGCAAGAACAACATCTGGGGACAAATACCATCCTCCGTTCTTGTGATCTTAGTATTGGAACTGGTCTTCAGAAATGGAAGACGAGGTAAACCGGGTAAGCAAATACCCAGGTACACATGCAGAGACACACCCCATACCAGTTAGTACCAATGCCCCATGCTTACTCTCCTCTGCAGACTCGAGGAGAGGGATCTGGCTGCAGAAGGGGCCTGAGAGTGCGTGTCTGCTGTCAAGCCCCCATCCACTCTCAAGCCCCTACATCATTTCTGGCTGCAGAAGGGGCCTGAGAGTGCGTGTCCGCTGTCAAGCCCCCATCCACTCTCAAGCCCCTACGTCATTTCCGTTCGAACGACGGAATCCGTCATCCCAAACGCCAATACGTAATTTGCGCTTAAACGATAGAAACCGTCTTAAACAATACCGTTGCACATATATGTGTAAATAAATATAGTGTTACTCTATGTGTAATTATTGAGATACATCAGATTATAACTAAAATATACTTTTAATAATTATTTTCATGCGCCATATTTATGCCGCAAAATATTGTACTTTAATAATGTCAGCATTTAAATGTTTGGATGGAAATTTTAAGTCAAACGTATGATGACGAAGTCAGTCATTTTTAATAAAAACAAAACTATTTTTAATTGCATTGTGAAGACAATAATACAAAGTTACAATGTACAACGTGGGCACAGTGGTTAGCGCTGCTGCCTCACAGCAAGAAGGACCTGGGTTTGATGCATGCATTGTAGGGTAACTGATAAATTGGCCCTTAGGGGGTGACCGTGCGTGCCCTGCGGTGTGTCGGCACCTGCCCAGGGCTGGTCCCTGCCACTGATAAATTGGCCCTTAGGGTGTGACCGCGTGCGCCCTGCGGTGTGTTGGTACCTGCCCAGGGCTGGTCCCTGCCACTGATAAACTGGCCCTTAGGGTGTGACCGCGTGCGCCCTGCGATGTGTTGGTACCCACCCAGGGCTGGTCCCTGCCACTGATAAACTGGCCCTTAGGGTGTGACCGCGTGTGCCCTGTGGTGTGTTGGCACCTGCCCAGGGCTGGTCCCTGCCTTGCGCCCGAAAGTTGCTTCGGTCCCCCCGCGACTCCAGTTGGCGTTACAGCGGTTTGTAAAATGAATGAATGAATAAATAAATGTGTGCCAATAAATATAATAGATGTGCTTTGGTACCGGCCATAATACAATATTTTACATGTTAAACATTTTTTTCTAAGGAGCCGATGAGAATCCTTTTAAATGTCTCCAAGAAAACTGCTATTCTAGTTACAGTAAATACAAATTACGTTGTTTTTAAAAAAAATATGGGGCTTTTTTCCTCACAAAACAGCAAAAGGAAAAGCTGTTGATTTTTTAAACACAACAGAATGTCAACAGAATACAGTATAAAACACAAATATATTAACTAGTTTATAAAATGACAACAAATACTATATACAAACAGATATCTTTGAAAATATACAACAATTTACTGCAATCAGCGATTAAGGACTTTTTGCTAATACAGCTGCATATCCAATAATTTATAAAACAAAATGCACTGCACACATTGAGTGATCCTTGAAACTGCATTAAACAAGCTACACTAAACTACAAAACATGAGTAAGCCCTTGTCCGCTGTGTTTTCCTAGAGCACCATGACTTAGAATTGAAAGATGCATCTGTAATATTAAAAACAACATGATAATTACTAAACACTAGCCTTAGAACTTTTTAAAGGTAAACACGAGTTGCAAGGAGAGACGTCCAACACACGATGTAATGATTAATTTTTAAACTGTTAAGCCATACATACCACGTTTTATTGTGAGAATTGTGTGCACGACAAGATTGATTCAATAGTGGCAGTCGGCAAGCCGTAATCTACCGCGACAAGACGGATTCCGGAAATGACGTAGGGGCTTGAGAGTGGATGGGGGCCTGACAGCGGACACGCACTATCAGGCCCCTTCTGCAGCCGGACACTCGTGGACTCGAGACTCATTCCCCCTCTGCCCCTCTCTCCCTCCCCACACTGCCCGTCGCCCCCTTACTGCGCCTCTTCTTCTCCATCCGCCTCAGCCGCTTCTCCTCTCGCCTCTTAGCCTCCTCCACCTCCTGGTGCTGTCGGCACTTGTGGAAGTTCTCCACCACCACGCCCACAAACATGTTGAGCACGAAGAAACTGACGATGAGGAGGAAGGAGATGAAGTAGAGCAGCATCCAGGGGTTGTGGTTGGTGATAGGCTGGGGAGGGGGGCAGGGAGGTAAAAAGGAGGAGGAGGAAAGGAGGCGAAAGGTATTGGATTAGCATTGCTGGTCAAATACTAGACAAGTTAGAGAGATCATCCACACTGAACACAGCCTGCTTGTCCTCGAAAGAAGTGATAATGGCTTGTTCATAAGAGACGGAGCCTGGAGAGCGGAGCAGCTCCTACGGAGTTTAGCACATTCACATGCAACCCACTGACACCTGTGCACCTACTCAGCATTAATGCAGCGCCTTTGGTCTCCCAGCCATCTATTGTGATGTGCAAGGGAATACCTAGTTTGTTACATTTAAATCCAGCCATCCTTTTAAAGGGGTGAGTCTATGAGTCTTTTTTATGTGGTTGGGGGAGGCATAAGAGGGACCATAATACATGGAGTGGGCCCAACCTTATCATTAGCCAATGATATGTTTTGAACAAGTGAGTGACAGGGGAGGGGGCACTGTGGAGACCAGTCAGCTTTCAGCTGGGGCGAGTACCCGTGTAGGCCGACCCCAATATAAGCCCCTGCAAGAACAGACAACAGAACACTGAACTAGTCGGTGCGAACCAAAGATTTAGGCAAATTAGGCATATGAATGTATCAGCCTGTGCACACATGTAGGGCTGGAGCTAAATCCCTCGCCACTGCACTCCTCTGCCTTGCGTAATCATGTCCGACACCACTCCGCCAGGACCTCGTTATCACAGCTCCCCGGTTCCCCAACAGCCGCGCAGCATCTGGTGCGACGACTGGCAGCTTTGGGTTGGGTCCAGAATGGTGTCAAGCTGTCTCTTAGAAGCCTTCGAGTTAGCCGTCTGGACCCTTCAAGGGCACACGCCATTGGCCCATTTCAGATCAATCGGTGAAGCAGACCTCAGAATTCAATTGCAATTTTTTGTCCTCTTTCTCATTGATTATTAGGTTAATTATCATTAAACCTGGAAGGAGGGCCCAAATATTTGCTCAGAGTTATTCTGCACTGCATCTGAAGAGTATTACGACGAAAATAATTGTTGTGTTGTGTTTTTGCTGAAGCGGAGGAAACCATGCTGGTAGTACAAATCAATATGTTTCATTTGTTTAACATGCACCCAGCGTGACTGAAGTATCACTTTTATGACTGGAAGCATCTTAAATACAGCTTTCAGCCATACCTGACACTCTCTGATCACGTGGTGCACTTGCGGTCCCCGAACCAACTCTCACCTGCTGGTCGATGCCCACCGCGTCCAGGCCATGGTACATGATGTTGACCCAGCCGTCCTTCGAAGCCAGCACAAACAGGGACATCAGGGCCTGTGGTGCAGATCACACACACACACGCACATACACAGGCACACGCACACACACACACACACACAAAGACACCAGGTCCATACAGACAAAGACACGCGAGGAGTTTGAGCCGGCACGTAGACACGCAAGCACACACATACACAAACACGCATACAGGCAAATGGTCATTCAGCGTGCTGGTGATGAATGCAAACAACTGTCTGTTTTGAAAGTGATTCCCCCTGGGGATTCATGAAGGGAAGACTGCATTACCTGCCCAAGGTTGTCAAAATTGTACTTGTGATGGACCCACTTGTAATTGGCTGTGAGGCAGTCGGACTTGTTGGTGACATTCTTCACATCTGGGCCCAGGCAATAGAAGAACTTGCCTTTGAAGAGCTGAAGGCCACAATTCATCAACACGCATGTCACGCATGTGATGTCGAAACAGCTGGATTACTGAGGCATTTTTAATGGGAATTCACAAACAAAATGAGTGTATATTATTCTGTCTATAATACATTCAATGGTGTCCATTGTGGGCACATGTGGGCAGAATCCCCAAGGAACGAACGAGGAGGAAAAAGCTTGTCCTACCTGGACTCCCAAAATGCCAAAGATGATGAAGAATGCACAGCAGATCAGAACAATGTTTCCGATGGGCTTTAAGGAGGTAATTAGGGTCTCCACCACCAACTTCAATCCAGGAGCACGGCTTATAACCCTGAGAAACAAGCCAAAGGACGAATCCCCGGTTTCCTTTTCAGATCCTAAACGTCAGGTTTGTCATTTTTGTCATATAACACAACATAAATAATCGTGCAGCAATATGTTTGATTAAAAAGTGTTTGCTCGCAGTTAGACAGCCACACCTGAGGGGGCGCAGTGTTCGAAGGAGCCTGAGCACTCGTAACACTCCCAGGATTTTGGCCCCACCAGCCATAGAAACCACAATGTCAGCGAGGGACACAAACACGAGGAAGCCATCCAGAATGTTCCAGCTGCTGCGCAGGTACGCCTTCTCTCCCAGGTACAGGCCCATCGATACAACCTGCAGAAGAGCGGATAACCGAAACTGACAGCTTTTTTGATATTGTGTGTCAGGGTTGTTTTTAACACTTTTGCCAAATGTTTTCCTTAATCCAACCCCCTCTTTACAGTTGAACACATCGGGGAAACATGCGCACTTAGGTCTACGCTTTGCAAGACATCGCCTAGGGAAGATGACTGATTGATCTGTTTGAGGTATGTTGCAGTGTCATCCTTTAAGGTTTTTAAGAGATTTGCTGCAGCCTCATTGGTAAAGTATGCGGAATTTCAGGGATAAAACCCCTATTTGGGTCTATAACATGGTACTGTTGAAAGCGGTGTGACTAATGAAGAGTCATAAAAAAGTCTTCACGTTAAAACATCATTTTACTGATATTTAATTCATGGCACTGGATATTTTTAGTGGAGTATTTTAATTCAGGTACCTGAACTGAACTGTACTGATCTGTACTGTTTCTAGGGAAAAAGCAACCAGTACGAGATAAGGTCCAAGCCCTCTAAACATTACCCCCCCCCCTCAGGAACATAACGTGAGTCTGTGATGGTGAGAACAGACATCTGAGAGAGGCTTTAACAGTGTGTCTTCAGCCAGAATATTGATATTCAATGGTTTGCATCCGTTTACATTTCACTAGAAACACTGGATGCTCCAAGACACACAGTATGCGACCTATTCACAGAACAACAATGATTGGTGAAAACCAAATTCGGGGAGAATTTTTCACAGCAGCAAAAGAAAACGGTCAGATGCTATCATGGCTGACCAGGTTCTCTTTACGAACCTCCAAAAAGCCAATTATGACGAAACTGCCGCTTGCTTAATCGTTTAACGATGCAGCAACATGGACGACGGCCGGTCACGCCAAAACTCTCCTCAGA
>JAODKN010000093.1:4566440-4588352 GCA_026774425.1 Petrocephalus zakoni
GCACAGTGATTCTCCTTATGAAGGCTCTATTCTATCGTTTATAGAGCATAATGATCACTTTGTAGATATTTCATTTGCTTTATGGGTATTTTATTGGCCAATTCAACAAAAACAACTGAAACCTTTTAAATATGCCAAGTGTTCTAATAATTTTGGCCACCACTGTATCTCTGTATCTATGTGCTGTATGTATGTATGCATGTATCTATCCATCCATCCATCCATCCATGTATTTTTAACTTTATAAGGTTATGGTGAGCCAGAAGCCGATCCCAGAAAGCACAGAGCTCACCCTCACACGCATAATCACACACTACAGGCCTTTTTCAGACACATAACTACATGTTTCTTGTCAGCAGGAGGAAACTGATAGAACCCACAGAGATATGCATAGAACATGCAAATCGCCACTTAATTAGCAGCTGCATATTGTAATAAAGAAATATATAATCTCCCCACTTAGCCTCAACTTGTAGCCATCCGACTCAGATGAAACATCCAACGGAGGGAAGTCTTTGTCTCCATTTTGCGTAAATGACTAGAGGGAGGGGTACAGGAGAGCAGCAGTGTCCTATTTCTCCAAAAAAGGCTGCGGAGAAATGACACCTTGGCCCTCAGCCTGATATCTCATTTATCGGTAGCCCAGCAGACCAGGAATATTTAATTACCAAACTGCAAAGCCAGGAAAACGAGGGACAGTTCGCTAAGAGGCATATTAGCCACTTGGTCAGGGGGCAGACGGAGGTGGCAGGGAGGAGATGGGGAGACGGGGGGTATTTTTAATCCATGGCAGCTTGCAAGCGAAACACCCGATTGCCTGGATCGGACTGCACAGTGACTGGTTAGAGGGTCCGCATCTGGTGACATTTAAACACTGAGACGTAGTACATAGAAAAGGACCGATATGTGTTGTCATTCCAGAGCAATATTAGGCCTATGAAATTCCTCAAGAGATGTGAGTTTACTTATTCATTGATCCATGGAAATCCATAACACAATGTCAGATAAATCCTTAATAATCCATAATAGCCCACATCGTTTAAGGGAAATTGCTTCTGCCTACTGAGTCTTGGAACTAAAAGCATGAAAAGGTTAAATATTTAAGTTACTGACTTGCATTATTTATTTTAGTGAGTGTTTTGATAGAATCCATTCTGTTTACTTAACATTGTAATGTTTGTAATGTATGGATTAATGTTTCTGGAATGTCTGTACCAATTAGTGTTAAGTACCAGGGATTAACCCCTAGTTAAAGGCAAATCAGGTAATCATTCTATATGGGTTCAGTTACCACCCTGCAACCTACACTGGCCCGAAGTGCAAAGGTTTCCCTTTCCTGTGAGGTGTAAAAGACAGGCTGCTTCACCGCCACAGCTGTTGGAAGGGAAATAAGCTTATTTCTAAGATGAACCATTCATAGTCAAGTTCTCAGCCACCACCCATAGATCTCCTGAGCCAGTCGACACGTGCCATCCAGTGCAGCACCTGCATGCCACAGCCCAGTAATCAAGGGCATTACAATTAGATGACAAATAATATCAGCATGTGTAAGTGGTGGGATGGGGAAAAAGACATTTTGATTGACTGGCCGGGGGTGGGGGGTACTGAGGATTTCACGGAGAACTAACAGTGAGAAGATAGATTGGCAGCTCCGTAACTCAAGGTCAGGGCCACTTTCTCTGTTCAAACGCTTGTGTGTGTCGGGGGGGGGGGGGTGGGGGGAGCTTATTTATTGGCTTTACTTTACCACCCAGACTCCAAGAAGCTTACGACCAGCACTTTTTTTTGGAGATTTTCTCCTTAAAAGCAGTTCATACACGTAAATGTGTTTGATGAGGTACTGAGGCCTGCTGAAGTGGTCTCTGGCGAGCCCTGCCTTCGGACCTTAATGACCCAATTTACCTAATTGAAGAGCAGCAGCCTCCCCAGCGCTATCGTAAGACTGAACATTTAAGACGTTATGGCACCTCCGCATCTGCCTTTCCACAGACCCTCATGCAGGCTCAGCTGTACACACTCTCATTCCGTCCGCCCTCCTTCTGCATCCTAATCTGATCCTCGCTTTCTGCTCCCACTCACCTCCTCATTCATTCCCCACCATATACATGTATATTCAAATCTATATATCTATTCCTATCTATTCACCCCAAAATATCTACATTTACTTTTTTCCAAATGTCATGCATGTGCTACTCGCTGACAACGTTGACCAAAGGCAGACAGTTCTGGTCCAATAAGTAAAAATCTGGACCAAGACTTTGTTTCTACCAACCAGCAGTGACTCTTTACACACAGCTGGTTGGTTGAAACTAAATCTGAATGGTCTGGATTATTACTTACTGGACCTGGACTCTCCACGTCAACACTGTTCTGTTTATGTAGCTTTAGTTTTCCTATGTAATATATGCTCATGTTGCATATAGTTGCCAGTATGAGGCTGCCCTATACAGTATATAAACATACACAGCACCCTTTCCATCAGCCTGGCTGTGTGGCAGTACTGGTTTCTCTTCTCTCCTACCCTCTTCCCCTAATTTATAAGGGCCCCTTTCTCAAATCTCCATGAAAATAATGTAAAGACACTTCTATAGAGACTCACCCTTCCTGTTGATTTTTAGAAAGCACCAAAGCAATCATAACGTGTCACACAGTGCCACTAGCTTCCAATGGATTCAAGTTATTGCCAAAAGAGGTATTCTGGGGACGGTCTCCCTTCTCCATGGCAACAGGCCGAATATTAAATAACAATCATTCAGCATGTGAATGTGACATGCAGAGCCGGTCGGCCTCGCTGGCGGACCTTACTACAGAGATCGCGGCTGCTGCCCTCTTCCCTTCCACTCCCGCCGGCCTCTTTGATTATTATTATCTTGCAAAAGACAACTGGATGCCCCAGCAGATGAAAATAACTGAAAATTTTAGGCTACTTGATTCATTCTCTCAAAAGGATACCAACATTTTAACCTCAGAAATGGTAATAACAGATTGAAAAGCAAATTCACTGGATAAAAACTAAATCATATACAATTATTTATATTTGGGAATGGTTGGAAAGAACAAACAATATTGTTAGACTACAGTGTGTGGGTTTTAAGGCTGACTTGGGCCCAACCAATGTCAAAACCAAACCTACAGCCCTGGCCATGGACATCATGATGAGCCAGAGAAGAGTGATTTATGGGCCTTGGGCACCCAGTACACTGCACCCCACCTGAGAGTACTTGGTGTTGCTGGTGGGGCAATTAGGATGAGATGTTTGGGGCGGAGCTGGGAGGTGCTGGGAGAGATTCTTAAAAAAAGAAACATTATTACAGGCAGAGAATTGCACACCCAGAAGCAGATGGGACACAGATGCACTAATGCGAGGCAGCAAAGTAACCAGCATGACAAACACTGGGCTCTCGTTTGTCTCGAATTGATCTCACGCCATCTTCAATATGCATGTTTGCTTCCGAAGAGGAGCATTGGCACGTCACCAGGTGTCTCGGTGCAACAGGGTGCGGTGATGGCCAAGAAGAAATTAAGCATTCCTGCCTGCCTGTAACTCCTCCAGGACTGCAAACTGAATAGCCATGACCCTAGCAGCTACTTAGGGCCACCAGGTCACCAGGGGGCCCAGCATCTCAACAGCTTATCCGAATGAGATGGAAGAGGACAAATAACAACTAGATTAATCAAATTTTGCTCCAGGCCCTTTGTCCTGTTGACTTGTTTTGTTCTGTTGACTCCTCTGCCGGCCCCTGGAGGATGGGCTCCCCCTTTGGGTCTGGTTAGGGTTAGGGCTTCCTCTGCCGGCCCCTGGAGGATGGGCTCCCCCTTTGGGTCTGGTTCCTCCTATGATTACTTTCTTCTAGGGAGTTTTTCCTTGCCATTGTCGCCTCTGGTTTGCTCACTGGGGGTTTATGTGGCAGAAATTATGTAAAGCACATTGAGACAATGTAGTGTTGTGCAAATGCACTATATAAATAAAAATACATTGCATTGCATTGCAAAATGTTTGGACGTTCATCTCCAAGGCAACCGGAAACATCAGAAGGGTGGCACTACCTTAAAATTGGTGTGATGCCCTAGCGCAGGGGTCTCCAACTCCGGTCCTGGAGAGCTTCTAAACTATAGGTTTTCTATCCTACCTGGCTTCTGCTTAGCCACACTTGTTCCTGGTATTTACCTGAGAACAGGTGTGGCTCAGGAGAAGCCAGGTAGGATGGAAAACCTACTGGACAGCTGGTAGACACTGCACATGACCAAAGACGCTGACGGACATGGAGCGGTGCTAATATTTCTGGGCTGTGAACATAAAGCAATCTCCTACCCCCACTTTGCTTTTAAGTCTATGACAAAAGATTTGCATAATGAGGTATTAATAATATATTAAAATCCGTAGAAGGACAAAACAGGAATGCGGAGACTTCTTTTATCCTGGCTTTAACGTTGATCACATGTCAGTAGACGTGGCCCCAGTCCATCCATCTCTGTCCTCGGCTTATGTTCCCATGTCGCCTCCATTTTGCATTGTATTCCGTCATTTATGTATTACATTTTGAAGGCTGTTTCCTTCACAAGGTCAGATTTCATTGGCTCAGGGTCCGACAGCTGCCAAAGATATATTCCCGCGGGGTTCATGGGCCAACAGTTCAGCCATTTGCAAAATGTCTTTAAAAGAGAATACGTGTAGTTCACCATAAAAAAAAATTTATGGTGCAGTGCCCCAGGGTCAAGGTCGCGGACTTGTGGCGGGATGGTAAGTATTTTCAAGGGCGTGTCAAGAGGGTTGACATCTGCTTTGCAAACTTCCCACAAGAATGAAGATGGATGATGGGAGTGATGGATTAACAGGAGGAACAGAAAACCTGATGAGCGATGAAGGTTATTGATCGGGGGTGGCGTTCATGTCTGCATTGTTTCCCAGCTCCTATTACGGCCTTCGGGATGAGTTGAGCTCCTTCAACATCGCCTCAAATAGCAAAACAAAATCCCTTTCACTTCATTTACCTCCAGATCAGTTAGTTACTAAAATTAATAACCTGTTAAGGGAAACTCGCTCATTGGCTGATGACACATTTCTTATTTAAACATATTTATCGTAGCGTTAAGTTTATGGCACGAATATAATTACTGATGTATGTTATCTCTGTTGTGCCACATTTCTGAATCATACTACTTGAATGTATCCAGACAGCAGTATTTTTCATTACATTTTCTCCTCTCTGTTGTGTATTTTGTGTTTTTTATTTGTTCTGTCTGTGCTATGTCCTAATTGTTAGCTACTGACACGGTGGCTATGTCCTAATTGTTAGCTACTGACATGGTGGCTATGTCCTAATTGTTAGCTGTCTATTGACACGGTGGCTGTGTCCTAATTGTAACCTACTGACACGGTGGCTATGTCCTAACTGTTAGCTACTGACACGGTGGCTATGTCCTAACTGTTAGCTACTGACACGGTGGCTATGTCCTAATTGTTAGCTACTGACACCGTGGCTATGTCCTAATTGTTAGCTACTGACACGGTGTCTCTAACAGCAGGAAGTTACGGCAACAAAAATTCCCACCAGCCTCGGCCATGTGGCGATAACGATTCCGATCTGAGGTAAGGCAAAGAAATGACGGACTCCTTTTCTCACTTTTTCTAAATCCCCAAAACAAGCCTCTCAAGTTAACGGTCATTAGCACTCAGGGGCCGGTGTGTTCACTACGAAGGCCAAGGAGTTTTCCACTGTGATCTTAATGGAATAACATGTCTCCAAATTGTGGCCACCTCTTTTATCCCAGAGTTTTTAAATTCACATTTTTATTCTTGGGTATTATCACCATGGGAGCACTGTCACTCTCTTATGTTATAAAACCATATGCGTTAACGAGCGAATTAATAATTACAGACTTTTAGACGTGGGCTGACCGGTTAATGCGCTTTAAGCAGACAGTATGTACACGTGTGTTCACCAGCCACACATGTCCCGTTAAACCGGGCCTGACAGCTGGTTTTACATGCCACAGAGAGCCCCCCGGGGGAGGAGGGGACTCATTACAGAGACTCGTTACGAAACTCTTCTTCTCCCAGATGGCAAAACGGAAAGCTGAGAGATTCCTCGAGATAGGCTCACTAGGCCCGGTTGCCATGACAATGCCTGGCAGCGGCATCGTGGAAGGTGGGGGCGCGTGCGCACAACCACAGGGATGTGCTGTCTACACACTGTTTAATTTTCGTTTTAACTTTCTTGCCTTCACGGCCAGGTGGACAGAGACATAGCAGCAGCCTGCTCAGAACCTGAGAATTATGGTAAGACATCTTAAGTTCGATTTGTATTTGGGGGTGCTGTGTAGCTCCTCCGGTTAGGAACTGTGCTTATGACCAGAAGGTCATTGGTTTGAATCCCAAAGTCTGCAGAGGGATGTCACTGTTGGGTCCCTGAGCAAGGCCTTTAACCCTCCATTGCTCCAGGGAGTGTCTGTCCCAGGTTTCTCACTCAAAAATGTACCTCACTTTAGATAAAAGCATCAGCTAAATAAGTGACATGTCCATCCGGTACTGTCCTATTCACGTCCCGTCCCTCTCCCGTAGCTGTGGCACAATTTCAATGTTGTCCCCGGTACAACGGACAATAAAAACTGGAAGCTAATGTCCTGATAATTAGCTAAAAAGTAAATGATGAACAGCTGACACGTCGCTAATTCACTGCTTTGGCTGCAACCCCCACACAGGCAGGGGACCCACCCAACATCACCCAGACGCGGGTGACCTTGGCGTCCCCAGCAGGAAGATGCCAGGGCCTTTTGGCGCTTTCAGGGGTGAGCTCTCTCCTGCTACACACAGTGGGAGAGAAGCGTGGGGGATGGAGGGAGCCCTGCGGACTGCTCGGGAGGCAGAGAGAAGAAGGGAGCAAGTGACACCATGCACGTTGACAGCTAACGGACAGCTCAGTCGGCGGTGGGTGACAGAGAGAGATCCAGCCCCAAGCGGCTCTGTCACCAAACTGAACCTGAAGCCACACTCTCCCCACATGGTGTTTCGGAACTGAGCTTAGGAGAGCAGCCATGAGCGGCCATGAGTTCGTTTGACCTTATGGATGTGGCTGATAGTTTGTAAAGGGCGTCCTACTCTGCTGAAGACCCCCTCTGCTTCAGCCTGCTTTGTGTTGTTGTGAAACCTGATATTTATTGCACTTATGCAAACATGCTGATCTGAATGTTATAGACCTATTAACAACAGTTAAGCATAAATACCACCAGAGGACTATACAGGGACACTAGCCCCAGCTGAAAGTTGATTGGTCCCCTAAG
This sequence comes from Petrocephalus zakoni, assembly GCA_026774425.1. Classification (NCBI taxonomy): domain Eukaryota; kingdom Metazoa; phylum Chordata; class Actinopteri; order Osteoglossiformes; family Mormyridae; genus Petrocephalus; species Petrocephalus zakoni. The sequence continues at coordinate 4,573,722 of JAODKN010000093.1, forward strand.
TACCCCTCCCCTATCATTCACTAGTTCAACAAATATCATTGGCTAACGATAAGTTTGCTCCTTTTTGGTGAATTATGGCCCACCTTATGCCCCTCTACCTTAAAAAAGTTGGCCCTGAATACCACACAGGGAACATGGCTGATCATTTAAGCATATAAGAGGTAGATAAACAACAGAGGACAAAGTTTCATTTGGGGTGGGCAGCAACCCAGAAGCTGTAAAGTAATTTCCATATCCGATGGGGGGGGGCGGGGGGAGGTACATGTAGGTTTGACACTACTGGATTATTTTACTGAGCCTTTTGCAATGTCTTATTCACTAGCTATCAGATCTAGCAAATATGCCCATCACGCCTCGTCAATATCTGATCCCCCCCCAACCAGTCTCTACGATCACCACAGGGACCACTGGCTGTCAATGAGGGCCAAAGGTTATAATATACATATGCATACATCTGCATAATTAATCACATGTACTCATCTTTGAAGACCTCTCTGCTGATTAGCACGCAGGTCTTATTTAGAGAGGCTCTTACATTTAAATACAGGCTTCATCAACATTCCACTCCATTATTTAAAACAGAAAGTGATTTCATTGGCTGTGATATATAGTTCACAATTTTTGGGGTGGGGGAGGGGGAATCTTTCTTTCTATGTGTCTCCAGGACAGGAGTCAGAATACTGAATGAGAACAAAACCTGAATCGATGTTCCTAACAGCCATAGGAAAGCATCAGAGGTCACATTCACGGCATTCCCCACATTCCAGCATTCACGCCCACCCCACATGGCTGTCAGATGGACAATAGAATTCATTTGGTGTAATTCTTAAACAGGCACTTTGGGTCTGTCCAATCTGGATGTGGAATGCTCCGTTACACTTTGGGGGGCGGGATTTACCAGTCCCGCCCACTGAAGTCCAGCCTCCTTCTTCTGCATTTAAATTAACCCACTGTTTGTCTTTTACTCTTTGACCAAGCAGCAGGACAGGCTGTGTTCTCTAAGCTATGAGAAAGATGGCAGGGAAAGTCAGTCAGTACTCAAGTAAACATAAGACTGAAAGGAAATGAGACTCTCACCTACCGCCAGTACTTTCTCTGCTTTGTTTAATCGCACATCATTGTATTTTCTTGCTATAGTGATTGCATCGCGACTGGACCTTTGGTACTGCGATGAAGCTGCCTCAGAGAAATCTCCGTTCAAAACCTGAAAATTATTGTAATCTCAAGAGGACTTTCTTGGTTATGTATAGGTTATTGAGATATGTTGTAAGAAACTGGCTTTAATTGTGTCCTTACCGGGAGCAGGAGGGGAAACATATTTCAATTCTGAAAGTCTGCAAATAGAAATGTAGTTGTGGGCTGCTGGAAATGCACGATAATAAAGTATCAAGAGAAAACTGATTCATTATTCTTTTAAAATTAAGCCACGATGTAAACATAGCTGGGCTCGGTCTCTCTCATTTCGTCTGGTCTGTACCGGTCACTGGCATGCTGGGAAGTGCTCTTCGCCAACATTATACCTATAAAGCTGACCACTGAAAGGCCCTTATACCAGGAACCCAGAAAGAATCTGCGAGACGTGGAGGAAGACAACTTTATTAGAATAACAATGCTGGCCTTTTAGGGGATGGTCTCTTCCTCTGTACCTCTGGCATTTCCCAGATTGTGGGATCTCTCCCCAAGCTGGCCCCATATCACAGACTGCACCCAGGACCTGAGCCTCTGCTGGGTATTCTTTAATATCTTACCAGATGTGATTTACCTCAGCCGTCAGACTGCATCCAGTTAGATTCCTGGCTTATTTTATTATTGATTATTTTTAGAATTATTACCCAGTTATACAGCTGAATATTTTTAAAGCAGCAAATTTTGACATTTTCCCAAGGGTCCGATAACAGAGTTCCCCCTGGGGAATGCGGCTTGGGTCCAAGCATCACTACGCTACCTTGGAGGGGACGGCAGTGGCGGAGGTGAGTGTTACGAGCATTCCGGAATGCTGTCTCAAAGCATGAGTGTGCTGACGAGGAGACCCAGCGGATGGCCCGCTCGGGTAGATAGGGCCCACCCGTCTCTCTCCAGCTGGGAGCCTGAGGCTCGAAAAGACAGCACCCCAGGGAGCACCAAATGTGTTTTGTCAGACTCCGGCACGATTAGGAACACGTCAGGAGAGCATCGCACTGGTGGAAATGTGCAGAATGTTCAGTTGCTAGGATGCGTGTGAAAACACGGAAAGAGTGACTCAACATCCACTGCCAAGTGAGGACCCATCCGACGGTCTGGGTGAGGAAAGATGCTCTCCTGGACCTAGATAGGCATGGAGACATTATGAAGAGGCTGTTTTTTTGTTTTTAGGGGTTATTCTGGGATTGTTTAGGTGGGGAGGGCATAAGAGGAGCCATAATTCATACAGACTGACCAGCCAATGGTATGTTTTGAATTGCGATTCAAAGAGGGGAGGGGACTCTCAGGGGGCCAATTAGCTTTTAACCTGGACCAGTGCCCCTGTGGCCCCGCCCCAAGATATGCCCCTGATTGTTTTGATATTAAAACTGCCACCTCTAGCATTTCCCTTTGTCTTTATTTTTCAGTCTGCCTCCCATCCCTTTTCCAACACCCTATATACCCCCACCCCCCCCTCCAGAACAGGCTCCTCCCTCTCCCAATGCACCCTCGTCTTCCTTGTGTCTTAGGTGGGTGGGCCTTCCTGTCTGCACTCGTCCTTCATCATGCCCCTACAGTTTGAACTTAGCCCCGAGTTACACTGCCGTACCGAATGTGCGATGACCGTATTGGACGTCAAACTCGATTACCAGCAGTCCACATCAGTTCTGCGGTAGCGGGCCAGGGGCCTTGTAACTTATTCTGAGATAGCGAGAGAGGGAGAAGCACCTAGAAAATGTGAGGTTGTACCTGATAATGACATCATTTGACTAAGCCATGTTGAGTTCTGGTGGAAGTCTCACGTTCTTGTCTTTTTCAATTATGGTCTAAACAGGCATCGGCTATCAACTCAATCTCTCTCTCTCTGTCTCTCCCTTCTCCCACCCATGCTTGTCCTTATCATCCTATCATCTGCCGCACTGTCTTTTTGCTAATAACCAATCCACCTCTGTACCCCTCTCGTTCTCACGAAACGGACCCTCTTTCCTACTCTCTTGTCACTGCTGCAGTTACGTTCCATGGATGGCACTGATAAATATTGCGGAGATACAGTCCCCAAACCTGGGACCAAGATATAAATCAGCCTATTTCTGCCTCATTTCCGTCTTAGAATTACATTAGAAAAAAATAAAATACATCCAACTGCATACTAGGGGCCATTCAGAAGCTGCAGCAACTATATTAAATAGAGAAAATAAAGAAGTAACTGCCAAAATAAAGGTGATACTTTGGTAAATGCAAATTACAGAGTGGAGAGCAGATGCTACCAGACAGGTGTGGTTCATCTATTCAATACAACATGACTCATGTGGACTTGGACAAAGTATAAATATAAGTACAGGTCCAGCTACCCAATATTTTGGCTACACTGCCAAACAGAGAGAGCTTGGTGACTTCGACAGAGGGGCGATTGCTGGGTTGCGTTTAGCTTCCCTGACAAAGGAAATAATTTGCTGATGCTTCATGATGAGGGGCTACTAAGGCAAGGCTTACCCTGCAAGTGCGGGGAAAAGTCATCAGCAGCTAGGAGCAATTATGGGAGACAATGAGCCAGGATCTGCACCGGCTATTGCAAATGTCATTCTACTGCATCAGCAGCAGGCAGTTTCATAAAGTACAGTCTGACGGGAATCTGATCCGAGGGGTGGTTACGCAGACACAAAAGCACACTTTTTGTGAGTAAAGAACACAGTCTGTGGTGTGATGAGCAGTGAGAGAAAGTCATATGGTCAGATGAGTGAACATCACCCTATTCTCGGTGTGTGAATGAGTCCATGGACAATGGCACCTGTAGGATTCCAGGGCTTGTTCCTCCACCGTTTGAGGTGCATTATCCCATCATGCTTCAGTCAGCAATTTAGAATATAACATTAATGTATAAAAGTCCTTCTCATGACCACAGTCATCCAGCAGTGAAGCATTTCTCTCCCAATGGGAGTGGAATCTTCCAGATTACCACAAAGCAGGAGTGGTCACAAAACAGTCTGATGAGCATGAAAGCTGTGTAAGCCACACGCACTGGTCGGCCCAGTAACTAGGTCCCAACTCAAGTGAGCACGACAGGAGATTCTGGGACAGAGAGCGGAGCAGTTTTCTGCTACCATTAGCAGAACAACAGGCGATACAATTTCTCGTGAAAGCAATCCTTCCAACGGAGACCCAGACACTCGCAGAAGCTGTACTGGCTGGCAGTCACCCCCTCATCCTGCCCAGACAATTTATGTTGGAGTGTCCTTATTGCAGCAATAGTTCACTTACTTCCTGGTCTTTGATGGAAAAATAATGAAACACCATCACGGATCGCGTTCACACTTCCAACCGAGAAAAGTGAAAGTACGGAGAAACTTTGACACGGGGGATAGTGCACAACTGTGCCCCCAAGCACCCTCCCTATAAATGACAGAAACTCCCAGCGAATGCTGCTTAGTCACACCTGGAGGGGCTCGGAAATCTATAAGGCATTGTCAGTCTCCTTTTGTAGTTTCTACTCTGGATAATGAGTTTGGACCTAAAGTCAAGGGTGATTCTAGGATTTTTTAAGCAGGTTGGCAATTCATGCAGATAGCCCAACCTTATCATTAGCCAATGATATGTTTTCAATAGGTGAGTGTCATGGGAGGGGGCACTCGGGGGATCATTCAGCTTTCAGCTGTGGCCCCGCCCATGTATACACCCTTACCTCAGATTTTCAATTTGCTACCTTATTTCACACTCTCAACTAAACACGACCCACCATGGCTCCGCCCCACGTGAGCTCACATGTCACCTCCCCAGCCAGTTGTCCCTGGTGGAGCCCTGAAGGCATGACAGTGCTGACATTCCGGCCCGAAAGAATCCTTCCACATCATTTCTGAGCCGCCGCAGATCAGCGTGACCTTTGACTAAAAAATAAGGGGGAAAACGCGGAGGGGTGGGGGGCCTGTAAACAGTAATTGGGAGGACGTTTGAGACCCAGCAGGCAGCGAGGACACATGTAGGCTACCTGTTCACCAGTGCGGGGGAGCACTAGCGGACGTGGACTATTTTTGCGAAATCCTGCCCTTATGTCTCAGAGCGTCAGATTCTTCACGAAATGAGCAGCTTCATTCCCGTGTTTGCTCAGGCTGGCATTTTTCATTTATCATTCTCTCTCTCTCTCTTCCTCTCCATCGCTCTCTCTCTCTCCCTTCCTCCCTCTCCTTGCGGAGCATGGATTTTAGGCATAGCCATGGCAACAGCATTTTGAAATGGCACAGCGCTCACGCACAGGTACAGACACTTACACACACAACAACAATGGGAGTCTGGCAACTTAAGGAGTAATAAGAAGGACAATGGGGGTGGGGGGCATGGCAGTCTGCTCAGTACTAGGTACCCTGGAGATGACAGGGTTCCACCGCCATGTTATTTTGGTTATTTTCTGCTGCTTTAGCTTCCTTTCATTTTCTAATCCGGAACGTTCAGGGATATTGTCAGACGGGCTTCTCTTGATCTGGGAGCTCTTAATTCTGCTGACGAGCTTGTTCGCAGGAACTGGAAACGTAATAGAGTGAACGAGGGAAGAAAGAGGCAATGAGGGAGGAGGAGGGAGCGAAGAAAAACTCAGAGAGCTAAGCCAAGTTACAGAACAGAGCTATGTATTAAAACTACCATGCAGTGATGATCCCTGAAGATCTAACGGGTTAATCAATTCAGATTGCAGATCTCGCAACCCTGGAGGCACTGCTGTCAAGGTGAATGAGGCAGGGGCGATTCTAGGCTTAAAAGGTAGGGGGCATGAGAAATTCTATAAGCCATGCGCATGTTTTCAGTTGAGGGGGCACTCTGGGGACCAATCAGCTGCCCCTATTTAGACACCTGGAACAAGGGACAGGTCCCTTCAAAATTAGACACTTTATGGAATGAAGTCCAACCATTAAGGCATTTTATGTTTTATGTGCAATATATACTAAGGCCTTCTTTCTCATTAAGAATGCTCCATCCACCAGTTCATCTTCTCATACAGCTTATCCTGGTCGAGGTCACAGGGAAAATAAGAACTGCTGTGATTAGTTTGTATTCTGCAGTGAGCTGCCTGCTCCAGGCTCTGCTGGCTACCGAGGGACGCAGAAGCTCCTCAGGATTAAAGAAGGAGTTCATTCAGAGTTTAGGGGAACATGTTACGGCCCCGATTGCTCCAAAAACCCCCAGGGACAGCTGACCCAGGTGGGCCGTCGGGCTGGTCTTCCTCTGGAGTTTACAGCGGATTGGAAGGAGGTGGTTTCCCAAAATTAGTGGGAAGTGAGGGTAACCCAATGACCAGGATCCTTCCAAAGCACATATCATGTGGGACAGCAAACCATATCTACCCATATCGGGTCATATGTAAAGAACATACCTGCATCTACCATAACTGCTTATGTTCTACACAAGGTTGGGGAAGCCAGTATGCCACAGGGCATGTAAACTCGAGGTGAACACGCCAGCTCCACACACATAGATGCTGTGATGCTACAATACTAAACACAGAGCCAGTGCAAATGTGCTCAAAACACCGTTTAAAAATAATTATAAATGCGGCAGATGATGACAGCGCCAGTCATGTGATCTCCAGGTTCAGAGCTGATGGCTTTCTTCATGAGGAACAAAAGACCAAAGGGCTGGAAACCAAAAGGCCCTGGAGAAATAAAGAGGCACCTTTGACGTCTGCTTGGCCTTCATTTCCCCCGCAATCCTGCTGCACGCACCAGCAGGGGGCATTACTACACATCCTGTGACACTAATAAGTATTGGCAGAGAACATCCAGGGAATTGCACTTCACGCGTGTGAACAGGAGGGGGCGATGTGCTGTTATTCTGGCCTGGAGATGAGTGCAACTTTATAGTTGCGTACTTACTTTTAACTGAAGCTGATGGAACGCCTGTGGATGCTCATAAATCGCTCCCCTGCAGCTAATTAGGTCTTACTTCATAATGTTGGCTCAATGTTATGGTAATAGATACAAAGGACCCATTAAATGTCACGGGACACAATGACACCAAGAATATTACACATCAGAGAAGGCCACTCAGTCCCTCTTTGGAGATTTAATGTCTCAGCAGTGAAGGGTCTTTTCTTTAGAATCTTGTCTAGTGGAGGCTTGAGCGATCTCGGCTTGAAATACAGCATTAAAATGCTGATTCTTAACTTTAACTACCACCTGTGAAAACAAATATTGTCATTATTAGGATAGGCTCCAGACTCAACCTGGCCCTCCAATGAATAAACAGATATGGATGGAAGGATGGAAGGATTGATAGACTAGTTGCCATCTACAGTTCCTGCCTACTCTCTCCACATGAAAAGCATATCCACAATCAATGCTGTTCTGAATCCTATCGAAAACTTTAAATATAATCAGTGTGGTTTATTACTAATCAGCATGAACACACTGAGGAGATTGGGGTCAGTGTTATTGATCCCTGAAGCAAATCAATCAACAGCTCAATCGAGGCTTGTCAATCGTCCAAAGCGATGGTGGCTGGGGTCTGAAGTCATGGTTCTGGTTTGTTAGAGAACTTGCTGTGAACTCACAGTAAAACCAAACTGAAACAAACAAATGACCCTCTGCTGTTAAAAGTGCTGCAACAGCCCCCAAATATTTAGCAGGAAGCAAATTTCTCATGTTCAAAGTGTTATGAACATTCTCATATTCTAATTTCGTATAAGACGCCGCCTCCGAAAGGAGTTCTGTGATTATCAATTGATTTTGTTTTGCCTTTAATACATTTCCCAGTGATATTAATGATATAACCAAAAATGGTGATATCTGCATGTTGAATGTTATATAAAATAGACAGAGCACGATGTGAAGATTTAATTTAATTTAATGCTCTCTTCCTTTGATTGAAGTATTCCCTTGGTGTAAGTAGAATTTGCTGAAATATTTAACGCTTATAGCTTTTAATGTTCAAACACTCCCATATATATATATATATATGTGTGTGTGTGTGTGTATATATACGCACTATGTATATACACTCAGTGACAAAAAAAGTTAAGGACCCAGAAGTAATGGTCCAATTTGAATGGAATTTGGTACACGTGTAGACCACCGATAGGTATGTGAATGATTCGATTTGCAAAGAGCTGGCACATCTAGTCACCAGACGCAGACACTGCCTCATAGATACATTTGACAGCATTACCAGCACTTGATGGAGTTTGATAGGGTTCGCATTGTAGGTTTGCATGATGGTCGTATCATGCAATTGCTTGATGTTGGAACCAATGGGCTCAGCATGAAGGTTCCGATCCCCAAAGACAGACCACACCAAGGGAAGATTGTCGTAATGTGCACCAAGCATTACAGAACCCCATGACATCTACGCCTGCCATCTGGACACTGGTATTGGACTCTCTACAACACCCTAACTGATGACGAGTCGTACCATGTTCAACGATGGATCTCGGTTCTACAGGTTACCACAGATGACTGTCGTATGGTGGTGCCAAGGGGAGAGTACCAATCCTGCCAATGTTTTGAAGAGTCTCCTGGCATCATGGTGTGGGGAGCCATAGGGTATGACTTCAGGTTATCTTTGGTAGTGATTCGGGGGAGCCTGACGGCACAGCACTACGTCAGTGACCTGCATCCGCATGTCTTGCTACTCCTGAGACAGCAACCTGGTACAGTCTTTGAACAAGACAGCACCCATCCACACATGGCACATGTGTCTTTGGATGGCCTGCCTCAGGTTGAGATCTTCTGTTATCCATTTGATTGTATATTATAATCATTGTGATACAGTTACATGGCCTTTCACCACATGCAGATTTATTTCATCGCCACCACTTTGTCTGGGTGTTTAGCTATTTTTGTTAAATTCAAATTCAAATTTTATTTGTCACATACACAATCATACATACGTATATGTACGACATGCAGTGAAATGTATTACAGAATTACAGAAGTCAAAGTAAGTAAAATAATAAAAATGAAATGTAATAAATATAAAATGTAAAGATACAAAATATAAACTATAAGAGCAGAATAGAAATAAAATATGGAATATAAAGAGTTAAAATATAAATAGAATGGAATAAAGTGTCCAAGTAAGTCTAATTAAGTATAAAGTGCAGTGTAGTGCAGTACAGTGGGTGTGTGTGCATGTGTGTGCGTGTGTGGGAAGGGGGTGGGGTGGACTGAGTCCAGTCCTAGGTGGTGTTCTGGTTCAGAACCCGCACAGCCTGAGGGAAGAAGCTCCTCCTCATTCTCTCAGTGTTGATCTTGAGAGAGCAAAGACGCCTCCCTGACCTCAACAGGAAGAAGAGTCCATTGTTGGGATAGCTGAGGTCTTTCATTATCTTCCAGGCTTTGGTCGAGCACCGCTTGGTGTAGATGGACTGCAGGTCAGTGAGCTCAGCATGAATGATGCATTCGGCCGCTCGTACCACTCTTTGGAGAGCCCGCCTGTCCTGCTTGGTGCTATTACCAAACCAGGTTACTAAGTACTGAATATGTTACTGAGTATATGTATGTATGTATTCACATATGGAATATTTGGCAATTGCAAACTGATGGAATGGGAGCTGTATGATCCCCATGGATGTTGGGTGAGGTGGGGGGTTGGGGCAGGGGGACTGCGTGATCAGAGCGTGCCCCGGGAAGAGGATAATGAGGCTCTTCTCATGTGGGTGAGTCACCGAGCCAGTGAGGGCACCAGATGGTGTGGCCCCCAGCCTGGAGTGCTTCCCCAGGACCGTCTCGCCCATTGCCCCCCACCTTCCCCCTGGACCAAAGAGATATCCACATGCATAAAAAGAGCCATCTTCTCTGGGATGGAAATGTGACATCGGGTGTACGGATGAGAATGCGGCATTACAGGGTTTTAGAGGTGGGGGGAATTATGGATGGTGGTGTGTGTGTGTGTGTGTGTGTGTGTGTGAGAGAGAGAGAGAGAGAGAGACTCCTGTACCGCAAACTTATTCATTGTTTTTCTGTTTTATCTACAGAAAGAACTTAGCTTCATAATTGGATATTTATTCAGACTGACTACCTTGCTCAGGGGCAGAGCGGAACTCACTGCTCAATGGCGGATGGGCTTCATTAGACGGCCCTACCAGCAGCGAATCCTCAGGATGTGTTGCCATGGTACCTCCCGGTCCTGCAGGATGGGGGCCTAAATGAAGGTGTGAGTTAATAAGGGTCCGCGCTGGTCCAATTACCAACAATTATGGCAGTGAATTTCTTTAGAGGGCCCTGTGTTGAGACCTCAAGCAAAGTTTAAGGCTTGGGGGGGGGGTGGTGGTGGCCATACAAGGGGTGGGCCAGGAAAAAAGCCCATTTATTCACCTGTAGCTCTTACATAATACCCTGGCCATTCGGGTGTACATCTTAATATAATAAGAGGCTGCTGGCATCCCGTCTGGGAACATATGAAGCTCCAGTTGTAGATTGCACATTCGAATGCTTCTTTTTGCATATCCCATCTTGCACTCCTTTGAGACACACATACTGTATGTATGCTGTCTGAGAGCAAAGCCTGATAGTCCAAGCAGGGCAGGCCATTTATCAGGTGCCCATGGAGCATTTTGTGGTGGGGTAGGTCAAGGAGTTAAGGGCCTTGCTTGAGGGCCAACAAACTGTATAGCAGAGGTCAGGATTCAAACCCGGGACCCTCTGAACACGGGCACACAGGCTGAGCCACTCACTGCACTTATGTCCTCTGCTGCTTGGGATGCCCCCCCCCCAGTTCAGAATAAGATCGTAGATAGATGGATGAATAGATGGATGGATTTGTTTGACCAGACCACATGACCACATAGCTGCCCACTTGTAGATCCAGTCCTGCCATTTTTCCCCTTTATCAAAGCTGATCTGTTTTCCTGCTTGTTCCTTTCGGTTATTTTATCAATACAAAACTAAAGTCCCCCATCCTGTGCTTATTGTCCCCGCATCATGAGGATCTGTCCTCCATCCCACCCTGAGTGAATCTCACCCAAAGGAGACGCCTGACTGCTCAAGCAGACGCATAAATGGCCGAGCACGTCATGTCCCTTGGTTTTTGATAAACGTGTCTGTCAGGCAGATGAAATGTAATCGAAAACAAACACAAAAGGCACAAAAGAGAAACAAAAACGGTGGCCCATGTGATCTGGTTTCCACGGCAATGAGCTAACCCCCCCACCAACATACCACCATCCCCAACACATACGCCTCTCGTTATTGACCCAAATTAGCTGAATGGCCGCGCAGCAATTAACCTCAACAGTTAATGTGGCTTGAGTCTGGCACAACCAGCAGCCTTGGAATGGGGTTAAACGGCCTCTCTGGAAGGCTATTTTCATTAATGTGAGGCAGAGTTGGTGTAGCACGGAGTCATGTGTTGTTGAAGGCACACCATAACCAGTTCAGTATAATGATGGGGACCACAGTTACAGCGTTCCATTACAGCCAAATCTGAGCGTCTATTTTAGACCAGCATTTGCAGACAACCTTCTTTCAACCCTGCTGTGAGAACATGTTCCTATTTCACAGTTACTAATGACAGTGTTGTTTTTTTTTAAGCAAAACTACCTCACTAAGATGCTAAATAAGTATAATATTATTTCAATGGAAAAAATGGTAAAGACAAAACAGAAAGTCTTTTTAGCTCAGTTAAAAACATATTTGTCCACATATTGTACTCTGCTAAATAGTTTAAAATGTTCCTGGACATCTTGCTTACACCTAACCAATTTAAGAAATGCTAATTGAATCCTTTTATAATTTCAAAGTGGCCAAAAACCACACAAGGGGTAGATACTTCTTCTCAGGCAGTAATGAGACTCTAATTATAGCCGTGCTGTAATGCCGGATACCTACAGAAGAGAGAAGCCTGCTTCAAACAGTGAGCACAGCGGAACAGGGCCAGAGAGTATCCCAGTCCCTCGGTGTAGCGCGCCATATCTGACTGGGGGCTGGAAACCGAAAGCTATGGCTCTTTAACTCCGTCTGTCTCCTACCGATGCAACAGACCAGTGATGGGGCAGAGAAACACCCTCACAGTTCAGGCGGTCCAGTCTGTGCCCTGTTCTTCTGGGACAGACTCCAGGTTCCTCACAACCGGACTAAATAAATGATTGGAAGGTAGATGAATGAATGGGTGCATGAATTTATGGATTATTTCGTCTGCCAGAACAACCCATTTCATCTGCCCATGCTATGTCTGTCTTAACCATCTCCTGGTGTGGCAGAGAGTTTTTGATGCAACTCGAAAAACTGTTAGTTTCTGCTTGGATTGTGGACTTATATATTATACTGAGATTAGTCTCAGTTACATAGTTTCAGATGCAGCATGGTAGTTTAAAAGAGCAGGTCAAAAGACTCCCCCTACCCACTACAGTCCCCCGTACCTCACTTCCTGTTTTAGAAGGCTTCCTACAGGTACAGGTATACTCAGGGCATAGCATCCAAATCACATTTTAACAGAAATACAAATTCATAAATAAATCAGTTAGCCTTCAATATTTCTTCAATGGCTCAAAGGCTCTTACAGTGCCTATGGTCACACACACACACACACACGCACACACACATATATATATATATATATATATATGAGTGCCATGAATCTGACTAGCAAACACAGTTCAGTAGCAGGTTCCCTTGGGCTGCAGATAGCAGGACTGAACAGCCATGATTTATGACACTGGAAGACTGCAAAGAAGTCATGGTGCTGAAGCAAAAACATGACCATCACTGAAAAAAATGATCACATGCACACAGAAGCTTGCTATTTGGAGCCTGCTAATCGCAGGTCCTGAAGGCCTAGTCCAGAAGAAGCCAGAGAAGTTGTGTCACCAAGAATGAGAAAGTGAAGACAGTCATCTGATGAAGAGGCACTGCAGGCTTAAAAAGACATCTAAGAGCTACAAGCCCATAAAACAATTATGGCTACACTGAGACATAAGTAGTTTATCACTTTTTTCAAAGGACGTCAAAATAAGGTTCAGGAATGGCTCAGCGGGGAGGATCTAAAATAGGTCTAGGGTAACTGATGACAAAGGCTCAGGCCCACCACTCTTCTTAGGGTACCTATATTCTATAGCTTATATTCTGCGGTTAGAATTCCATCCTGATTGCTTAACTCCCCTTCTGCGGCTCTTTAAAATGTTCCCTGTTTCATCTTCTGGATTTGCTCCCAGTTACTCATCACATTTCTAAGCCCAACATGTTCCACAGAGAAAAAGCCTTAAGAAAAAAACTCTGATTACACCTTTCCGCATATCAGAGGATAGAAACAAGGCCAGGAGCTAAGGAGGCATAAGCATCTATTCCCTGTCGTTAAAAATAGCAGTGAGGAGAACTCATCGTTCATAGCTCTCGTTTCAGCTTTCCAACTGCAAACCGGCACTGCAGTAACGAGTGCTACGTAGGCATTGGAACAGGGCAAACTCATGACTATGTTGCCACAATATAGAAGTCAATGCACTGGAAGGTTTTTATTGATGAACAGTTTAGCTACGACATGGAGCGCCTGTGTGAAGCAGTCCTGCTCTTTGTAGGTGTGAGGGTCTGCTGAGGATGGATGTGTGGGGCCTTCAAATGTAAAACTAATGGAATGAACAGAGGTTTAGGAGAAAAATGACATGAGGCAAAATCCTTTAGAAGAGCTATATCATGTGCTACAAAGAGGAAGTAGGAGCAGAGGCATGTGGAGGACAGGATCTGGGTGAGGGGACAGAGGATGGAGAGGTTTCTCACGACGAATCAGGCGCTCCGGTGTTCTCGGCAGGCGCTCAGCCATTCGGGTGTTCTCGGCAGGCACTCAACCATTCGGGTGTTCTCGGCAGGCGCTCAGCCATTCGGGTGTTCTCGGCAGGCGCTCGGCCATTCGGGTGTTCTCGGCAGGCACTCAACCATTCGGGTGTTCTCGGCAGGTGCTCAGCCATTCGGGTGTTCTCGGCAGGCACTCAACCATTCGGGTGTTCTCGGCAGGCGCTCGGCCATTCGGGTGTTCTCGGCAGGCGCTCGGCCATTCGGGTGTTCTTGGCAGGCACTCAACCATTCGGCTGTTCTCGGCAGGCGCTCAGCCATTCAGGTGTTCTCGGCAGGCGCTCGGCCATTCAGGTGTATATGAATGCAAAAGAATGAATGTAAAGTGTAAAATGAGACAAGCGCTGATGGAACATGAAAAATAAATCTAAAATTGCAGGGGATGATTTTGTTTTAAAGTTTTAAAAACTTTTTTTGAAAAATTTTAAAATCGATTCGTTCAGACTTACAAATCGGTTCGACCTGTCCACTAAAAACACCGAGTTAAAAAGAACAATTTGTTCACGAATCGGCCATCACTAGTGTGGAGGACAGGATCTGGGTGAGGGGACAGAGGATGGAGTACGAGGAGCAGAGGGGTGTGGAGGACAGGATCTGGGTGAGGGGACAGAAGATGTAGTACAAGGAGCAGAGGGGTGTGGAGGACAGGATCTGGGTGAGGGGACAGAGGATGGAGTACGAGGAGCAGAGGGGTGTGGAGGACAGGATCTGG
>JAODKN010000093.1:4588452-4602869 GCA_026774425.1 Petrocephalus zakoni
CAGGGAGCTGGGGGTTAAGGGCCTTGCTCAAGGGCCCACAGACGGCCGGAGGCTGGGCTTGAACCGGCGACCTTCCGTTCACAGGGACAGAGCTTAACCTGCTGAGCCACACTCTGCCTAGTGGACTGGTATATACTTTTATTAATGTGTCAAGGTGCTATATACAAATAAACAAATTTTAATTAAATTGAAATGGAAATGAATTGAACTGAAGATGCACTTATGATGGGTTAGGAGGAGCTGACAGCATGTATAATTGAGGGGTTCAATGGAACTGGACCCATTAACCTAGGCCTAGAAAAGGAAGGTGAATCACCACTTTCAGCTCGGTGGACCCGCATATCATCACTGGCCAATCTCTCTTACGCTATCAGAGGCAGCCGAGCCTCAGTCACTCTACAGCAGGATACCTTGAGTATTGTTCTATCCATTGTCAGGTTAACGCAAGCAGCATCCCCATGGAGCGGGGTTCTGGCTGAAACCCAGGATGGGGGAAAGTGGCGGCCCAGCCAGGAGGCAGCATCGTGGAGGGCTGCTTTCCGCTTTAGCTGCCAGTTCTCGGACTAGCAGGAGTTGCCGTGTTCCAGTAAGCATGACTTATTCCTATAATAAATACACCTCCCATGAGGTCAGAAACCCACATTCCCAAGGCCCTCCACGGCTTCCTTGCCACCGTCTTCCTCCTTCTCTCTCTTTACCTGTGATCCGGAGTCGGATGGGTTGTTGTTGGGCTGTTTTTTTTGGAATTCCTCATTGTGTCTGCAATTCCCGTTCCACCTGTTTGGCCAAAACTATTATGTGCAGTCAGACATCATACTACCACTGCCTGCGGAGGTTATTATGTTACGGAATAAACAGTTCGGTTGTACGGTAATGGGTGGTGGAGTGGATAAGGAAGGGCTGACCGTATTTTATTCCTGGGGGGGGTGTTAATACTCTCCTGACTAAAGCTGCTTTCTGTGCTTAAATGTGGTATTATGTATCGCATGCCTGCCTCGTGCGTGCATTTCGATATCGAGGACATGGTTCAGCGGCTGTTGGCAGTTACTTGACTCCCTCCAGCGGAAGTGTGACAGTGAGGCTTTCAGCCGCTTGTCAGGAGCGTGCACAGGATGCAGGACGTCCAGCCTTGGGGCCATTAAGGGCCACGGACCTCGGTTCAGGGCCGAGTTATACTTTAGTGGACTGTCCTCTGGGGTTGTGTTGGCAGTGCGAATTTACCAGGGTTGGAGGTTGAGGTTTGAGTGGGGTTGGCTGGGGAGGGGAGGTGGGGAAGAGAGGCAGCTCAGGTGTCTTGCTTGGCGGCTGTTAAAGTAGCCCCCAGGGGCCAATCGGATACCTGCAGCTTTAAGCCTGCCAGGCTGTGGCAGGAAAACAAACAGATTAGTTTGTGAGTGATGAAGAGCGGCAAGGCAGAATGCAGAAAAAAATGCCCCCCACAACAGGTTTTTATCACATTTTGGGCACATTTAGCTCCCATTATGTGAAATATACATGATCACACCCACATTATGGGTAGAGACACCAGTTCACCTAACTGCATGTCTTTGGACTGCTGGTGGAAACCAGTTCAACTGCAGAGAGATCATGCAAACTCTACACACACCAGCCAGTGGCTGGATTCAAACCCCCAGCCTTGGAAACTTGTGGCTACAGTGCTGCCCAGTCAGCCACATAATTACATCTATTAGTGTGTGCATTTTCATATAAATATGTATTAATGAATACGAATGAGTCTGTTAGTGTGTGGCATGTATCACTGAATGCCAGCCTACAGACTGACGTGAGCCTGTATATGCATGAGCGTGCGTGTGGTCTCGTGCAGG
This sequence comes from Petrocephalus zakoni, assembly GCA_026774425.1. NCBI lineage: Eukaryota > Metazoa > Chordata > Actinopteri > Osteoglossiformes > Mormyridae > Petrocephalus > Petrocephalus zakoni. The sequence continues at coordinate 4,590,279 of JAODKN010000093.1, forward strand.
TCCCTCATCAGGCTCCATGTGTGTGCGGTTGTGCATGTGTGTGTGTGACCCAGAGCACTGTCTCACCGCTCACACACTCGCTTACTCGCCTGCTGTGACTGACACCCATATTGCACGTAATTATGACCGAGCGGAATGATGTTGTCTCCCGGAGGTCGTGGCAGGCTGAGTCACGTGGAACACGAGGACCGGATCATCTCAACTGGGCCGCGGACGTGCTGACACACGTTGACAGATCTGCCCGTCTCGCAAAACAGTCACATGACCCATAAAAAAATTACTCAAAAGAACAGAAACCTTAAGGTATTTTAAGTTCTACTCTTTGCACAAAAGCTTAACGGGTTTCAAGCAGCAACCCGTATAAATGCCCGACTCCCACCACCGCATTTAAATCCGTTCTTTATATTCTATAATGTGTAAAACTAAAACTGTAAAAAGGGGACAGGAAACTCATCTCTAAAACCGGCCCAACACTCACTCAACATTTCCCTGGAGTCCCTCCCTGCCCAAACAGTAGCCCATGTTTTCAGTGGAGGTTGCAGCCATGGTTGAGGAGCCAAGGAACCAATTTACTTAATTAATTGAGATCGCCAGGAAAACGCAATTATTTCATGGATTAGGCAGCCTGCCAATCACCAGCACGAGATTTTCTTTACATTTCAGCTCATAAAAGAGCGGGCTGCCTGCCCACATGCTTCCAAAGCTACTGTTTCGCGCATGCAGTTTGAAGCCATTCCTTTGACAGACCTAAATCCATTAGAGTGATTCTTGTGCGTTCAGTACTTTTGTTTTCACTGCCTGTGTGTCTGAATGACCTGTCACTTCACCAGGAACTCATAGGTCACCAGGGGTTCAGTGATGGGTCACTGGTTGGGTCACTGGAGTTCAGTGGGGGCACAGTGCAGGATCCCGGAAGGACCTTCCCAACCTCTCCCCTCAAACCATCTTTCACGGATTTTGGCTGCTTTGTCCCCAGTTTTCTGGAGGTGTTTCTGCACAGCAGGCAGATTGCTGTGGATGAACCCCGTTCCACAAGCCTGGCCCTGCGCTAACGCCACTTGCTTTCTGGCCTCGGCCCCAGAGAATAGATGGCCTAGAGGGGGAGGGGCATCACCAGATAAAGCATTCAGGAGACCGCAATATATTTGTCCTCCACTCCTGAATACACAGCCTAGGCTGAAATGGCTGAAATCACCCCAGTGCTGTAGGCCCTTTCTGACTCATTCTCAGTGATTAGGACAATGCAATGGCACTACTGCTGAGTGACCCCAAGACGGCTGAATGCTTCAATATCCATCTGTTCTAGCTGCACCTGGATTAACCTGATATCTCTCCATGTTCCCTGAAGGATCTAATGCTGCATTTGTCTGCTGATATCAATAGGAGTCCTACTGGGTTCTTGCTTTGTTGGTTAGATGCTGTGTAGCCCCTGCCTCTGTACTGCTTACAGCTGTCCCTTGGCACTAACTGGCAGCTCAGCCGAGCTGCACTTATGCCTGACTCCTTTACAGCACATATGTTTGTACTGTGCTACTTGCCTCACTTGTATGCTGCTTTGGGAAAAAGCATCTGCTAAATAAAAATAAATGGAAAGTGCCCATGAACCATGTTTGTAAAACAGCACCTTGGACAAGCATCTAGCACGGAGACTGACTATACTTCCACAATGTCTGCTAAGAATGAGCTGAACTGCATTGATTTAATGCAGTGCTTCCTGACCTGGACCCCAGGCAGTCCGCATTTTTGCTCCCTCCCAGCTCCCAACACACCTGCACTAGGTATTTGGTGTCCTTCATTGCAAAGATCTGGCCTGCCTCGGGGTTCCGCAGGACAGGGTGGATAAACCTGGCCAAGTCGATCCCCTATGTACGGGTGCCTACCAGGTGAACCAATTCTAACTTGGGATGTGGCTTCTGGTCCCTGTCTAAGGGGTGCCAGGACAGCTTCAGGGCGAGTGCCTCACTTTGGGCTTGACCCAGACGGACCTTCCGCTGCCTGGCTAACAGGCCCCTCTCTTCCTCCTTCTCCCCCCTGACTCACATCCATCTCCTTGGCTAACCTGATGGGTAGGACAGTGGGGAGTTTATTCATTTTGTTTGTTTATTAAGCAGCTCAGGACACCCAAAGCAATTTGACAGCTTTCATTTTTAATAATCAGCCATTAAACGGGTGGATATTTTCTTCTAGTAAAATACGAATACCCATCCATCCATCCACTCCTCTTCCATAGCTTTTGGGTGATGGTGACCCTGGAGGCTATTTCCGGGCAGCATAGGGTATAGAGTACAGGACACTCTGGACAGGATTTCAGACATTCAACAGGCACACACAAAATGGGCAATTTAGAGACTCTAATTAATCTTACAGCCTGCTTTTGGGCTGTGGGAGAGAACAGGCACCAAGAAAACCCCAAAATATGGATATATAATGAGGGTGTTTCAGTCACGAATCCAGTCCCCTAACGGCCAGGTCCTACGGGGTAATACGGCAAAGTGCGAGACTGATATTGCCTCAGTAACAGTCACGGTGATGGTTAGCGGAGGGCTACCTGTCTGCGCACTCTGCATAATGAGAGAAAAAGACCCAAAACAGCCATTTTGGCTCTAACAGGAAATAACCAGATACGGTTTAGATAGGGTTATGACCCTAGCGGCAGTCCCGCGTTGTAATTTAGAGAAAAACCAGGCAGGGCTGGATTGGGGCCATCTGGCATTCTGGGTAAAATTCAACAAAATGCATCTTGCGCTCACCAACCACACTTGGCAAAAATGACCTTGGGGGACCCCAAAGTCCATTTTTAATCCCAGTCCAGCCCTGATGGAGGGGCGTATCTCCTGACTTCTCCGTCCCCCCCATAAAGCATCCCGCCCCCCTCTCCATAAAACTCTTTTACCTTTTGCCATAATGGCCACCGGGGACAAAAGGGCACATACGTTAACAGGCTTTCCAGACCCTTGGACTCAGTGACATTTGGAAGCGCTGCTCGCCGGCAAAAGTAATCTGTTGCGATGGTAAGTACTGTAAAAGTAAAGTGTTGCGAAGGGCCAGGAGAGGTGCTGGTTCACTCTGCGACACTTTTGCGCGTGTGATTTAACCCCAGAAGGCTCCATGCCAGGATCACACCAGGATTACACACAGGATTAGCATGGCCCTGAACCGTGCAAGGGGCGTGGTGAATCACACTGTCTGTTGACTTGGGTACAGAAGCAGGAGTAAAGGGGAGGGAACTGGGAGAGGAATGATAAGCCACGGCATGCCTGTTGGAGTGATAAATCAACTTCTGGGATCCTGGACATTAACATACTGAGTCCAGATAACGATGAGGTAAAATTAAATTGCAGGTTTCCCTAAAGTGCTTGTCGCTGGAAGGTCGCAACATTTTCACTGGTTCCTGGGATGTGTGTTTGATGAAAATTACTTTTGGACTTTTTGGGTTTTAACAGTTGAATGAAGGCATTGTGTTACTGCATTGATTTACTATTACCACACTGTCATTTCATGACTTTTTTAAATGACCAAAAACTGAGCCCAAACCAGTGGAGAACCACTGCATTAGAAGGTACAAACACCATGACCAGTGGGCAGCCTGGGTGTTTGCAAAGCTGTGTCCAAGGCTGTAGGTTCAAGTCCCAGGAGCAGCCCACCTTGAGCAATGTACTTAAAACTGTTTCCCAAGCTTGTGCCCCAGGACAGACTGCAGGCTTCCAGCTATCATGTACTGGCACATTAGGTATGAACAATGCATGTTGCAAATTAAAAATGTTTTGTTATTGATCCATCCGGGCACAATGCAGGGAATAACCTATCACCAGCCACACTCACACACCATTTTTTATTATTATTATTATTATTATTATTATTACTGGATTAAAAGCGATTAGAAGAAGATTGATGGATATTCCAGTAAGCATATTCTGATTAAAACCGATCATTATCAGCCATAGGAAGTCACTGAGGCCAAAAACATCTGCTTAGCAACTGAGTCATTAACTAGTTTTGAGATCCCAAGGCATAAAATCAAAAGCAGTACTATTCGTAAGCGAGGAATAATTACCTACAGTCACTGAAATGCGTATTCAGCGCTATAAGCGGATTGAAGTGGATCGTCGTAAGCCACACTGGTGCTTTTGGACAAAGGCTTGTGCCACATACAGCAATACCTAGCAACTGAATAACAAACTTTTCTTTCCCACACAGGAAAATATGGGATTAAGGCCAGGAAGCGATGAAATTCATACGCATGATTGTGTGGAGAAAGGTCTTCCCCGGGGTATTAAAAATATATTCCCGCCTCATTCAATATTTGTCCTGACCTAGTTTTATTGGTCACAGATGATAAAGTACAGTAATCTGTCTCTTGATTTATATGACTTACCTGTTACCAGCTCAGCGCTGCCTCTTGTGGCTGCCTCTTTGGCGCGCGGCTCCTCGAAAGCGTCCTATCAATCACAGATCTAATATAGCCGGAGACAAGGTGGGCCCTACAGCAGGGCTCCAGGGAATTGTAAAACATTTTGATTCTTTTTTGAAGAGGCAGGTGGCAGAGACTTTGAAATCATTGCCAAGTTAGGCCCCACGATTATGGACGGCATCGAGCAAAGTGTTTAAATGGACTACGGAGATTAAATTTGCCTGTCAATGCCTAACGATTTTTTTCATCTTCATTCTACCCTTCCTTGTGTACGTTGAATGTATAGGTAATTAAGACGTTTTCCTAGACCGAATCCCCATGCACTCAGGTGTGATTAAAATGAAAAGCAATCTGAAGCACTCTTCTGTCCCTGTGGCCTGGAGTGGGGAAGGGGTGGGGGCAACAGCAACACAGGCCAGGGCTCTGGGGGTCCTCCACCCTCCCATGGGGACTGCGTCCAGTCATGTGCCAACTATCTATCTATCTATCCATCCATCCATCCATCTTCTAACACTTATCCTAGTTTGCTCATGGGAGGCAGCCTGAAGCCAATCCCAGGAGCTCACTGAGCACAAGGCTGGGGTGCACCATACCAGTTGGGATACCAGTCGCCAACAAATACTCCAGCCAATAAAAGCCAGCCCACCTGAAGCAGCCAGTTCTGCGCATTAAAGCCCAGTACGATTTCATCTTTATGCCCCCGTAAAGGAACTGGGCACTAGGAGAACATGAATCAGTATGAACACAGCAAAAGATCCCACTAAAATTTTAGGTACTTCTATATATTTCTAAGTTTGCCCTTGTTGAACAATAAACATTTTAGTACTGATACCAGAGACTGATAGTACAGATTAGAAAACACTGGGAGTTTTTACAGGCCCATTTTTACCTTTTAACAAAGCTATTCTTCACCGAGACTCTCCTGCTCAGCCACTAGAGCAGAGTTCTATAGGAGCAGACATTCTGGGGGTTAGGGTTAGCCTGCAGCTTCATAATAGGAAATGATGGATAAGGGGGAGGAGGTCACCACACAGATGAAACACCTGGTCTTTAAGGAGCAAGACGGACGAGCTGCGGCTTTGCACACAAAGAGCCCAGCAAGTCCCGTGCTTTTGCCAAAACGTGGTATGTCACCCGCTTCCTGATTCTGCTTAAATTGAGCAAAGTAGCATTCTGGATATCAATATCTATGCTAATACCTACAACAAAATTAAGCAATCAACACTTGATGAGAGACTCTATATGCAAGTCCAACAGGTCTCGGCTGCGTGCAGAGGACACTCGAAACCCCTTCACTCGTTTAAGGTGATTTCAGTCACCGCAAATTGGACAGTGTCCTTCGACGGTCCCAGCAGCACATTAAACGTGAAACACGAAATTAGAGAACCTCTGAGTCATTTTTTTATGGTATCATCACAGAGCACTGCCAAACCAATACCAGCACTTCCACACCCCTATCACACCCCCTAATGCTACTCAGCTAATTCTTGAACATAAATCAGACCATAAACCTCTTAAAACTATTAAGGCCTGCTCAGGCGACAGCATTGAAGCGCCCAACAGCTGATTTCTCTGCTCGAGAGAGCTGTTTGAAATTTCCAGAGACTACGTTTCCATATTAACGTGATGATTCATGAAAGAAAAAAATTGGCCACCCCTTCCAACGGGAGCATCTATAAACAAAGATAACGCACAAACAACGCAAGGAGATTAAGGAGAGGAATTATCGCACTGTGGACTCCGCAATCTCTGAGACACGATGGAGGCTGCTACAAACATGAGTCTGACTTAGATGCTGTTGCAAGCTCTCGCTGAGTTTTCAAAAGCAAACAATCTGAATGCCTTTAATCTTGGGTTTGATTCACAAATTGTTCCACCAAATGCCTGGATCTGTTCTGGATCACACAGGGAAACTGTTTGCTGATCCAGCAGCTGGTGCTTTAGCATTCAAACAGATGGACGTACACAAAGGTGTTTTATAAATTAAAAGTCTCTTGATGTTGTTAAGGAAAGATGGAGGAAGAGTGTAATGACTCGTGCTTCGTCGGACATGTGTCCAGAACATCACACCAGCTACAGACCCAAATTAAATCATTTTTAATGTGATTAAATTTAATGGATGTATTGTTAACACTTTACTTGACAGACCATGTGTAATTTAGTAACTCAGTTACCACTCAAGTAAAAATAGGAACAATTACAGTAACAGCATGAAATACATAAACCATTATGATTTATTAATGATCAATGAACAGGGGATCAGTATGTAATTAACACTTAGTTTCTGGTTAATTAATGCAATAAGTAAGAGTATATTATTACATTATATGTGCCCCTTCAAGTGAAGTGATGACAATGTTGCTTTTGTTTTGAAGTTTAGGGTGAGGGGTCTTGCTTAATCCATGCTGGTTTGCTTACAAATGCAACAAAAGTGATTTTACACATTACAAGTGATTTTTCCTGTAATAAAGTATATAGAGGATCCTGGCACATATTCCCACCTGTTGTTTATTAAGTTGCCTTCAGCCTTTAATCCCACACAAGCTTGTATGATACTGAGGCGGCTAAGCCCACGCATCAGCAGGTGGAATCGCTGACTCCTCACTGAGCACGCTCAGACGGACTATTCGCATAGGTGCACCCCAAGCATGTGCAAAGCTCTCCCATCTCATTTGCCTTTCGCAGCTTGGCAAAGCAATGGCCACAAGCCCCACACGCCACATCCGCAGACACCTCTGCAGCTTACGGCCTCCATCTGACTCTCCACCGTGTACCAGTGGATTCTTTGGTTCAATGGTGTGACATTTTCTCAAGCTTCACACAGGCAAAACAAAAGAAACAACCTTTGCCAATTTGTTACGAGACTGTTCACGAGCAGCAGAGCGAGTGGGTTCTTATATACACCTGGGTGAGAATCTGGAGTCTGCACTCTGCCGGTCGTCCATATGGAGAGCCCAGTCCATGTGCTCTCCCACGGGTCAGCAGCTGTGATTGCTCTAGAGGTTGATGCCCTTTGGCATGAATCAGTGAAAATTGCCCGTCTATCGAGAGGCACTCATAGGAAGATTTTCCTCTTAGGTGATACCGGTCTTGTGTGGAAACCAAAAGCACGTGTTGCAGGACGACTAAAAACGCAAAAATAATAAAAATAAAAAATAGCTGGAGCTACTTGCCATCCCAGATCTTCTTTAGCAGAGGGCCGTGGGACAGGCTACAGAACAGCTTGAGATCTGTCCCATGTTTCTTCATCAGAGCTTTCAGATAGATGTTACGGAGAGCCTTGGTATGATGTGAACATGTACAAAAAGTCATTTGTATGCCTGCCAGTAAATATTAACAACAAGTTTTAGAAGAATCCTTCTGATTTCACCGTTTGGTGCCACCATCTGTTTGTGATTCTGACCTTAGTGTGCTCTAACCCTATTGTTAATGCCCCTTATGGTTTGTATCGCTGGGTGGCTGGATCGTACGGCCATGTACATGTAGGGAATCCATGGTGATGTCGTATTGAAGTCTTTCTGTGACAATGCAGCCTTGCGGTCAAAGAGGTGTGCTCCCATAGAGACAATAAATTCTGTGTGACTGTAAGTAAAAATTATACGTATTTGGTACTGTGTCTTTTCCAAAAGAACATTCAGGTACTAATAGCAGATGAGCTGAGAAGCAGGAATCTGCCAGGCCGCTCCTGCCTGCTCTTCTCTTCCCCAGCTTTTGTCCTGCTGTCGTGTGGATCCATCCGCCTGGCATTAATCCATTAAGCCGGAGAGAAATAGCAAGCATAGGGAGAGAACGAAGACAGTGCGATGCCAGCCAGCTTTGCTGGGCCTTTGGGAGCATCTGCGCCGGGCCTGTCATGGTCCCGCTCTGATCGCGGCCCCCGTCAACATTTACGGCGGCTGCAGCAAGTTGGTGGTAGAACAGCAACACCAACAATTGCTGTTTTGATGAGGCAGCCAATCACATATTAGTTGAGAAGCTATTTTATTCCTATAAAGGGCAACAGCTCGGAAAGGCAGAATTAAACAGCTGTAGCGTATTTGCTTTCGGGAAATGAGCTCTCATACTAGGGTATGCTTCTAAATGATTACAATTATAAATATCTGCGGCACAATGGTTATTTGAATTATGTAGATTTCCATGTTTCTCATTAATTTTAATGCTAGTTAATAGCATGGCATGTTCATGTTTGGAAACTATTTGTAACGGCCCCGGCTCACACTCCGATGTGACTTTATAATTACCGAGAACACGTATGTGAATGATTAGGCCAAGAATGGGGTATGAACTGTGTTCTAGGGTGTGCAGTGTGCTCAATCACTGGCAGTAAAAGAGTTAATGGAGAGGATGCATGTCCTGGAGGCGCCTCGGAGTCTTGAGAAAGTATTAGGGATTTAATGCTATTCATAAAGGAGGAAGGAAATGGATTATGCTGTATAATGAAAGTTCTCACTTTCCAAATGGTGGCCATATGGGGCTGATGCATGAGACTGTGGTACTGAACCGGTGGAAAAGGCTGCAGGGGCGGAGCCACTGGGCACTGGCACAGCTAAAAGCTGATTAGCTCTGACTCAGAACATATCATTGGCTAAGGATAAGGTTGAGCTCTCAGTATGAATTATGGTCTCACTTACCCCCCTTACAAAAAATGCTAGAATCACCCTTGACTGTCAGAATTTAGACAGCGAGAGGTGCCAAGCTGGGGGGGTGGGGACCACATGGGACAGTGGATCATTAGGCGGGACGACTGACTCTGGCAGTGACCAAGGGGATGGAGAGCGGCGCGGTCACCTGACCCCATCCATAGCGGGAATGTCCCTCATAAGGGTGATACCATAGCAGGGAGGAGGGAGAACAGAGAGCAGAATGGCCAGGGGGGCGGAGTGCTACACAGCGGGTTAGGTCTCTGTGCCTGTCAGCTGAAGGTTGCTGCTTAAAGCCTGTGCAGAATAGTCACACCGCTACTGGGCTCCCTGCCCCCCAACTAATTCCTACAGGGGTGCTGGATAAATCACCTGACCCCAAACTTCACTCTCAACCGTATATGTGTGTCTCTCAAAGGAGAGTGAGATGGGGTGGGTGAAAAGGAGCATGCCACAGTACCTGTGGGAGGTCAGTGTGTCCAACGAGACAAACCACGCGCTTATTTCACCCTCCCTGCAGGGGGCGCCCTTCTCAGCGTCTGGACCCCAGAATCAAGTACAATCACAGAGTAGTGACCTGCTTTACTTTGAGTGTAATACTGTTTCATTAACTTTATTTTACTGTGAAACTCGTCTTATAAAAAACATTAGTCAGATCACAGAGCTGCCGCTTTTTTTAACGAAACCAGTTGTCCCCCTGTAAAAATATATCTGGCAAATAGCCAGCTGACCCTCTTCATAAAGCCAAAAATACGGAAAGGGTTCATTTTCCCAGTTGTGAGGCAGCTGTTGAATAACACAGCCTGCTGGTTTTGGCGATGATTTGCATCACAATGACTCCCATCCCCAACGCTGATTTACTCAGAGCGGCTGTCGGCCTCCAAAGCCTCCATTTCAGCTGAAGGCTGTAAGAGCTACGATTTATGCTGAGGGGCACCTGCCGGCGGCTCCCGCCATCTCCGGCTTAGGCCTTTTGCTGCGCAGTTTTAATCTTCGTATCACACATCTCTCCCCTGTCATGTTACTTAATGCTGGATTTCACCTCATCGTTTGGGACAGGTGTAGCAGTATAAAAGTGTTTACGGCCACCCAAGTCTAAAGCTGTTAGAAACACCTGTTACTGTGCAGGAACAGTTAATACACTTTTATCTTTTTGATTAAATTTGTTATCTCCTGCGGTGCACAGCCCATTAAAATTACTCACGACTGGGTCTTTCATTTGCATTAATATGACTTCATATTATAATACGCAGATAGAACGCAGCATATTTGAATTCTTATCTTCAGACCAAAGTTCAAAGTCACCCTCTGCATTATTCGGGGTCTGACCATATTAAAGAAAGAACCTTCGCTCTGGACAGAATTGCAGGAGAAAAACCTATTTGCCGTTAGCATTCAGAGTGCAACAGGCCGCTCGAGTGCATAGTAATAATTAATATAAATAATGGAGGACTTCCTATGTCTCAACATTAATCTTGCACGGCACAGCACCACAGCTGGTGACATCTGGCTCGCCCTCTCTCTTATCCCATTCCTCTGATCTCCCTGGCTCTTTCCTCTACCCCTCCCCTTCTATGTCATCCAGGCAGAAACAGCTGGACTACCAGAGTCCCCAACCTGCATTACACACGTCGCTCCATGGCCGGCTTCCTCCCCCGCCCCTGCACCCGCCCCGGTATAATTTATCATGGTGGCCTGGAGCAGGTGTTATCCTTAGAAGTCTCCTGTGCGTCACGCCGACTCTTATTTGCACCAGCCGTGCTCTGTGTCATAAACAATAGCCAATGAATACCGAGAGTGCATCAATCCAGGCGTCCTAGTTTACCGCACTCGCGCTGTGCCGTCGCCTCCTGTACTGGTACCTATCCGAGCCATAAACTGCGACTGCAGTGCCTCGCACGCGTCTCCTGAGCTGCGAGAACGTGAGCAGGATAACGAGGGAGCTCGGAGCAACCCAGGCGACAGTGCGATTCTACAGTTAACAGATTTGCCTTCAGGGGAGACCCAGAAGGAAGAGCCTGGAGTGTTTTGGATTGGGGAAAGTGGCTCGAATGAAACGAGCCAGTGATTGATGTGGAGGAACTTGTTCCGCTTGGGTGAAGAGCAAATGCTAACCAGCTAGTAATCATGTAGCTATCGCATTAAAGATTGTGCCCTTTCCCACAGGCAGCATTCCCTCATAAGCCTGAGAGAAAGTCAGAGAAAAGGACAAAACTGCACACAAGCAAGAAAGGGCTTCGCTATGTCTACATTTAGGGCTGGCAGGTGGCACTGTGGCTCTGTTGGTTAAAGCACCTGTCTAACACACTGGATATCCTGGGTTCAAATCACAATAGTGCCTTATATCAGTCACGGAACCTCTGAGTCTATGTCTGTGTTGTCTAATCCAGTCCTTAATGTGGCTGTGTTCTTACTTCCTCCCAGTTCCCAACACACCTGCACCAGGTTTTTGGTGTTCCTTGATAATTTGATTCAGGTGGGCTAGCAGCTGGGAGGGAGCAAAAGTGTGAACTGTTTGGTGGTCCTCGAGGACTGGGTTTATAAACACTAGTCTACGGGATGATCTAGGACAAAGCAAAACAGGAAACAGCCAGATTGATCATAAGTTTACTGCTGTGGATTATGGGAAAGTTCTGTGTGTATCTGTGGCATTCTGGGAATATTTAGGTAGTAGCTCAATGTATTTTTAATATTGCCTCTACTTCTGCTGGTATATAGCGTTTGCATACTTTTAACTCATTGTTTACAAAGATGGCTTGTATGCAAAGTCTGAAGCCAACACTGCGTGCAAATATAGCTCGGCCAATGGGAAGATGCAACCTTTTACCTCAAGGTCCTGAAAAGGACATTTAGAACAGCAAGGCTGGTCAAACATTGGTGCCTTGGGTTCAGGAGCTGTTTCCTACCATTACTTTGCCTCTCCCTCATATACTCATTTTTTCTACAGCTGGGAACAGTAGTGAAGGTTGCACATTGAGACCCTCCATATATCTCGGCTGAACCAGATGCCACCGCACATCAAAATGCCACAGAGTCCTGCTCCCATCTCCCTGTGCAGGGAAAATCCACTCAAACTCAGATCCTTAAAATCATGCTCTTTCTGCATTGGAAAATCACAAAGTAATAAATCATCACAAGATCATAATTATGCGTCATTAGAAAAAGCTGAAAGGAGGATGGTTCCTTTGCAGTTTACAAGCTTCCTATCTTTTAATTCATCCAATAAGAATAAAAAGGCCAAGATCTAAAGGCCGATGTTGGACCGCACTGGCACGAAGCCCCTGAGAATAGGACAGACCTCATAAAAAAAGCACAACCTGTAGGATCAATGCCTCAATCCAGCACGGATTTAAACCATGAGTTCAAAGAGGATTATCCAATACCCAGATATTCTGTTAGTCTCCAGGCAACAGGTAGGATCCACTTACCAGATGCAATTTTACCGCAGCGGAGGAGGCGGACATGGCCTGCCAGTGGTGCCGTACTCACGTGTGCAGGGTGGCTGTGGGACGCACTAAAGGACGTGGCCTGCCAGTGATG
>JAODKN010000093.1:4622681-4633992 GCA_026774425.1 Petrocephalus zakoni
GCTAATATCATGCTTTAGCATTTTCTGTCATATGGAAGTGTTAAACTTCAACTTGGACTGTACCTTTCCTTGTATATTATTATATTAATATCATAAATGAACGATTATTAGACTAATCGTTAAAATGCAGGAGTGTTAGTCGACTACGAATATCTTTAGTCGGGGGCAGCCCTAGTTGCAGTAAACACATCCATCATGCTAACTTTGAGATGACATTGTATGAATTTGTGTTACACCCTGCCCATCTGACCATAGCATGATCCTAATAAGCCACACCTGTACCTAAATTGTCTTACCTCTCGTTCCTGCCCTTGTGTTACTTATTCCAGCTGCCTCTCATTTGCTCCCTCATCAGCCTTATATTAAAGTTCCTCCCAGTCCTGTATTCCCCAGTCCTGTCACTGACGTTGTTCCTCTTTGTTGCTAGTGCTCCCCCTTTCTCCCAACCTCCCTTCTTGGGTCCCTCGCGATCCCGTATGATTTCAGTATTTCTTCTTTAAGTCTAATAATCCTCAGTTTGTTCTCACCCAGCGCCAGCTCCCACGTCCTTCGTTTCAATTTGCTGTAAAACAGCAAGGAATTTAAGGCACTTTTGCCAGGAAATACAAACTGAGGTTATAGGGATGTTTATTGCTACAGATTTTCGGTAATAGAGAACACAACATTTATATAGGATTTTGTTCATTGGGATTAATATGATCCTATCTTATTTTTTTTTATTTTTTTATTTGTATATATTTATTTGTAACATATGCAAATTTTTACAAATGTTAAAATAGGTTTTATAATAGGTTTTGTGATACAGACACTTCTACGGACACATTGCTTTTCATTTGGTTTACAGCTGTTTCTAATTGTGTTTGCAATTTCAATAATAAACAATTTAAAAAAGAAATTCTGCTTTCCTGGCTATACAGAAATTGCACCATGAACCCAAATCCGAGGTTTGTACGGAATTTTGTGTACCATTACGCCCCTAACCAGAATAGCACAAAGCTGAGGGAAGAGATGAAGGAAGGATGGTGTAAACAAGGCCAAGCTAAATGGTGAAGCAAAGGAGAGGGGAAAGCGGACAAAAGAGGGCAGGAAGGATGACAGACTCAGAAAAAAGGTGCAGATAGACAGATACCTGAATACCGAATACCTGCCAATGGCAGTCAGATAATTCATTGCAAGGCCTGAAAATATAGATGGAAAGACAATGCAGTAAAGCAGACCTTACGTACATAAAGACAGAAAAACAAAAAGATGCTTTGGGGGTGGGGGGCAGAAAAATTTATCTAGAAATAGGGCACAACAAATAAAAATGGGTAGGATTATGAGGCACAAGATGAAAGCCAGGGAAGATATGGCCTGTAAAAGCAGAACCAGTGAGTAAGCAACTCTCAGGAGAGGCTGATAATCACCCCATAGGCCCACAGCAGGCCAACAAGCTAGATTCCAGAACATTCTTTCACTGCAATGAGAGGGCAGTGCCACTCAGAGCAGGAAGAAGTGGAGTGTCTGGTGCCCAGGTCTCTACACTCCACCCCATCTGTGTGATAATTATCCAAGCAGTCCCAGCAAGAGGCAGGGGGGTGATGGGGCAGCGAGAGGCTGCAGTGGGAGAAGACGGTCTGTGTCAGCACAGCCCTACCAGCATTTGGGGCATTTCGGGTGCAGGGCATCTTGGACTGATTTGGAGTGGTTGATAGTGAGTAGGCCTCCCATGGGACCCCTCCTATTCAATGACTATTCCCCCGAGGTCATTCTACCCTATGTGGCCTCTTCACTCCTACTGGCACTGAACCGTATACATATAATCCATAAAACCAAGAGGTGGGGGTGTTGGTGCTAAAATTTGCTGACTGCGGTGGGGATGGTACCAGCACATTTTTTAAACCACACACTTCACAGCTAAAAACGGTTCTGTGACCCATAAGTTTAGAAGCGGCCTTGTCAAGTAAAACTCCCTAGAAGCCCTAGAAGCAGATCAGAGATGCTGAGACTCTGACACTGGCTGCAAACTGACCAATGTCACAGTGCCGAGCCCCTGAAGGGGAAGGCACACTTCTATCCATCAAAAGCCCCTTTGCTGGGTCCCACTGCCCACTCCCTCCCCGATCAGCGAGCTAGACTGCCTCTCTGTGCCGGCACAATTAGCGGTTATCGGACCGGCACCGGGCCCTGCACTCGGCTCATCTCTCTGATGATTAGCTTCCGAAATGACAGCAAGATTAACACAAGCAGAACATATCACACAGCTAATAGGCTATTTTTCGCGTCCCTCATAGCCCCATCACACAGTCTTCTGAATGGGGGGGGGCACCTGTCACAATACCCCCCTCCCCTAGGGGGAGTTAGAGAACGTTCATCAACAAGGTCATCAACACTAGGACAACTAATATAAATATGGAGGAAGGATGGATGGATGGATAGATGGAGGTATGTATGTATGGATGGGTATAATGATCCCAGATACAGTATTCACTCCCCTTAGACATATTATGCTGTGCTAAAATGGATTCATTCAGAATATTATGTCCTGCTTCTACACAAAATAGTCCACAATGTTGAAGTAACAAAAAACACAATATTGTTTGCAATATTTATTCTTTCATTAATTCATTCATTCACTCACTTACTCATTCATTCTTTCATTGGTCGTTCACAATGCTTATTCCTACTTATGGTCATGGGGGTCCAGAGCAGGTGCAAGACAGGGAATAACCCAGGATGGAGCACCAACCCATCACCATTTTTCGAAATTATTATTATTATTATTATTATTATTATTATAAGGCGTGATCACATAAGTATTCACCCCCTTTACGTGAAACCACTCCATGAGCTCTAGTGCAACCAGCCACCTTCAGAAGCCCTGTAATTAGATGGAGTTAACCTGTGTACAATTAAAGTGTCACATGAACCCAAAATAAATAGAGATCATCTCTAAACAAACAGCATGATGAAGATTAAGGAATCCAGGTTAAAGAAGCACACCTGTCATGGTTGGGAAATAAAACCAATCCCAGATTCTGAACATCCCCAGAACACAATTAAATTCACAGAAAATACAAAATCCAATATAAAAAATGGCAGAACCATGACTCTTCCCAGAGAAGCATGATGGTCAAATTTGATTGACTGGGTGAGGAGGGCATTAGACAGAGAAGCGGGCAAGAGACCAAGGGTAACTGTGATGGTACCGGCCATACACAGTCTCACAGCAGCAAGTCTGAATGCAAGGGGGGCACTACCAAGTACAGGGCCAGGATGGGGGGCGGGGGGGTGGGGCAGGTGGGACACAACCAGCTAATCTCTGGGTGTTTCGTTTAGTTAAATCCTGTGTCACAATAAAAAATGCTATGCATCATCAAATGTTATGTGTGGTGCGTAAAAGAAATGATAAAAATCCCAGTTCAATCCCGGGTTAAACACAAAAAATAGAAAACTCCGGGCTGGGAGGCACGGTACTTGTGCAAGGCACTATATCAAAAAGACCGCCTCAGTAAGTGAGCTTAATGAGCACTCTCATCACCACTAAGTGTCCGCTTTGTTACCCTCATCTCTTTTTATGTGCGATGTTTCTCCCACCCGGAGGAGGATGCAGGCCAGCAGCACCCCTCCCTTCTGCTCCTTAAAAGGCACCTCGCACTCCTGGGGGAGCCAGTTACATTTCACACACTCTATAATCAGGTGTGACAGCATTAAATGAACAGACATGATAAGAATTCTCATTGCCCAGCAAAATTGCAAAATATAAAACTCCCAGCGCAATGGAACGTTCTCAAAAGTAAGCAAGATACATAATAAATAAATTAATATAGACTGTTACTGTGTGACGTTCAGCCCCGCCCTTCGTGCTTTCCCCCTGTTTTGCCCTCGGGCGGGGCTTGATTAGTTGCACCTGCCCCTCGTTGTGTTTGCCTTGTGTAGTTTGGTACCGGTATTGTTGATGCATATCTATGCTCGCTATCATGCTTGCTCTCGTTGTTTCCCTGTACCTCTTAATAAACGCCCTTTTGAAGGGCTTAACCCCGCAGCCTGCCAGTATGGGTCATTCATCCCGCCGCAAGCGTGACATACTGCTAATTCAAATAGTCACACAATCCTGACATGAATGAATGGTTAGAAAATGGATGGATGGATGGATGGGTACTGCAGTCCTGGTGGTAGAGCGCTGAAGCAGAAAGCCTTTAATCAAACAAGGTAAAGCAGAAGAACCACAGAAAAAAAAGAAAAATAGAAATATAGGCAAATAAGCTGGAAAGCGCGGAAAGTGCGGTTCCCGAAAATGCATGGAACATTATGTCGGAAACAAGCTGCGTAACCCAACAAGGCAAGAATATCACAGGGTGCAGGTCCCTGCGGTCAGATAGTTCCTGTCTCAGGCAAATCCCCTGGAGGCTCTCGCCACCTGGGGAGGCCTGTGTCATGTGACGGGGGAGGAGGCGGAAACAGCCTACCTCTCATACACTTTTCTACGGGAACAAATCTTAGAATAAAGCTCTGAAAAGAGAGCCAGCTGCGTATCGGCTGGGGGACTGGACCAATAGAGCTTCTCTGGTGGGGGTCCCAGGGAGAAAGCTTCTGTTAAGCCTTTAAATGGGGCTTCAGTGAAATAGACGGGCGAGGCATAAATACAGGCAAAACCAGGCAGCCAAACGACAGGGCCGAGTTGACGCCAAGCTGGCCCTCAGCGGAAACCCCAGGCGAAGGCGCCCAGTGTCGCTGTACGCGTGTCACACGAGTTTGCCGCTTCCTGGAAAAAAATAAATAAATAACAATAAGAAAACACGGGTACGAGTACCAGCAAAATAAGCTGTGAGCCGCCGCCGTTGCTGATCTTAACACGCCTCAAAAGGCGCACCAGGGACTCGTGGATGGCCACGCCCCATCGGTTAACCAGAGAATCGACAAGGTCAGATTTCGGTAATTTTTTTGACTGGTTTAATATGACTGCCCATGTGTATAATATCATAATATGGGGGGGGGGCACTCATGCCAAGCTAGCTCGCTACGAAATGCACTAAATATACTCAGCCGCTGCAGCCCAGGGCCCCCGGCGTTCCCGTCTATATAAGGAGCCGTCAGAACTTTCCCACCTCCGCCCGCGTCCTCAGAGACAGCAGCCGCGTGTAGTCAGGGCCACACATGACGTATTGTGTAACACGCCAGTTTATATAAGAACTCCGCACTCCCACTCGCTGGGATCTGAGTGACAGACCACCGTGCCTATGGCAACCATGCGTCGACTTGCAGGGTGCCCTCCCCCTTGAGACCTGCTCTGTAGAGGGGGATGTTCCATGAAGCCCCGCCCCCTTTTCTTTGGTTACTTTCTAGTTATGCTGACACTGACTAAAGCAAAGCCCGGTACTCAGGAAGGCCTTTTCAGTTATAATCCTGCCTGCTTTCCAGCCTGAAAACGGGGGCTTGCCGGTCCCTCCAAAACTGCTACTCTAGGTCTAAGTCTGCTAAGTCTACTCATTATTATAGATGACAACTTCTGGTGGGCGTGGGTTCAAGACCTGGGACTGGCCACTGCTGTTGTACCCGTCATCCAAGCATCCATTTTTAGGTTATAAAGCACCATGCTAAACCACAAATTCTAAATGATGTAGGAATGATGAACAGCATAATAGATGACAGCTACTATGGTACTTTATACCTAAAAAACATATTTCATCTAAATAAATTAACTATACAAATGGCCGCTTATTCCAGATTCTGGAGTAAATTGCTTCAGAGCTGCACAGCATGACAGCTGACATACTGAAAGACTTCTTCAAGTTCAACATAATATGTAAACTGCTTCAAAAATGTTACTGCTAATTAGGATTTTTGGGCGCAAATGTAAGGCCATTAAATGTGGTTTCTCCTCCACGCCTTGGAGAATACAGTGTTTGACGTTGTTATACTGTCAGCTCATGCTGTAATGAACTGAACACTACCCCTGCTGTGTGTATGTGTGTGCGTGCGTGTGCATGTATGTGTGTGTGTGTGTGTGTGTTCGTGTGTGTCTACTGGTTTTTCTATACTTGTGAGGACCAAAGGACCTCACAAGTATAGCAAATCCTGAAAAAACATGACTAGTGAGGTCATTTTTCGGCCCTCACTACTTCAGATTTAATTTTATAAAAATCAGTGAAAGCAAACAAAAAAGAAAAATGCCAAGAGTCTTGTATTTGCATGTGTGTGTAAGTGTGTGTGCATGTATGTGTGTGTGTGTAAGTGTGTGTGCATGTGCACGTGTGTGTAAGTGTGTGTGTGTGTGCATGTGTGTGTTTGTGTAAGTATGTTTGCGTGTGTAAGTGTGTGTGCATGTGTGGGTGCAAGTGTGTGTATGTGTGCATGTGTAAGTGCGTGTGTGTGTGTGTGTGCGTGTATGTGTGTGGATTTGCATGGATGACATTTGAGGACCAATATGTCCCCAGAGTGTGGTAAAACTTTCCCTACTTTTGGGGACATCTTTTCAGGTCCCCATTTGGATAACAAAAATCTGTGCATGCAATCAAAAAACTAAAAATGCCAAATGTCTTGTATCTGGGTTGGTTATTTATGGTTAAGGTTATGGCTGGGTAGGTGTTAAGGGTATCGTGATTGGGATTAGGGTTTTTGCCATAGAAATTAATGGAAGGTCCCTATTTAGATAGGCACGCGAGTAGTGTGTGTGTGTGTGTGTGTGTTTGTGTGCGACTTGTGACAGGCTGTCACCCCATCCAGGGTGACCCTGCCTTGTGCCATCTGCTCTCTAGGATAAGCTCCACAGTCACCATACCCATTTGTAAGATAAGCCGTCAGAAGATGGATGGATATCATAAGAAATATGACAAAAGTGTTTTTCCCCCCAAACTACTTCACTAATAAATCAGAGATTACACGTTTGCTGGGAGGCAGCAGGTAGAGCAGCGGCTACCAAAACTTTGCCCTGCCTGAATCCATCAATCGCCTTGATAAAAATGACCATCTGTTTACAAGGCCAGGAGATCGAGGCTGTATGCTTGGGATAAAGAGCATCTGTGTTTCCGGAGTAGAGCATCTGCTGAACTATTATACAAATGACTTGACTAATCGTTCCATTCATTAGGTTCCGGAAAGACAGTCAGGCCAGCAGTTACTCATGTATGCTGAAAGCTCTTCTGCACGCAACACGCGTGCCATATTTCTGCTTTGTTTTTAACACATAAGTAAAAAAAATATATAA
The DNA here is from genome assembly GCA_026774425.1 of Petrocephalus zakoni. NCBI lineage: Eukaryota > Metazoa > Chordata > Actinopteri > Osteoglossiformes > Mormyridae > Petrocephalus > Petrocephalus zakoni. The sequence continues at coordinate 4,629,868 of JAODKN010000093.1, forward strand.
AAGTAACACACAACAGTACTGTGACCTCACACCTCCTGGATTGGGTGTTAAATCCTGCCCGCTTTGCGTGTTTGTGTGGGTTTCCCTTGTTTGTGTGGGTTTCCACGTGCAGTGAAAGATGGGTGTTAGGTGATTTTGTGCCCCAAATGTGTAACAATGAGTAGCTGCCCTATGATGTACTGGGATCCCATCCAGGGTGTCCCCGGCCTCATGCCCTGTGATGGACTGGCATCCCATCCAGGGTGTCCCCTGCCTTGTGCCCTGTGATAGACTGGCATCCCATCCAGGGTGTCCCCTGCCTCGTGCCCTGTGATGGACTGGCATCCCATCCAGGGTGTCCCCCGCCTTGTGCCCTGTGATGGACTGGCATCCCGTCCAGGGTGTCCCCTGCCTTATGCCCTCTGATGGACTGGCATCCCGTCCAGGGTGTCCCCTGCCTTGTGCACTCTGATGGACTGACATCCCATCCAGGGTGTCCCCTGCCTTGTGCCCTCTGATGTACTGGGATCCTGTCCAGGGTGTCCCCTGCCTTGTGCCCTCTGATGGACTGGCATCCCGTCCAGGGTGTCCCCTGCCCCGTGCCCTCTGATGGACTGGCATTCCATTTAGGGTGTCCCCTGCCCTGTGCCCTCTGATGGACTGGAATCCTGTCCAGGGTGTCTCTGGCCTTGTGCCCTGTGATAGACTGGCATCCCATCCAGGGTGTCCCCTGCCTCGTGCCCTGCGATGGACTGGGGTTACCATATAATGGATAAATGGTTAATGAAAATAAATTGTTGTATGTTAAAAACATACAAGGCATAATTCTTAATTATCCACTTGCTTGCATTACATATTACATGGCAGTGTGTCTACATATTTATTGTTATGACGGTAATAATATTTATCGTCTTACAGTAAATACCTTAATTCGTATTTGTACGTATGATCTACGTATGCAGATTTGTATTGCATTGTGGAACTGCCTGTTTACTGTGTGTAAACTCTTCAGTCGTTAATCCCTGATGTTGAGTTTAAGTCAAGGGAGGTAATGCTGAGATTATACAATTCCTTGGTAAGGCCACACCTAGAATATTGTGTGCAGGTTTGGTCTCCATATCTTAAAAATGACATTGCTACTTTAGAGAAGGTGCAACGTAGGGCTACAAGAATGATTCCTGGTCTTAGAGGAATGTCATATGAGAAAAGGTTAGCTGAGCTAAATCAGCCTTGAGCAAAGGAGGCTGAGGGGGGACATGATCCAGGTCTATAAGGCTCTAACAGGGTTGGATGCTGTTCAACCAAATATTTACTTCAGCATTAGTTCAAATACAAAAACTCGTGGCCATAGGTGGAAATTAGCGGGAGAACATTTAAAACTGGATTTAAGGAAGCACTTCTTTACGCAGCGGGTAGTTAGAGTATGGAATAGTCTTCCTGATAACGTAGTGCAAGCTAAAACCTTGGGTTCCTTTAAATCAGAGCTATATAAGATTTTAACAACTCTGAGCTATTAGTTAAGTTCTCCCCAAACAAGCTCGATGGGCCGAATGGCCTCCTCTCGTTTGTATAGTTCTTATGTTCTTAACTTTTGGAGTGATATATGCACATATAGTCAGCAGCAACATCTAAACATTTACATGCAAAAAGAACCATAAAGAAAACCTCTAAGTAATCAATACTCTGCTACAGCACAGCAGCAGCACAACAGTGTGTTTGAACGGGCTTCTGCTCCACAGCTACACAAAGATAGACAAACTGACTCCTGGGATTTCGGGGCATACGTGAGCGCGTTTGCCTCATGTAGCTGAAAGTATAACGCTGACGTGTTTCTTGTTTCTGGTAAAAAGCCTCCCCAGCAATCGAGTCTGCGGAATTGCGGTAAAGTGGGTCGCCAAGACTGATTGCGTTTCACTCCTGTGACTATTTTATTTACGGCCCTGAACATTCTGTGACAATCGAACAAGCTCCAGCAATTCTTTGGCTCTCAGGACACATTGAGGCGTCTGTCACTGATAAGCTAAATCACTGCACACGGAACAAACAGCCACATTTACCTTTCTGCCACCTGCTCGCCTTCTTTTCCTATCTTGAGAAAGTTTGCCCAGCTATGGCCCTTCAGTGTGCTCACGAAAAGCATGCTGCCCTGGAACACGATTTAAAAGGGACGTTTGCATTCAGCTGTACTCAGAAAATAAGGCCTTTTCTTATGAACATGTCCTACCATCCATCATTTAATGAAATTGAAAGGAAAATCATCTCGCCCTAAATTTAGTACAGCGCAAAAGCAACTGTATATATGTTTGCAGGGTTATTGTGTGTAACTAGCTAAAATAATTGGTAATGCTTTACATTAGCTGCACCTTCATAATGCCTTTATAATGTATTCATAGAACATTCAGTGCACTTTCAGAACATTCATAAGCAGCATGTAAATATACCTTAACATCCCAATATACCTTAACAGCTTTTATATTAATGTTATAGGAATGCTTCATAAAGGCATTATGAAGGTGCCGTTAATGTAAAGTATTACCAAATTATTTAAAAATTACAGAACATAGAAATGATAAATCTTCATCACGTTTGAGTTGGCTCCATTTCAGAGACCATGTCACTATTTAACATATTAAAGAAATATTACACAGCAAAATATAAAAAAACAACATCATTAATCACAATCAGCCTAATGCATGAGGTCACTACAGCACTACATTAGCACTACATATGCTGGGTAATAAGCACATTATGAGTTTCCATATAAATTTGTAAAAAATTAATTTTACAGCTCCATCCCCTGCCCTGTGATGGACTCTTCCATAGCATCCCCTGCCCTGTGATGGACTCTTCCAGAGCATCCCCTGCCCTGTGATGGACTCTTCCAGAGCATCCCCTGCCCTGTGATGGACTCTTCCATAGCATCCCCTGCCCTGTGATGGACTCTTCCAGAGCATCCCCTGCCTTGTGATGGACTCTTCCAGAGCATCCCCGGCCTTGTGCCCTCTGCTTCCTGGCTCCAGGCTCACTGCGGCCTTGTGCGGGAAAAGCGGCTACAAACGATGGACGATTTGTGCAACAAAAAAGTACCAACACAAGCAGTCAGTGTCGCTGCTCACTTTTCTGCCCTTGTTCTAGTTCTGCAAACCGACTGTCACAGGAAAAAAACATACAAACCAAAAAAAAACCTCCACCGCGGCTGCCACTCTCCCTCACTACTGAAAGGATCGTTTGGCTTTCTCCAGCACGTCGTTTCTCCCGCCCCTTCCCATGGTGCAACAGCAGCTCAAGGCCAGTGCTACAACCTTGTTAGCGGCCATCTTGTGTGGGAGGTCGGGACACCGGTTTAGAAACATCGGAAATTTTTATTTATATTGCTTTATTTATGTCCTTTTCTGTGCCAAGCAGGGAAATTCCTCAGAGTAAGCTCTAACAGCCAACATGACATATGGATTTCTGAGTGGCTGTGTGTGGATTTCTGTGCATCTACTCCTGGTTCCCAGGCCTTTGGAATACCTGCTGACCCACTTTACAGTAGTATAATTACATGTGACCACGAAAGCCGAACGCACACAATCCACATGCCTGCAAGTTTCTTGTGATCCGACTGGATGCCGACCCGGATTTCTGCCCACAAGACTCATACCGATTCAAAATTTATTGTCTATTAACTGAAATTCAACCTCAATAAGGCTCTTACATAACACAAAATCAGACTATACAAGTAATAAAAACAACCAATAACAATCTTTATTTTCAAGCATTAAATACGCTGGTGGCCGAGGGAATAGAAAACTTTGTATATGTAATTTCCTGGACAGAAGAACTGTGTGTCATTGTCCTGATCATAGTGACTGAAGTTATGGTAAAAAGAATGACGCTGTGACCAGTTATGACTGGACAACAAGTCTGACTGACAGAAGGACAACCCCATACCACTTTACAGCTGGCGCAATGCAGTCAGGCAGGTAAAGTTCTCCTGGCGTCCACCAAACCCAGACTCATACATTACACTGCCTGTCAGAGAAGCATGATTCACCACTCCACAGATCAGATTTCCACTGCTCCATAATCCAGTGGTGGCGTGCTTTACACCACTCCACAGATCACATTTCCACTGCTCCATAATCCAGTGGCGGCGTGCTTTAC
>JAODKN010000093.1:4634092-4656061 GCA_026774425.1 Petrocephalus zakoni
TCACATTTCCACTGCTCCAGAATCCAGTGGTGGCGTGCTTTACACCACTCCACAGATCACATTTCCACTGCTCCAGAATCCAGTGCAGCTGCTCAGCCATGGAAGTACCATCCTGGAATTCACTCTCACAGATGTTTATGAACCTGACTGCAGTGCTTGACGTAATACACCAGTGGTAATGAGTCTGAAACTGCTTTCATAGATTAAGAGATGTGTCCCAATACTTTTGTCCATATAGTGCAACACTAGCAGAGCCTTTCATCAGCCAGTGGATGCTGGTCTAAACAGTGTGAGGGGGCAGGGCAGGTGGGGCAGCTTTGGGGATAAAAGAACATGGACAGGATCACCCCTCCAACGCTGCATCTGGACAAACACGCACGCAGCAGCGGTGGAGCGGGGTGGCTGCGTTTGACGAGGGCGTTTGTGCAGCTGTGCGCATCAAAGTGCAGGGGGACACACCTGCTGGTCTTCAAACCCCCACACACCCCCCCCCGCCGCCCTGCATACACGCCCGGTTCCCTCTCTGCCTTTGTCTTTCCATAATGGTGCGTCCGTAAACACCGGCACGAATCCTCCTGCACGTTCTGAGTGGAAGCAGCAAGCCCCGCAGTTTGGGCCCATGTGATATGCCCCCTCCAGGGCCATTATCCTTACAAAGGCCTTCACGTCACTGTACTTCCTGGGTCTTTGAAAGCTCCTCAGTAACAGAGAGATTCCTCGCCCTTTCAGTAAAAAATTTAGAAGCAGTCATGTGCCATAAACTGCCCCCCACTCCATAGGTCAGCAGCTTTTAAGAGCCCCTCAAAAAGTCCCTGCCCAGTCCTGCTTAGAAGATATAGGAATAAAGCCAAATAAGAGCTGAGAAAGGTCAACAGGATCCCCACACAAATGTCACCATGGTACCCGTCCTCAGCAGCGTGACAAAAGTTTGCAACAATTTTTCTTCTTTTTTTTCTATTTTTCTTTTTTTAAAGAAGCTATTTAACCTAAGAGAAGAAATTCGATTTTTATCTCAGTTACTGGCACTCAGAAAGTCAGGGCTACGCTGCACGGGCAACTCCCGCCTGTTGATGTTGCAGATGTCATTCCCCACATCATCACGGATTATCATCAAGAAAAAACACAAAGAGCTGTGATCGAATAAAAATGGGGGGGGGTGTCAAGTGAGGAAACCTGTGGCTGGCCGGGTACCGATGGCGAATCTGTACGATTTAGTGGATCAGTGTAGCCTCATTAGACGTGTGATTCTGTAATTATGTTCTAAATATACTGTGGGTCCAGCGTGGGGACAGAAGCACGTGGGACAGGGAGTCCAGAGGGCTGTTTTTAGGCCAGTGGTCATGTTAGCGTGTGTGTGAGGGGGTGGGCGAAGTGCTAAGGTCTGATTCTCCAAAACAACAAAGGAAACATGGCTGTTTCGGCCGCTGGGGGCAGAACTTACAGACTCGCATGGGAAGACTGCAAAAGGGGGTCTGGGTGGAGCCTGTGGTGGGCGGTGGCATAGCTAGCTAGAGCCCCCCTGCCCCCCACCAGGCTGGTGTCTCGCAGCCCCCACTTTTGCAACCCCAGCCCTAACTCCCATGTGGTTCTGAGGTTCAGTTTCCGGGGTAGTGGAGTACTTAGCACTGTTGCCTCACACCTCTGGGACCAGGGGTCTGCCATGGCTCCATGTGTGTGGAGTTTGCATGTTCTCCCTGTGTTGTTGTGGGGCTTACAGTTGGCACAATGCATAACCCACAAGGGGCTACCTCCTCCATCATGCAATAATCTGATGCTTGGAAAAACTGCCAACATGGCAGGAAATGGCAGCAGATTCACTGGGAAGTCGTCATGCATAAAAGCCACACCCGTCTCTACCTGTCCCTTTTTTTATTATACATATCTAGTTGGGGGTGGAGGCAATAATTATACGTATTTGTATGAAAAGCATTAGAATGGTGGAGGTGCTACCTCATTATGGATGATCTGTTGACCAGGGTGGCTTGTGCTGATTGGCTGCACCTGTTCCCTGTTCCAATCTGAAAGGATAAATTGATATTTTCTGGGAAATCACCCGTAATATGACCAGGATTGTGACCCGGCTGTTTTCGTTCCCACTGAGCTCTGACACAAATGACCAAAATTACATTTCCCCTTAGTTCCTGCTATGAGGCAGTTCTGATATATTTCCTAGTAAGTTTTTTTTTTTTTTTGACACCATCCCTGTTGACTCCTAGTTAATCTTGAGAAGGGAAACCCTGGTCTGCATTAAATCCATTATCTTCAGGTCGTTCTTCCCGAGAGGAGCGATTCTCACAGCAGAACAGCAGCCTCTCAGCTGATTGGCTGGGCCAGAATGTGATGACTTCAAGGTACATCGGCCCTCAGAAAGAAGAAAGGAGATTACTAGCTGAAGCCGAGGGATGAGTATTCACTGTCGTACCATTAAGGAAACTTCTTGGCCAGGGATTCCTCTGTAAAGAAAACGTACCTATAGCTGGAGACTGCAATAAAGGGCTAGTGTCTGGACATCAAAGCACTCATCATATAGAAAATGCTCTTACTCTGGGAAAAATGCAACAACTTCACCTCTCTAGATATTGGTCTATTTATCTAGCCATCCTTTCCAGTCCACAGCTGTAGGGAGCCATCAGGGCACACCTACCCTGAGAGAGATTGTGGGAAGGGCAGCGTGCAGCACTCACGACAAGTCGGAGCGAGATTCAAACCCCCAGGCGTACAGGTGCGAGGTGAAACCGCTACCCGCTCTGCCACCCCAAACTACACATCTGCATATTATAATTTCCATTAGCAATTCTATTGGTGTTTTGTTGTTCCTCGGCTTTCTCTTTGTTGGGACACCTACAAACAAACCACTACTGAAATCACAAGCGGAGACAGAAAATAAATCATTATTCAGTTCAATCATTTAACCGCCTTTCCATTAATTACTCGCAGCTGTTTTAAATTGAAAAGCAGCTTCTGGAACAGAGCCCCCCACCCCCCCCCCCCCCCCGACGTGTGACGACACTTTGGCCTATTAGAGCTGCTTGCTATTTGCGCTGTGTCTCTGAGGTGCTGAGATGGGGTAGAGTGTACCCTCCCTCCCTCTGCTGCGCACCATCCTCGTCCTGCTGTGGGCCGTGGCTCCCACTCCCCAGGACCCTGTCCAGGGGCAGCCTCTTATGACTGAGCTGAGGGGGGGACTCTTGAGGGCCAATCGAGCATTATTTTCACACATTTTCAGGCAGACTCTCTGTTTTCAGACTCTGACATTAGACCAGTTTATACTCCTTCAGAAAAGAGAGACATGTGGAGCTAAACCACACAAAATAAAACAAACTTTCCCTCCCATAATTACCCCTTTAAAGTCTGAAACGGACTTAAATTCAATATGTGCAACATCCAGTATGGAAACCTCTTAATTAGTGGTTGACGATAGGTGAGGTCAAGTTGGTTGTGGTGCTTCTCAAAACCCCACCCCTGCTTGGTGCCTCTTTACCCCCTACAGCTTGCCACCATCCGCATGTCCGACACTCAGGCACAGTCAGGCATTTTCGGTACGGCCCCATCTCTCGTTCTGTCCATCTCATAGTCTGGTGGCAGAGGCTGGCTTTCAACATGAGCCTTATTGATCTTTCACTGGAGCTGCTTGGCAGTGAAGCATCAGAAAGGTAAGCAGATGACAGCGGAGAAGAGGGGCTTTGTGGGGTGACATCGACCGAGCGCTGCCACAGTGAAGTCCAGCTGGACCCCACTGATATTTACGCACCTTCTCCCTCACTGGCCTGGACAATAATGGACACCTGAGGCTGGCGTGCTTCACAATGTTCCAGAAAATTTGTGGGTGGTGTTCAGTGCTGAATCCTATTCTCGCTCCGACATTCACAGCCAGATAATCCTACTAACTCGATAGGGAGGGCAGCGGTCTTCCAAAGGCGGCGGCTTGCCAAAGAGACCGCAGATGATCTTCTACACGCCCACCCTCCCAGCCGTTCATCTTCTGCACCTGCGGTTTCGGGGGAAATTCTGACAACGCCAGCCGATTCAAAACCACCCGGCCTACATTCTGGGCTAATTACAATATTTGTTTCCCTCTTAAACAGGATAACAGTTAGACTAGCGATTACCACCTACACTGTACACCAGCTAAACTCCAAGAAACACAGAAGCCCTGAGTTCCCTTTCAGCCAAAAAGCCCCTACATATGCAGCACGTTTTTCCACTCCAGCGGAAGAAGGCTGTTTCAACGGGAGTGGGCGGGATGGCTTTTGATTCACCAGAAATGGCCGTTTGATGTCTCTCGTCGGGGCATCGTGGCTTCTTGCAGCTAGCTATGATCACACGGGAGACCCCTTTGACTTTCGGAACATGCCCTGTCCTGCTTTCTGTTTGCCTACCTGGCTTCCCATCTCTAGCACCAAAAAAAAAGCTGACAAAGGAGGAGAAATGAACCCACCCGTGAGATTACCAGTGAGTGAACAAGATTCTCCTGCGATCAGGTGCTAAAGCACCAGCTAGAGCCTAAAGTGCTAAGCGGCTCCCTCTTCAGGCCTTCCATTTTGCTCAGGGTCTGATTGGAGGGCCAGGGAGTGGAAGTTAAAACTGTGGGCTACCATCATCCCTCTGACTAGTTCTCAAGCATATCAAGGAAGGCCAAAATGTTTCATCCAGCCACCAAGACAAGATGTTTCCTCTAAAGCAGTGGTAGACAACCCAGGGGAGTGTTCCCCCAACAAAGATTTCTCAGTTAATTGCGTTAACTTCTTGCTTACTGGACAATCATGACTTCTAGGTTAAGTTAGCCCTGCTAACTGAGAAATCCTGCTTTGTGGAAAACCCCCCTGATCCTGGACTGCTGGTATCCAGCAGATTGTCCATCCTACCTGGTCACTAATGAACTATACCTGGGGCGTTTCTCAATATGCATACTTGGCTGTAACTGTGTTCTTATGTACATCTTTTAAGCCATATTCCATTCCATACACCAAACAAGACCAATCCCATGATACACTGTGCCCTAAGTTCATCCTTGGAAGGCGAGTTGCCATGACTGGTCTTGCCAAGACCACAAGTACGATCTTTGCGTTCTCTGTATTGTGAAACAACTTGATGTCAGGCAGATAATCGGTCATCGGGTAGGACAGAGAACTTGCTATATACCAGCCCTCCAGGATCAGGGTGGACTACCCCTGCTCTGAAAAGCTTAAAAGTTGGTGAATCCAGAATCGAGTCTTATGCCATTATGGAATAATCATAACAAAGCACCATTGGTGCTGTAGGCAAGCTTTGATGGAGTGAAACGCATAGGCACAGGAACAAGCACCCAACACCTGGCTAAATCATGGTCAGATCACAGGTCACCCACAGGATTATGGATCCTTCATCACAGACTTGATTTCCTAAGAAGAGACAGCAGACTGAAACAGCACCCAAAGAACACCAAATGCAAGCAATATTCAGGGAGCTGCAATGCAAAAACAGCCAAGAGGTGCAACAAAGAAGTCATCTCCAAATGTAACACAAAAGGTAACAAATAAACGTCAAGGCATACAGAAAAACAGGAACAAGTGCTCAGTATGGTACAAAGAATCAGTGCCTTAGAAGGAGTTAACAGATAATCCGGGTGCTTTTAATCCATGCCAATTAAGCAGGCAGCCGAGTCACAGGTGTGCCTAGCACTGAGGCGAGGCAGAGTGAGAGCCGTCTGGGCGTAGCTGAACGGCTGATGTGCCTGATTCGGGAGTGACAGTTGATTTTTATATTCATAATTAACAAGCTCCCTGTAATGGGGTCGAGCCCATTCAGTCACCTGTGTCTAATTACCAATAATACAGAACAGACTTTGCTTTTGTCTGGTGCCCCAGGCTACACATCGCAGCCCTGTTGCCTGCATTTCCCTGCATGCTCCTCCTTTTTCTGAAGCTGGAGCAGCTGTTTGAGGTGGTGTGTGGCTCCATGGGCTGGGCTATCTGCCTGCCTGCGACTGAAAGCTTTGCGGCCAGTTCAGTGATGTCACCACTGGGCCCCTGAGCAAGGCCCTTAACCCCTAGCTGCCCCCCCCCCCCCCCGATCCTCATCTGCATGTTGCTTTGGACAAAAGCGTCCGCTAAATAAATAAAAATACATGTTTGTTCCACACTCCTCTGTTCGTTCTTCCCCAATTAAATGAAGTCCTGGTTGCATCCTCTCCTCTCCCTGTCACGCGGATCTCTCCCCGTCCCGAGTGAGTCTAACGGCCCTGTGCTGTTTGGTCAGGTGCCTGTTTTTCACTGCTGAGGAGAGGCTGACTTAACAGCTGGACTGGCTCCTCCAGGGGCTCTCAGTGCCTTCACAGGGAGGACAGGTGGTATGGGATGCTGCACACGACACCAGTACTGTGCCCATGCCTGCCTATGAGTGGGGGGGGGGGCTGTACACTGGTACTTGTAAAGAAACTTTCTGGCACTGGGGGGCTGCTGAGGCTCCTGTATCTGCCTCCCCACACAGCACAGTCTCTGGGTTATTTATATATATGGAAATCACTGGTTGACTGTGTGTATATGTAAATATATCTGTGTATGTGTCACACTCACACACTGCATGTATCACGTTACTTATCGGATAATGCACTTTGATGCTCAGCCTGTATTCACTCTACCACACCAATTGCGCATAAAAAACCACACACACCATCAGATTAAATCTATTCTGCTGTATGCACAGAAACACAGACTGAGTCTGTATCCACTCTGCCACATGACATATCTATTGTATTATATAAACATACTTTATGTATTACAGACTTAAACTTGTACTACTCTATTTTGTTCTGTTTTGTAAAATAATGAACTTGCAGCTACAATACGTACCATATAGCTGTGTTGGTATTCTTCATTTCTGAGACGTGAGTACTAATTATGTTATAGGAATAGGAGTGTTTGTTTGTTTAGCTAGCTAGTTATTGTGCCTGTTTATATTGGTATGTCCTTGATGCATGCATGCAGTATCGCACTCAGGCATTTCACAGCTGTGCCTTTGACTCTTCAGGCCAAGAAATAACAGTCAGGAGGTTTCTGACGGACTTGGGGGGGGGCTCAAAATATGAAACATTTCACACGCGAGGTGGAGCTGGGGCCACTGGATTTGATGAGACCATGGAAAAAGTCCTCAAAGTGAGCTGCTCCACCAGCCACAGCAGCCAATGACGAGCAAGCGTTTTACCGTACCACAAACAAGCGGGCCCGAAAGACAGTCCTTCACATCGTCGGCTTATGGCGGAATGACAGATGACATGAGAAGACCAGCATAGCGACATCGGGGTCATAAACGTAGCTGAATAATGCCACCCGCGGACTGACCCGAGAGTCCCTGGTGTAGTGACATCACTGCCACCACACTCTCAACAGGGAGAGAAGACCGAGGTGAACAGTCAGACCTTATAAAGTCACCCTATGTCCTACATCCATGACTGCGTATCCAGTAGCGGGTCACAGCGAGCCTGGAGCCAGTCCCAGGAAGCTCACGGCAGGGGACGCAAACCCACACACAATCACAATCAAGAGCGATTCTGAAATACTGCTTCATTAAATCACCAACGTCACTGGGGTTTATTATGATCCATCTTACATTGTTACTTATTTAGAATATGCTTTTATCCAAAGTGACATACATTTTTTGAGAAGTCCTTGCAACAGTTGGAGGGTTAAGGGTCTTGTTCAGGGGCCCAGTGGAAAAACTCCTCGAAGTTGAAGCGGTGACCTTCTGATCACAGTCACAGGATCGCAACCCACCGTGCCTCATCCTGCCCCTCAAGCTCTGCACAGTGATGCCACTGATGTGTGGAGTTCACTATAAGAAACTAGCTCCTACATTAAACCGCTCACTATGAAGTCTGTGAATTACCTTGAGTAACCTGGTCATGATTTCTGGTAAGACACATTGCTGCTGAATTTTTCAAATGTATTTTTTATGCTCTTTAATCATCACAGAATGAATTCCATTACGCCCCATTATAGAAGCCCGACGTTTCTATGGCCAGTATCTGCAAAATTAGGCAACTCCCAGCAGAACGTCCCAGATGGATAGATAGTACTAAAGCTCCTCTAGAACATACCTCTTTTCAGATTTGGGGTGAACTGTCCCTTTAAGCTAGGTGACCCTTAAATGATGAAGAACAAATACTCTAAGTGTATATCCAGTCATGCTGATTCTGCAGCTCCCCGCAGTGTTCTTCAGTTAGCTGATGGTGGGGTCTCCATCTCTTCCACTTCACCCCTTAGATGCTGTGCTGGACTGAGCTCCAGTGGCTTGGCATCCTGCTGCATTAAGCTGCATTCTGTCTTATGCCCATGGAACCAATCCAGGATAATCTTAGCCTTGTGGCACAGAGCATTATCCTGCTGACAAAACCCATTTTCAGACCGAAACACCGCTGGGCTATACTTACAAGCATGGATTATATATATTATGTATATATATATATTATATATGTGTTGACATTTAAAATGCTACAGGCATGATTTTCCCCATTAAATGCTTGCTAATTCTGGGTGCGTGTTTAGTGCTTAAAGTCCCCTCAAGGTGCAGCAACAGGAAGGTGACAAACTGCCCTAGTTCTGAGTGAGCACATGGCGCAATGCCACCGTCACCGAGCTGTTATAGCTCGACGTGCCAGAAAAAGGCTCCCTGTGGCACGTGTGAAGACTAGGATGGTCAAGCTCCAAGGATCGTGCATCCGTCATCTGGGTGCTGCCTGAACGTCTCGCCCAGCTGACCCCTGATGGTCCGGAGATGTGCCAGCCTTTGCAGGACTTTTCTTGGCGTGAGGAGTAGCTGGAGAATGAGTCTTGCAGCCTGCCTACCTGCTGTGGGTCCTGAGCTCAGTCAAGTGGCTCTGTCATATTATTTGCTGCCGCCTTTGTTTCTGGCTATACACTATTGACAGTGGTGGTTTTTCTTCTTTGTCTGAGGGACGCTGACCCCTCCGCTTCTGCGTCCGCCTCTGCCACTATCCTTCCCCCCTCCTCTCTGCTTGTGAGCTGAGCATGGATGTCCAGAAAGGTCTGCTGCCTGCTGGGGGTGGGGGTGGGGGTAGGGTGGCATTTCACCACAGGGCTTGGAGCCGCCGATGGGGGAACAGCAGGACACCGGCTGGCAGCCTCCGTGGTCCAGCAGCCCCGGGTCCAATTCATAACACGAGCACGGATCAGCCTCTTTCCCTGGGCGCGAGAAGCGCGCACCTGCGTGCTCAGCGCTGGCTGGCCTCAGCCGGCTCCACGCTATGTGCGAAATGTCATCGCCCGGACGACGACGACCCACCGGAGCTGCTTTCCATTATGACAGTGCTCTGGAACACTCGCGCGAGCATCACTATGACCATTGAACAAACTCTGCTAAAAGTGCAGCTAAAAGTGCTGGCACGGCATGCATCGGTCACATCAACGGCAGAGGGCTTCCCAGTATCTGCTTCCTGCACACGCGTGTGTGTGTGTGTGTGTGTGTGTGTGTGTGCATCTGTGGGCACACACTAGATAGGCCCATAATGACCCAAAGGAAGCTTCCCCAGGTTATGAGGAAATATCGATCCCCGCCCCCCTCCGGCCTTGGTAAGAGGCGTGATTGAGGTTTTGAAAATTTATAAGGGGTGAAGAGCAGCAGGCTGCCGTTATTATTTTTATGTGTGATCGAGCAATCGGAGAGGAAATAAGATCATGGGATACAGCCGGGACCCGCGTCCAGCAGTCCGTCTAATACCCCTACATGAAAGACTGCGGCTGGTATTTCACCAGTGAAAACCCTGAGGTTAAACCGGCTGCCGCAGGGTCCCGGATCCGCAGAATTCATCTCCCTATCCCGTCTACCGAGGCATCGGAGCAGCAGATGGCAGTTTTGGGGCTGGGGGTCTTTTGGTATTTGAGGGTTCAGAGATGACGCATAATTGTACCACTGAGATGGAAAGGAAACACATGAGTATAAGAAGCTTTTGTGAGTTTTGGAAAATTGCGCAGAGAATAAGTGGGGGCAGAAGTTCTAGAAGTTGGATTCACCACTAAGCGGCTTCTGAAGACCTGCTGTCACACTGCTGAATGACGTGCTCCATCTAAAAAACTGAACAGAAAATTAGTATGCTAGGGACAGCCCTCACTCAGACAGCCGGCATCTCTGTGGTTAACTGCCCCCCACCACCAGGAGATACGAAGTTGGTGCTGGTAGACCTGCTGAAAGGTCATTCTACCCAGTCACCCATAAGACCTGGACTTCCCAGGGCAAACCTGGACCTCACAGGAACCTGAACCATTTTGAACCTTCCAGGAACCTGAACCTTTTTGAACTTTCTAAGAAACTTGAACCTGGACCAGTTTGAACCTCCCAGGAACATGAACCTGTTTGAACTTGGACATGAACCTGGATCAAGCATGTAATGTTCCCCCGGAATACAGGCAGCTGCCCGATTCCGGTGACCCCTTCTCTCCCATACAAATTACAGTACGCCCTCACACCACCCATAATGCAAAAGAACCACGATGGGTCACATCTTACCCGCCAGGAGCAATTATTCCGATTCTTTTAACTCTACATTGTTAAATGTGAGGTCAACCCCGGCACTAGAATCTAGATGCATGTTTCAATCACTGGTGATTCTGAAAATATCTCATCTGTTTACGATCGCCAATGTCATGTGGCAGATCCACGGGCATAATGTTGAAAATAACACCAGGCAAAACGGGAAGCCCCGCTGCTTTGGACTGGCAAGTTACAACACACACTGGGGGTGAGATAATAATAATAATAAATCCCTCTGATGGACTGAATGCCCCCTTTTTCCAGAGAGAGTTTCCACGCTCATTCATCACATACCAGATATAAAATTTTGGATATATACACATATCTTTGTAATGCTTAAATTAGGACACAGGCAACAATGTGTAGAGGTACGTTCAAGTGGAATCAGGGTACTGGGACACTATACCTACACTACACCCTACAGCCTCACTCTAACACAGATCAAGACCGCCTCACCCTGGCCACTGCAACCAAATTCATCCAGATTTCTCAGTGTCTTTTGTAAAGCAATTATTGGCATAGTGAGCCACCTCACCTAATTAGCCTAGCACTAATTAAATGGTGTTCCCCAAAACCACGTACTCTGTCAGACCCTGGGCTCAGGCTCTGCTGGTGGGCACACACAGATCAGTGAAATTAAAAGAAAGATGGCACTTCACAGTTGTTTCTAAAGCCACAAATGTAAAGTGTTGATTTACCTAATTTTATGAGCATTAGGTGTGGGATAAAAGCCAAACTGCTTACTAATTCTTTTAAACCTGTCACTCAAAAAATGTCTAACCGTAATAAATATCAAACCGCTATTAAAACGGCTAGTTTAACCCCGCCTAGTCTTTTCAGTTCATACACATTTAGGTCACCACAGCTGAGAGTGGATGTATGATGTTTAAACCCAGACACGTTTTCCCGGCTTCGGCTCTGGGTTCAGGTCCATAAATGTGCGTTGCTTTGCCGGATCTTTCCTCGAAATATTGAAAGAGCCGCCCCGTGGGCCCCGGTATAGCGCCTGCGGTGGGACTACACATGGCTGTCGCTGTAACATTGCCTCGGGTTGGCGTGGATACTGTATCGCAGGCTCTCACACACTGAAAACTGCACGGTCACATCAATCGCAGCTTACAACCAGCTGGCCTTAGGTCTGATTAGGCTCAGTCTACTAAATAAGGATAAAGAAAGGCAGCCCAAACTGTTGCGCATTAATATTAATACACGCAGTTATACGTGCATTTATGGAATGCCAACATGTTCTCAAATAATAACTATCAACTGCAAATCATCTTAATAAATGAGTTTTCTGCGCATCAGCTGTAGATGGCGTTTCGAAGCGCTTTTCCGATTGTAAGCATGTGTGGTTACTAAGGCAACCGCGGGTTAAGTCGCTCGGTGTGTCGCGGTGCGCTGCTGGGGAAGGTAGCCCCGGTTTGTTGGTTAACCTATCCCGCCCATGCCGACCCTGAGCATGCCTGGTCTCCACTGTGCTCGACTGCGGTGAGAAATCTGTTCGCCAACCAGCACAACCCCAACTCTTCCAGCAGTTTTGCTAATTATAGTATTTCACCTTAACAAAGTGTAAAAGTACAGCCGTGTGTGTGCGTGTGTCGGCGCGCTTCGGAGCGCATGATGCGAGGAACGGAAGATTCGAGTTCTAATAAATAAATAAAGAAACAAACAAATGTTAAGCATGCGTTACAATACATGTGAGATTAAATGGGCCAAAGAGGAAGAACTGACGCGAATCCATCTGCGATTAGACTGGCAGCGGGATACGCTGCTATTCGTGATGGTTTAAAGAGCTCCGCTTCAGATCCGCGTTTGCCTTATAATGAAGACCGTATAGGAAATATTAACAACTTTTCCCAAGGTTGTGGTGCACCGCTACGCGTGTATCCACATGTTTATTGACCGGGGTGATGCAACAAGCCAAAGCCAGAAATGAAACGCTTAAATGCATCCGCGCGCATACATGGCGATGCAAGTAATTGTTGCGTGTAGATCGCTAATAGCGGGTGAATTAAACACGAAGCAAAAAAAACTATTACTTAAATACAAGTCGGAGAGGGAGTTAGAGAGAGAGCGTTTTCAGAACGAAAGAGAGAAAACCAATTTAGTATGGACACCACCATTAATTATATTTCTTTAACATTTAAGAAACTAGTAGTTGTCTTATGACAGTTCCTGAATAAATAAGCAAACAAGAAAGAAAGCCTGCAGGCAAATCCGTATTATAAGAATGCAAGTCTTATTTACGGTATAGGCAGACAGATAACATGAATGCATGCATGCATCTGACCCTTTGTCTTTTCAAAGTAGACGTCACGAGACTCGCAACCTCCAACTGTTGACTCCTCAAAAACGTTAGAGTGCAGACACTATGCCCCTAAATAAACGGCGAGAATGATACCGACACTCTTTAAAATGCATTTTGAAATTGCAGAGATATGCTGTTTTTGTATAGGGATCCGAGGATTCACGAGCCTACTTTTTGTGTAAGATGACATTTAACAAATTATATATCATTTACCACATCGCCCTATTGATATGGGTATGCATCGCTCTCTTAACAAAACCGACTATAATTGCAACTTGAATTTTACTGTAAAAGAAGTAATTAACGGAATATGATTTTAGTTGCAGGCAATATCGCGTCAGCTTCACATATTCAGAGTTGGGAATTTTAGTAGCCAAATTCCGGAAAGTAAAACCTTAAAATTGCACCTGTGGTAAGTACTCGCAAAACAGACATTAAATGTGTAGCGTTCTTAAATATTTAAGTACAAACCAGATTTCTAACTTTTAGCCTACGGGCACAGAAATAACCCTTACCTTGCCTGACATCAAAGATCTTTACGTTGTGATGCACAGAAGGAGAAAATACGGTTGATTTGATTTATTGTTTTTCAAGCAATATTAAAATGATATCCGATCAAAAACAAGTCAGGGAATCCAAAGAAATTTCATCCAGGCGAAAAAGACAATTGTACACGGTTAAAACGCGTAAAATAGCGGACTGTCACCACTTCCAAACATCAGTTTCGAAACACTTAAAAATCAACTCCACATTTGCATCGTTTTTTCCTTATTATTCAGGTTACTTTATGGCGTCTTGCCTGGTAGATGCAGTCTGTCGTGTGGATTACCGTGCGAATATTCAAGTTGCTGCAAAGTAAGCTCCACAAAGGCAAAAGATGGGCGCCCAGCCTTCAGTATTGACCGTTTCGCTAGGAGCCCAGCCATTGATAAGAATTGTGATACAAATTACAGATGTACGGGCAATCGCTTGTCAAATAAAATCATTTTATCATAGTCGTTAAATTTCTGTGCAAATCCGCTTCGAGGTGCGCCAGTGTGCCCGCTATCCAATTTAGGGATTTGCCTGACACTCGATATTCTTCCAGTCTTTTCCGATATGTTTTTCGCCAGTGAAGCGCAAATATCCTCTGTGCATCTTTGCAATTAAAGCGGTCCTCGCACTGCCGGGCTGCAGAAACATATCAACAGATACTTGGTGTCCATTATTTTGACACTCACATGTGATGTCTTTGCGAATTACTTGAATAATCCAGAAAAACACTCGCACGACGCGCGTAACGCTGCCGTCGCCCGGTCAGACTGGGAGCCGCTGATCCTTTGCGGGGTACACGAACGGGCTGTTCTCGCCTCCCCTTTCGTTTCGGATTTCTTGTTTTCCCCAAGTGCCCTCACACCACTTCGCACTTTGTCCGACCGTGAGCCCAAAAGCACGGACACCCACGCAGCGCCGAGCAGGCGCGCCTCCTACTTCAGTGTCTCTCTCCAGATCGCCGAGAGGGCACACCGAATAGTTTATCACGCGTTTACAAGTGAAAAAAGAAACCATGCACATTAAAACCAAATGCATATCACGGCCCCTCGCCTCCCCTTCGTTTGGTTTCTCCAGTTACGACGCGCGCTGTACAGACTGGAGAACATCGCCGTATCTTGCCTGCGAGTAATACGCGACGCAATTAGTTCTTGTTATGGGCAGCTTAGTGTTGGCGTCGGTTTAAATAAAAGCTTATCGTGGGCCAGAGACACGTTTTCATCTGTCAAATTGAGAACCCGAAAGCACCAACATTAAGTCGTAAAATTGCTACCCCTTAGTAAAAGATGGAGTTATGTAAAATGGGAGATACATTTCGCTGTCTTCGTCACGCACAAGCTCTGCCTGACGCATTGCATTTTCTGCCTTTATTTACAAGGTGAATTTAGAGCCCAGAAGTTTTTTTTTCTTTTTTCATTTTTTACGGAAACCTTACAGTGTATATGAGGCTGATTTATTCCATTCAATAACACTGCCAATTACTTAAAGTACCATATTAATACAGATTTTCCAAGAACATCTAAGTCATTCGTCTCTGTGATTAAATATTCGATTCTATGTATTACAGACAACAAAGGGTTAGGGTCATGAACTCATTGGTTGAACCACATTAACACAACCATATTGGGACTGCGTCGCGCCCTCAATCCTTTTTTCTTTCTTTTTTTACACCAACAAGTACACTTTCCGAAGATTAAACCACCTGCTGCCCCTCCATTAATATAACGCTACGGCGTGGCTCTTCCAGCATGCGAGAGCGGGTCTCATACTGCCGACTGGATCGCACCGCTTTTTCAATCATGGCGATTTGTGCTGAATTGCTTCAGTAAAATCTTAGAGCTTCTGCAAGCTTCCTTAAATAGCGACAGCCAAATGAAAACAGACCCTCGTTAGGACCCCCCTTTTACTAATTTGTGATCAAATAAGAAACTAAGACGCACGAATGGGAGCTATATTCCTTGATATAAATATAGATATATCAGATTTTTGTCTCCAAGTGGGAGGGGGTCCTCTTTAATATTTTTCGCAGAAATCGTGTAATTAAACTGACATTTCATAGATTTACTATGCATCTTTGCAGACCCTGCTGCAAGTACTTTCAGACCGCCAGGGTTCAGGACCCCAGGTTGAAAACCCCTGGTCTAGATAATTATGATTGCACGTCCTGTACATCACCTTGTAGGAAACCGACTGCTTAAAACGGCCGTAATGATAATGAGAAGGATAGCTTTGAAGGACCGCAAGGCTTATTAACTACAGGTTCAAAGAAGACCGCTAATAGCTAGCCTCACAAAGTCCGTGCATGGGTCCTTCTGTGGGTATTTCGCAGTTTTAAAGGTATATTTTTATATTTCCCCCTACCATTTCAAAATCACTAAAACTACTTTTTGTCAGTTTTATAATGATTGAATTTAATTCCCAGCACGATAAGCCTACTGATTTTGTGTTACCTAAGGGTAATTTAAAAATAGAGTATGTTTACCACAATGACACTATAGTACATAACGGATTATAGGATGCATGGTTGGTGTATTTATCGAAAGATCAGACTGACCAGTTTCCAAAGAGGCAAACAACAATTACTAAATAAAGGCACTGTTAGTTTAAATCACATTACAGGAAACACAATTAATGACCTTTTCGTATGTTATAGAGCAGCAAAGTAGTGGCTCTGGAAAATTAGCTGGGGGTCGCAGAGGTCAATCCACAGGCAAATGGTGGTTAGAGCATATCAATAAGAGCTCATATGGCAGACCAGCACTGATATTCAAACAAGCCTTTCATTCACTGGTAATGTCTCAGTGTGCATCAACGTCAAAGGCTTAAGACGGGCTTTGAAAGGCCTGTGATGTCCACAAGAGAGAACATACAGTCTCCTCCCCAGGTTAGCTCTTAATCCCATGATGGTAACCTTTAAGTTCAGGCAGAGCAAGCTCTTGCCAGGAAAACGAGTTTCTGTCCGATTCAAAGTGAGTGACAGCCAAAACAACGATGTCAAAGCAAGGGCCACAAATTAAAGCTACCTGATTTTATCCCCCAGCTTTGAAGAAGCTCCTGTCCACACCAGTATCTCTCAAGTCCCCACAGGTTCATCACCAGATTCATCTATAAGCATTTCTGAGCTTGAAGGTAGTCAGATTAGTGGGGTGAGTCCATGCAGTGTCTCCAAAACTCCGGTGATGCTAAAAAGAATTTAGGAAAAAATGCGAGTGAAACATGCCAAATGATCTGCAACAGTGTTGGGGCAGGCAGGTGGTATAGCGGTTAAGGACGCATCCATGTATTCAAAAGTTTGAGTCCCTGACCCACAAGTACTGCTGAGGTACCCTGAGCAAGGTAGCGTCCCCAAACACTGCTCCCCGGGCGCTCACGTAGCTGTCACATTGTCACATGGGTTAAATGCAGAGGACACATTTCATTGTTGTGTCATGTGGTGTGTCACCGATGACGATTAATCACCTTCGCTTATTTCTCTCATTATAAACTGTTCCTCTTCTGCCAGCACCTTACGCTGTAGTGTGGTCTGCAGGTGACCCTGGGGGATCAAGAGCTAGTAAATAAATATAAAATGCTTACTTTTTTTATTTCCACGTAATTCTATTTTGGCGAATCTCGGCATCGATCCCTGGAGAAGCGTCCAGCTCGCTCTCTCTGATGGAGTGGAGCTGTTTGATGTTAACCGCCTGAGAGATGTCTGCTGAGCAGCAGCGCTTGGGGTCACTGCAGAAGTCTTATGTTTGCTATCATCTTACACACAGTTACTGTAATTTCCTCCCACCCAGAAATCAGGCACCGTCTGGCCCTTAGACTCTCCTCTGTGTTCTTTGCCTGGAGTGTGATACCTCAGCAGGCCACTAAATGCACAGCATTCATCCTGACTGACACCCCTTCGGAACGCGGAATCGGAAATCTGATTCGAGAATGGAGCAGGCGACAGGGAGCATTTAGGGTGATGCAGACGGGCATACTTCACACTCCCATTTCTGAGTCCATTCATCAGAAGACGGAGCTCCATTTCAGAGGGGAACCAATTGTGAACTAAACTAGCAGTCAAGCTCCTAGGTCTTGTCCACATATGCATCCTTCTTGCATCTAAATGCAGCTTCTGCTCTGGGGTCTTCCATTTGTCACACTTTATAGGCAGAATCCCATCAGTAATAAGAATGCAATCATGTTATTTACTTCTGCCTCAGCTGATAATTGCCAGCTGTCCCTGAAAACACTGGATAACTGGATAATTAAAGCTTGTTCTGTCCGCAGTTCAGCCCTCACAAAAGTCCAGTCTCCTAATGTAACGCCGCGATCCGCCGTGTCAAAATGAAGCGCAGGAGGAAGCAAACAGACTCATTATCAGCAGTATTTACCCAGCACGGCCAAATTACCACTTACTTTGTATTGCTTCATTTTTTCAACAAGTTTTTTTTTATTTAATTAATGAAGTTCCTTGGATGCTGGCACAGCCCAGGGGGGCTAGTGAGATCGATAATTAAAATAATTACAAGCCCTTGTAATATTGACTCTATGTGTGTCCTGATGACTGTAGCTGGAATCTATTAGAAAACACTTTCTCCACGCTACCTGTGCCCCCCCAGAGCTCCCCAGAGGAATCGCATCGGCAGGTCTGACATAACAGACCCTCCCCCACCCAATTCCACCTACTCCTCGCATACAGAAGCACGGTTTCGTGCTCAGTGCTGCACTGAGAGCCAAAGAGACCCCACCCCCATTTCCAGCCACCAGCCCACCTCCCCCGGGGTGTGATCGCACCTGTTCTTCAAGGGTTTCTCCTCTCTTCTGCTGCTCGTCGGCAGGTAAGAGAGAGAATGCCTCCTTTCTTATGGCAGGCACTTCCATGGCTTAAAAGGTGACCACAGGGCAGAAGGTAGCAGAGATGTTAGCACCAAGCTGTCCAGTTCAGGTCCCTGGACGTAGGCCGATGATGCTCTGCAATGAGGTGTGAAAGGAAGCTGCTTAGCTTTTCAAAAAGAGTTACAGTACATTCTGCGCTTCACCTAATGTTGCCCAGGTGTTTGGTTGGGGCAGGAAGTGTGATTGGTTGGGGCAGGAATTGGAGGACACTGGGCAATGACAGTTAAACCCCAGCAATGCCCTTTTATATAATTAGTTCCCATCATTGATCCATGTTCTTATAACAGGAGGTTTGGACACCCATAAATAGCAGGAGGTGGGGAGATGTTCCTTTGTGGTTAGGGGGAATGGCCCCCATTCAAAAGGTGATGCAAGACAACGTGAATCAGATTCACAACTGTGTTGTGGGCAGCTTTGATCCTGACAGGCGATGTCCTGCATGCAGCACAACGATGGCCAATGAAGAGCCTTGACAGGAAGTGACTACAAATGTCAGCCGCTGCCAGCTGTGATTCCAATCATCAGGCTCCGCCTCTGGCCCTCCCCCATCTCAACAGCACCATATTATTGCCATGGAAATGGCCCTCACCCGTTGTGGTACCAGATGTGGGGGTTAGCCTACAGCAGGAACTTCAACGAGCATGGCGGGGCTGACCTGAGATAAGCAACCTTGTTCTTTTCGAGCCAAAAATGGCAATTGAGCCGGAAAGTACTGGAACTAAAGGTTGTACTTTCTGTACTAATTTGTTGTTCGATTAGTTAGGGCACTTTTGATCTGAGAGCTGGAGAGCTGGAGGACAGCCTCTCAAAATGCTAAATGCATCAGTTATACCTGTGACTTCTTTTGCCTCTGTGGTAGAAACAGCACATTGAAATACCTTCAGTGTTCCGTGCACTTGTGCAGCTTTAAATAGGCTGTGCCACCCCCCCATCACATTGATTGAGGCCTTTCTGCTGTGTAGATGGAGGACAGCATGGCTGTACCCAGCAGCACCACCGGGGGCAGCACATCGGCCTGGTCGATAGCCTTTGTGCACAAACCCAGAGCCGCTGCACTTCTCTATTTGTGGGTTGGACATAGAATAATCTCAGCTGGGTCGCTTGATCTCGCAGTTTCCCTTGGCCCAGTCAGTAGGGATCTGTTCTCGGGGCTTGGTGAGGCAGACATCATGTCTTTATCGCTGGAAATCCGCGGATGTTCCCGCTCACCGAGCGGCCGGTGTCACGGCGGCAAGCCTTGTCATCGCAGTGGCAGGAGCTAGTGACAGAGTGTGGGTGTGAGCTGGGACAGCGAATTACGTTCCACTGCTAAACTTGGGGTATTTATAGCAGAATAATTTATTTATTGCCAAGTATTTTTCCAAAACAATCAAGACAAAAATATAATAGATCCCCATTGACTAACACACCAATACATCTGCAAATCCCATGCACAGGCCCCCACTTCCAAATTCACCCAATAAGTCTATAAATGCTCTCATATACTGTCATATTGGTATGCACTGGCCTGCAAACCCACTCAAAGCATATGCATAGTCACATACTCACAAACATAAAACACATGCATATACGGGCTCACATATAATCACACAGACTCCCATATAATAAATATAATCACACACATTGTTCTTCAGCCACCCAGAGATTCCTACTCCATCTCCAGCATCCAGAAGCTTCATGCTGGCAAAGATCAGTCAGGAGACACTGTCCATCCAGCACAGCAACTCCAGGCGGAGGACATCAGCCGGGGCAAGACTAATTGTCTAATTACACTGAGGATCTTGCTGAAAAACCCAACTGCTGCCAGCTGGACCTCTGCAGTGCACCAATGGGTTAGGGTTAGGGTTAGGTTCAGGGTTAGGGTTACGGTTATTTGGTCACTATTCGGTCACGTTCACGTTTCCGTGCCTGGATTTTCTGCAATATTTAAAATATATGGATGTGATTGTTTGCTGCTGCAGAGTGAACCTGTCAGCAGGGTGACTAATGTCGGTTATAGTGTGAGCGGAGACTGGAGCGAGGAGCTGAAACACCTACTCCTGTTCCCCGGCTGCCAAGCCTGAAGGCCAAGCTTGCCGATCGCCCATCTCTGATCTGGTTACCTCGGCAGGATGCCTTCTCTCTGTGGGCTGGACACCTGTGCCTCCAGGCCTCCTTATTACATCAGCAGACCCCACTGCCCCTATGCATTGCACATGTTTTGAATTTATGTGGCCGTAGTGAGGCCCAGTGGACACATCTGTCGACAAGGACGGTAAGCATGCAGGGCTGCTGGAGATCTTCACACTGTTCTATAACATCTCTGTTCCACGGGTAAGATGGCTGCCCTCCTTATTGTGGGCACTCTCCATCCACTCCATCCACTCCATCCACTCCATCTGCTGTAACTGCTCATTCAGTCCAGTGGGCATGACAGGCCTATCCAGGGAAACACAGGCACACTGGCCAGTACACAGAGAACAGGAACATGGGGCAATTGTGCAGGATTCGCACACAGAGCCCAGAGTGGGAATCAAACCCACGATCCTGGAGGTGTGTGGCTACGGTCCTGCCGGCTGAGCCACTGTGGTCACGGCTCCCGTGTGTGTCGCCCGCTAATGAGCTTTCAAATGCGAAGCACCGATGACACATGTGACCCTAGATATAAATTGCATTTCAGTGCCCCCCCCCCCTCCAATTTCCTTCTCCGTCTTTCTCTGTCAGGTCCAGCAGGTTGGTGACCTCTCCACTCCACTGTGAATTCAGGCATCATTGGGAGGGTGGGCACTTAATGACTAAACAGGAGGCATGCGCGGGGCCTTATCCAGTAGGCAGAAGGGGAGTTCTCACACTGAGAATACCTTGACGGCTCCTCAGCCTGACACCTGGCTTCCGCCTATAAGCGCTACATCAAACATGCCGTTTCGAGAGCAAAGCCAACACAGAGAGTCAGCCTGAGACTCATAAGAATACTGTGTCATTACCTTGACCTTTGACCTTTTTACCAATGTGCTTAGCTGAATCGCAGGGTTCAATTAAATCACTATGTTGTGCCCCCCAACATTAAACTCTCCTATGCCATTGGCTAGGTTGATGCAGGATAGACATAGAGGGGTTCTATTTTTTGGGCAACGACAACAGTTCTCATCCTCGGCTATCTATCCTTGACTCCCAACTTTTTACTCATATGTCCATAATCCTAGATACCCCACTGTCCAAAAATGCAATGCAATGCAATTTTATTTATATAGCACATTATCACAACATTACATTGTCTCAATGCGCGTTACATTTTCTCTGGCACATAAAGACCCCCCACTGAGTAAGCCAAAGGCAACAGTGGCAAGGAAAAACTCCTTCATAAACACACCTGGAGCTTCAGAAACACAGATATATGGCATTGATAGGTATGTTCATTTGCCTATAGACCTGAAACAGGCCATGTGCTTCTCTCAGGCCCCTGCTACTGTTTACCCAGCAAAGCCGGGTTCTTCAAAAAGCAGACCTGAGGTTCATCAAAAAGCCGCTTTGATGTCCGGTCAGGAATGATGTGGCCACAAATACAGCACACATGTGTTCATATGTGCTGAGGGTGAATGAGCGAGAAATAGCAAAAAACATCAAGGGCCATGAGAAGTGACTGAGGTGAGACTGAGGTGGAGGAAAAGGAAACTGGGCAGGCGGGGGCCGGGTGCGGCGGCGCGCGGGGGGGGCCGGGGCGGGGCGGGGCGCCGGGGGGGGGGGGCGGGGGGGGGGGG
>JAODKN010000093.1:4656071-4667195 GCA_026774425.1 Petrocephalus zakoni
AACACCCACACAAAACCACCCTCCGCCGGCCGGGTGCGGCGTTTGTGGGGGGCGCCGCGCCCGGCCCCCCGGCGCGGGGGGGGGGGGGGGGCCCCCGCCCCCCCCCCCCGGCCGGGAACCGTAGGAGAGAGATATCAAAACGATGGAATCGATGAGACACGGTCAGCCTCAGAGAAAAGGGTACGGATGTTGGCCGCGGAGACGGGCACAGACAAACATGGAGGAGGGGAGGAAGTCCAGGCGACGATACACCGGCCACGGGAGAAAGAAACCTGGTCGTCATGGCATCCAAATCTCTCCCTCTGGAGGTTTAAATAGATGGCTCAGCCCTCTCCAGGGAGACGACCTTCGACCGCCTCGGCTCTGGCTGATTGCCATTCTCACACGGCGGACCCTCCGAAACGGACAGCGGAAACATCCTCCACTCCTTTTGTCACACTTTGATACCACGGTAAAGTTTTAAGTGGCATGTCTGGAACCGCAGCTTAAACAGAGACTGGAATACTTAGGATACCAGAGATAGACTAAACTAAAGAAGTGGGGAAGAGATACCAGACTATTCAAGTGTCACAGTGTCACCTCACCAGAGGTGACTGGCTCACGGCAGACCTGCCAGCCAGTGAAAGGAAGTCTTTCTGAAGGCGGACCATGCAGCAGTTCAGGAGAACCCCCTGCTTCCAAAGCACCTGCAGAGCTTACAAACTTACACTCATCTAGGGCACATTTATAGCCAGATTTCAAATAAGGATATAGAAGAACGTGGTGGTGCAGTGGATAGCACTGCTGCATCACACCTCTGGGGCCGCCCAGGTTCCATGTGTGTGGAGTTTGCATGTTCCCCCCATGTCATCGTGGGGTTTTCTCTGGGTACTTTGGTTTCCCCCTGCAGTCCAAAAACATGCTGAGGCTATCTGAAGTTGCCAAATTGCCCATAGGTATGCATGCGTGAATGACTGGTGTGCGAGGCTGGGGCCCCATCCTGGGTTGTTCCAGCTTTGTGCCCATTGGCTCTGAATCCCTGTGACCCTGGATAGGACAAGCTGGCGAAAATGATGTAACGCTTCCTATAATCCACTCTCGTCTGCCTCTGAATTTGTTCATCACTTCCATTTACATTTACATTTATGGCATTAGCTGACTTTAACTTCCAGTAATTAGGCTGCAAGCTACACTAGATTCCTTCATTTTGCAGTATTGCCATGTTGCATCCAGACAAAAAAAACAACATGGAGTGACCCAGTGTTGGTTAATGAAGCAGAGTTAATGTATGTGGCTGGATCTGGCCCTTGGGGGCCCTTTTGGTGATGATTTGGTGCCCCTCCCCTTTCTTTTTGTATCAAAAGAACATTTCCATATTCTTTTTCGATTTTGGCAGGCAGCTCTAAAAATAAATGCTAGGTGACAGAGCCGGGCTGAAATGTCAGCTGTACAGTAATGTGTTTCTGCTCCCTCGGCTTTATCATATGAAAGGCTGCGGAGGGTGAAAATAAATTGTCTCTTTGATGGTTAGTAAAATGAAGTTTTCGTCTACCGGCCCGCCGTTGCCAACACAACATGCACGCGTTGTAGGGACTGCCGACATGCAGGCCTCTATTCATCTCGCGCTCCGAGAAAGGAAAAGGGGGAGGTGCTTACAGTTATGAAATAAAACACTGGTGTTTTGTAATGGACCCCTCCCCCAAACCACCTATTATTCCCCTGGATACAGCTGATTTCCCAACCCACAAAGCTGCCGGCCCTTATTACGTAGTTCTTTGTTATGTGCTCACATGACAGGCATTTAGGTGAGCTTGTTTAATCAGACCATTCTTCCTTTTACAGGAAAGATTACTCTCTCTCAAGGATTATACTTCACTGTATATAAATATTCATTTACTTAAATATGACATACTATATATCGATTATGAGACTCAGTCCCAGGTTCATAATGAGACTCATGGCATTTATGCGCTTCTAAATTCCTTTTGGAGATGCAGCCGATATGAAATTACAGAAGCACGGTGCTAAGATGCTGAGCACAAAAATGACAGTAGGCTGGTGACTGAGCCATCAGAACCATTGGTCTCAGGGCAGGGCTTAGGGCATTTTCCAGGTGGGCGATGGGCTTGAGGGCCCGCAGAATCTATCATCCAGCCAACCGCCAGTCCCCCCTGCTCAGCAAAATTTATTCAAAGGGACCTAATTGCTCCCAGGACTGTCTGAGCCCTGCTTTCATAGCTGTGCATTACTTTGGATAAAAGCTTTTGCTAAATAAACTGTAAAATGTAAATGAAAAAGCTACAGTTGAAACTAAGAGAACGGGTTTAGTGCATATATTACGGATGGATATACATTTTATGGATATACTGAATTCCTGGGAGCTACAGTTTAAGTTTAATTGTATTTTGGGTGGCTTTAAACTTCTGCTACATTATGCCTTAAAAATCAACCCGGAGGCTGACATTTAATCTCAGAGCAGCCCCATTTCAGGGTATGTAAGCCCACACACACTGACATATCATCTGTAGCATCACATTTTATTCACAATAGCAAAGTCTACCTAACCTTAAATTATACATCACTTAATTGGTTTTGGTCGAAAGGACAGCCTGCCAAGAGCGCCGACGTGCATTGCAACAAACAGCAATGGGGCCAGTGCTGCATCAGAGCGGAATCAACGACAGCCGTGGGAGCGACTTTGCCGGTCCTTCTGGTCGTGTTTGGCCTGAGATTCAACAGTAACCCGGTTCCAACCAAATAGCACGTCCCTCTAATGACTCCTGTAAGTGTTTCAAAAGGCCTCATTTGCATCTTTAGTCCTTTGACAAATAAGATCTTGTACTGCCTAAGCACTCATTTTAAGGGCTATAGACAATTTTTAAAAAGACAATAAAGAACATGACTCACACCTATGGACAATTTGGCAACTACAGTTCACCTCAGCATGTTCTGGGACTTTCAGGAGGAATCGGAGTACCCGGAGGAAACGTCACAATTGGGGCCCCATCTGCGGTTATTCCCTGCCTTGCGCCTGTAGTTTCCAGCATGACTCTGGACCCCCAAACCTTGCATATGGGCTATGCAGGCATGGAAATAGATTGCAGATCGGCACTAAAGAACAAGATAATTAGAAAGAAAAAGCATTGAAAAAGCATGGAGCAGAATGATTCTGGTTGCTTTCTACATGGCAGCGATTAGATACAGAAACCTTTTTTCATACTATAAAAAAAATGGTAAAACAGCCAATAAAACGACATTAGGTACCTATAAAATTTGAAATGACTACTTGTTCCATAATTCCCTGCTCCATCCCAATTGAAATACTACTCGGCTGAATAATTTACCATTGAATAATGAGCTCCAATAAGGACTCCAATAAGTCTGCCTTACCTGAGAGCGTTTTTAAACTCCAAAACGCTATTAGGACGAATTAACAAAATAGCCAAGTTACTGCCAAGGACAATTCTGCCCAAAAAGTTCCAATAGTATAGGGAAAAAAATAGTTTAATATAAGATTAGATAATTTCCAAAATACAAATGTAGCCTAGAACGCCTATATACCCTAGTAAATTTAGGCCTACCAGATATTCCCCTCTAAATCAAAGAAAAATGATTTTTTACTTATTTTTGTGCAACCAGATGATGGTGCCAGTCAATGGATTCAAATATAAAAATACAAATTCCTCTGTCAAAGAAAACATTGATGGCCATCTTATGGTCTATACAACTGTTGTATCTTAAATTTTTAAAATATGCTTAAGAACAATGCACAGTGCAGTAAAAAGGCATGAATCTTTGTGGGAACTTTTGAACCAATTTTACTTCACTCTTACTTTCAGAAAAAATAATTTGATTTTTAGATTTGCGGATATATAATGCTTAGACAGGGTGATTCTTTTCATGTGCGTATCGTCTGGAAGTTTTTTTTTTGCATGTTGCAAAATGAAGCAAATGGTGCCAAGTGCTGGTCATTGGAGCTGAAGCCAATAATGTTCAGCACCATGGAGAGAGCGTGGAAACCTGCACAAAACCAACGGCGACGTTTGGCCGTCCCCTTCCCAAGAGCAGCCCTTTGGAAGGAACAGACATTTTAATAGGCGTCAGGGGAACAATGCACAAATCAAAAAAAGCTCACGGTGCACAAATATATTTACTAAATAAAGTCAATTTCAAACTGTGGAATTGAATGCACACCTATTCCCTGACAGATAGATTGCAACTCATAAAACAATCATAACTGGATACAATTTAGTATTCTGAACATCGCACTACTGAAGCACATATCAATGCAATTGTACCACTTGATAATATGCACAAGTACATCTACAAAAAATGTGCTTATATATTAAATAAAATGCTTAAAACAAAAGTAGAGTACCTGGCTGTTTTCTGGATTTGCAAATAACCGCTATTCTGGAGTTCTCATCTCGGTTTCGTACTGCCACCTAGCGGCCGGGATACATAACGCCGCATGCAGCAGCGCGCTGCCGGTCCGGTGCCCGTCTGCGACGCGAGCCGCAATTCTCGTGGTCTTATAGCTCTTCGCTTTAGTTTAAATGACTCACAAGCGGTATGACAACATTTACGGTCTTGTCAGTGTATTTCTTATTGAATACGGATAAGTGAAAGAGGAGAAGAATACATCTGGCTCAAATATTATGAAGCAAAGACACACTTTGGGAATAAAGGGAATAATTTGTCTCAGCCCTACCGCACGTCCAGACATGTTCATTATGGGTTTAACGGGAAGACGTGGAAATGTCCCCTGATGGCTGGGGCCAGGGACGTGCGGTCAAGAAGGCAGACCATCACCTGTCATCATGAAGAGTAAAAAGCAAATAATGATAAAATCAAATATTAATCTTTGTATACTACTCTGTGCTATAAATGTAATTTTTGTATGATTCCAATCAATCAAGATCGTAGAATTTGCGTATTTCTCGTTCAGATAGAGAGGAGCCTTTCTCACTGTATGTCACCAATGCACACACCTATATTATATGCCCTCACTTTCCATAGAATAGCTCATGTATTTCGCGTATGTGTATAACTAAGTTAGTCTTGCTGATCCGATATAAAACCGCACCAAAAAAGCAGGAGGTGAGGCTGCCAGTACCTCTGCCTCACTGAAAGGGGCGTGTGTGAGGCCATGGGATTATTATTGTCGGTACGCTGGCTACAAATCATAAAATTAAGCTCACTATAGCACTCCGTATTTTTATTTTTTCTGACAGAGCCAGTGCCTCACCTGCCACGAACCTCACCTGCCGTCACTGGCTGGGGCTGTCTAAAGCAACGCCTCTGCAGGTTGCTTCTTCTGGTTAACTTAATATCTAAGACATTACAGGAGGGGGGGTATAATTGCAGGATAATTGCAAGACAGGGGTAAGGAGAAGAATAATTCAAAGAATTCATTAGGTTTACTGACACCGCAGGGACAGTGTGTTTGGCCTTTATTTGAATGCAGCATATATAACTTTTCCTATATTAGTCGGCTGGTTATTCTTTTTAGGGCCGGGAATGACAGTGCTGACTAACGCAGTACTGATCACTGGTCATTTCAGGCTCCTCCGATGAAGCCCACGTGTGACGCTTCCGATGGACAGAGGCGCAGTTCTCGGCTTCCGAACTGCGACGGCGCCCTGGAGCCGCGTGTCCGCACATGGTGCAGAAATATGCGGAACAGCAAGTTAGAGCAGCGCCAGCCGCCGACTTCCTACTGCCTCTCCTCCAAATCACACCCGGGCGAGAAAGACTACGGCAGTCGGAGGCAGACCGGACGCCCTGCGCCGCAGATATCCGCGTACGTACGGCGGCGGCGCCGGGGAGCGGCGGCTTGCGATCGACCGGGACACCGAGTGACGGCGGCCGCGTTTTAATCGCTTTTCATGCGCGGACTCGCCGCCGGACACTGCGCTTTCCGGAGAGGCTGCGGGAGCCGAAACGAATCCCGAGCAGTTTAGTCCCTAACAGCGCTGCTTTGTCTCTCCCTCTTCGCAGCGTCGGGCAGAGATGGCCGTGAACGAGAGGGCAACTCGGGCGCTGAAGGAGATTCTGCAGAAGCCGGGTAACGACGCCTGCGCAGACTGCGGGGCGGCTGGTGAGTGCGGAGCGCGTACGGGCGCCGGGCGAGGGTTAGGGTTAGGGTTATATATAACGGCATGGGGCGGGATAGTCTGAAGACTTATTTTCAGTATTATTATTACGCAATTCGGCATGTGTTCCCCGTGTCTAGAGCCCACAAATAATAGCAGCACTGTGTTTTGTTTAGGGTATATTTGCATACCGTACCGTACAGTACAGTATGTATTATTGGGTGTAGCTGAGTTCCATAGGCAAGGCTCAGGCCCAAATCCCAGTTAAGGTTTGGAATTGAGATTTTAGTTCTCAGTCCTTGTAAGTGGTAGTGTGTATGTGATCAATAAGATTTGAATACTAGGGTCTGCTGAGCGTTGTCACCATTGGGCCCTTGAGCAGGGCATTTTAGCCTAATTTCTCCCGGCACTGGCTGGCTCTGCTTTTGCCGCTGTGCATTTGCTTTGGATAAAAGCTTTTGCTCAATAAACTAATGTAAATGAAAAAGCTAGCATTGAAACTAACAGAATGTTGTATCGCATTTATTATGGGTATACTGAATTCCTGGGAGCTACAGTTTAATTGTATTCTGGGTAGCTTAAAACTTCTGCTACATTATCCCATAATTGCAAATACAAATGCCTTTATCACGGGGAATACACGCGTAGTCCGCGCTGGCCTTCTGCTGAAGGCTGCTTGAATGCTTATGGTTGGCGATGCTGTGTTGTTCAAAGGAGAAAGTAAGCACAGAGTAGTTGAGATTTTCTATTTATGTGTTAAGCACTGAGAGGTTTGAGAGGTCAAACATTAATGACTGGAATTCAAACTGAAAGCAAACATTGCAGGAGTGGTATTCAAAAAATCGCTGGAATGCAATGTGTAAATGAAATAGCCTTTGATCTGGTAGACTAACCAACTTTATAAAAAGGTTGTTAGGCGCTTGCAAAAGGAGCCTCCTTCCTGGTCTGTGTATGGCACAGCTGCTAAGTTTTATCTCTTGTTTATTTACCTTTTTCCGGTGAAATGTATCAAACTCAGGGCTCGGTGATTAACAGAATTCTAATTTCAGTTACACAATGATGCTCTGTTTTGTCTTCTGTTATATATCCAGTGCACCCCTATCCAGATTTTTTTCTTATCTTTGGAGTCTAATGAAATACCCTGTTAAAAAGACCATTTTTAAGAAAAAGTTAAACAAATGCATGATATTTCAAGTGTCAATGAGTAATCTTGTGAAATAATTATGATCTAGAGATTGTATTACAAAGAGTTTACCTGGTGGCCTCAATAATTACATTTCAGATTTTAACTGCTCTGCATCATACGTGAAAGTGAAAGGTGATTAATTGTCATTGCTGACAGACCCCAACATACAATGCGCAACAACGAAATGTGTCCTCTGCTTTTAACCCATGTGACATCGTGACACAGCAGGGGGCAGCTGCACGAGCGTCTGGGGAGCAGTGCTTGGGGACGGTACCTTGCTCAGGGTACCTCAGCAGTACTTGTGGGTTGGGCACTCGAGCCGGCAATCTTTCAATTACTGTGTCCCTAACCACTACACCACCTGCCTGCCCCACGTGTAAAGAAGGAGACACGTGGATACATGTGTAAAGGATACACGTGTAAATAAAGAGACAGGGGTCCATGAGCCAAAGTGTCCATGCTTTAATTAAAACACATGTATTTACACATGTAAAACACAAGAATCGGTAAACACAGGCATAGGGTTGGTATACGCAATAATAATGCTAGAGAGATAATAATAATAAACAGATAACATTGCTAGGAAAACCCTTGGTAAGGAGCAAGCTAAAACTACCTTGTGCCGGAGAAACCTGACTAGCGAGTTTATATGCAGATGCTGGGCCATTAGTAACTGGTAACTCGGGAAGTCTTTGTTGTCGTTTGATTATTTAAAACATGTATTTAAATGTAAGGTATGCTTCAGCCAGGCAGCTGACAGTGGAAGACCAGTGCAAGTCAGACTGACAAACAGAATGGATTTGGAGCTGTTTGTCATTTTTGTCGACAAGGTACTGGGACTGGTATTTTAGCAAAAGTTTTTGTTTCACAGCTATTGGAGAACAGAACAGAAATGATATAGATGTAATACTGAGACGTGTGATCTGCCCAAAGGCTGGGCTATAATCTTGGCGCAGGCAGAATTCCTTTGATCTATTTTTTATCTTCAGATATCGTTCGTTGTGTTTTTCATAGATGATATATCATTTGAAATGTCTGAGAAGCATCACTGTGTTTTGATCTACAAGGAAGATGGGAGATAGAAAGCATAGTGTTATCTATTTTCTTTTAACCATCTATTTGCAATTAAAATTTGTTTTTATTTGGCATCCATTTTGGCAATTTCTGGTGTCTCCTGCTCTCTGTCACACTGGGAGTCCTCTGTAAAAATGGCAGAGGTGCAGCTGGAGAAATAATCAAGGTTATTACTGCCAATAAAGATGCCTTTTAAGTCTGGTAATAATACTCAGACCAGTGGCCACACCCCCACTGAGTTCCGCCCCCTCAGTGGAGCCAATGGGTACCTGTGGTCTAGTTCAGCATCAGCCTGATACCAGCTTCATCTTGTCCTGAATCTCCAAACTCAGATCCTTAGTACTCACCCCAGACCTGACTCAGCAGCAATGATAAAACCGTATATCTGTGATTCCAAGAGACTGGCAGTTGGACTGATTGAGTCCTAACAAGATCATGGCTTTGGGTGAGTTTTAGCCTTCGAGCTTCACTGGGACTCCAGTATAGAAAGGGACTTGTCGGCTGACTCGGCCAAGCACTGCGGAATCTTGTATGATGTGCTCCCATAGAAACGCGGCTTGGAAGCCGCGCTTATCCCGAGCGGGCAAGGTCGACTTAAGCAAGCAGGAAAACTGCACACCCCACGGCTGCTGGCTGATTAGATCAGGAGACGTGGGGGAGGAAAGGTGAGAGTTGGCTGTACACCTGGAAAGTCTGTGGGAGTGAGAGACAGATAGATGGGAAGATATGAGGCTGCCATCATTTTGTCAGTATTTTTATTTTTGTGCAGTACGATTTTAGAGCTTATTGTGATCAGGAAGTAATAGTTTTGAACCAATGAGAGACAGTATTGTGGCACAATATTGCATCATAACTACTATATAAATCGCTGACCTTATTTAGAGGTTAGAGTGTCTGCAGTGGATTTTAAAAGCATAAGTATGAGTTTGTCACTGGAGCACAAGACTTCCTACTATAGGAATCCAAATATCACAAAATGATGGCTTTGACAATAACCTTGGGCCTAACAAGGAGCGATTTGTATAGCCTATTAGAATGGGTGCAGATAAGTCCTTCAATACACTCACAGCCCTTCAAGGGGAAGTGACATCATATTTTGCTGGAATTAGCCGAGTTGGCTGTATAATACACTTCCCTTTAATACCACACAAGGATATTAGCATTCAGGGCTGGGGGTCACATGATCACCCTGAACTTATTATTAGGAAGTTGTACATTCACAGGGGAAATTGTGATTTTAAAAGATTTTTTTTGTATTTTTACATTAATGTAAACAGCTGTCTTCTCTAACTTTTTATATGCCACATTTAATGGCTTCTTCCATCTCTCTGTATCTGTCCCTATTCTCACCCCCTCCCCCCCCCACACACACACACACACACACTTTTGTATTCATATCTTTCTGGGGACCACCCATTCGTTTCTATGGGCATAACTCTAATTCCAACTATAACAACCTTAACCCAAAATACAAGACTTTTACATTTTTAGTTTTTTGATTATGGCCACAGATTTTTTATAAAAATTACGTTAGCCTTGTGATGGTCCCCACAATGTCAAAATAACAGATTTTTATTACATTGTGGGAACACTTCTTGCCCACAATACAATCTATACATGACCGCGCACACACACACACACACACACACACACACACACACACACACACACACAGACAATGTCTTAGAGGCACAACCACATTTACTACAACTTTACACTATCAGCTTCTGTTCTGAAGCCCCTGCCCAAGCCCTTTGCACAACCACATTTACTACAACTTTACACTATCAGCTTCTGTTCTGACGCCCCTGCCCAAGCCCTTTGCACAACCACATTTACTACAACTTTACACTATCAGCTTCTGTTCTGACGTCCCTGCCCAAACCCTTTGCACAACCACATTTACTACAACTTTACACTATCAGCTTCTGTTCTGACGCCCCTGCCCAAGCCCTTTGCAGCTGTCTTCATTTCTGCAGAAGTCATATAGAAAACACCATGCATCACCTCCCTATTGTATACTGTAGTAGATAATTCTATTAACCACTCAGAAAGTATTTCCGTGTAACAGCGGTGTAAAACAGTAGGCCTACATCATGTGTCTGAGATTGAATGACAGGCACAATTTTATCATAAAAAAACCCTTTGTTTAGGTATGATTTGCATAACATTGTATATGTGGGATAATATGGTAAAAATGTACATTAATCCAAAAGAAAGCAATTAACTAGATTATATATGCATCAGTAGCACTTTGTGACTGCCACTGTGATCTCCGCCTAAGCAAACAGTGAGAAATGCACTGGATCACTTTGAAGGCCAAGCAGTAAAGATACTGCAGTTTGGCTGTTTCCACAGAATGAACAAAGCATAGCTGACAAGCCGGGGCGAGTCTGGTGGGCGCGGATCTCTCAGCAAAACCTACAAGAGACTTTTTAGGCTCTCCCAGCCGTCTGAACGACTGGATAAATTCCTTTGATTTACCTGTTTGCCGTTTCAGATTTATAGTTTGTTCTTCCCTTTGCTTTCAGTTCACACACTGGCTTCTGATGCACTTTTGTCAAGGTACATCGCAAAAATATTAACACATGGCCATAAATATGCACGACATATCTTTATATGCACGATAAGGTATATGGCACATTGCAACATAACTGGCAATTGTGTATCGATTTTCAAGTTATTCAGAATTCCCATTATAAATCTAGGAAATTTGCAACCTAGGTGGTTTACCAGGGAAATAAAGTATAAAGTAAGGAGGAAAAGGGCTTTGTTCCAGAAATGGAAAAT
>JAODKN010000093.1:4676104-4688451 GCA_026774425.1 Petrocephalus zakoni
CTCTCTGTGTACAGGATACTGTCTGTATGTGTACAGTATACCGTCTGTATGTGTACAGAATACCGTCTGTATGTGTACAGTATACCGTCTGTATGTGTACAGAATACCGTCTGTATGTGAATAGGATACCGTCCATATGTGTACAGGATACCGTCCATATGTGAATAGAATACCGTCCATATGTGTACAGGATACCGTCCATATGTGAATAGAATACCGTCCATATGTGTACAGGATACCGTCCATATGTGAATAGAATACCGTCTGTATGTGTACAGGATACCGTCTCTATCTGTACAGAATACCGTCTGTATGTGTGAGAAAGCAGGAGACAGTTCTAACTATTTAGGCTTTTATTTAGCTGTTAAAATATATAGAAGTATTTGTGAAATAAACAGCAGTGTTTTACAACTGTAAATGGAAACTGGACATAATAAAAAACACTGCAAATTATGAAATTTTTAACCTGTGGGCCATTAGGTATCTACTAGGCTGTGGGAGAAAAATGGGGCAGTCCCTCATGAACATGGGGAGTCGTTTGGGAATCAAACTCACACTGAGATATGTGCAAAGAAGAATTCCATCTAGTTTTGGGAAAAACATCTCCCTCTCATAAAGGAAGGATAACTGTATCCAGCAGCTCCTCTGTAGAACCTGTTACCTCAACACCTCTTAGTTATTCCACAGCTTACATAGTTAACCTTTGAGCCTGACTTTAACTGTGCCCTCATGTGGCCTCTGTTCTCCCTGAGCCAGGCCAAAATGCCCAAAGCAGTGATCAAAGTGGACACCATCAACGCCACCTTCCAGCCCGATAAGATTGGCAACACCAACGGCCTCCAAATCACCTACCTGAAGGAGCACAACACTCGCAACATCTTCCTCTACCACGAGAGCAGCAAGGTGGGTGGGTCCTGGAGCCAGGGACCAATGGGGAGCCACGAGGCCAAGGTGTCATCTGCAGCTCTGGATCAGAACTAAACATTTATTCTTTATGTTTTCTACAGGAGATTGTAGACTGGTTCAACTCTATCCGGTATGTTCAGTTCCACTACCTGAAAGTGGCGTTCCCAGGAGCCTCTGACACTGAGGTACTCACTGCACAGGAACAACACACCATTTTCTTCTGGTTACATCCAGAGGTGGGTAATTGAGGTCCAGAGTAAAACTCCAGACCAAGATTTTGTTTCAGCCAACCAGTTGACTACTGTGGGTGCGTCTTTAAACTCATCTGGATGGTTGAAACTAAATCTTGAACTCTCTGGACCTGGATTACCCATCTCTGGTTACATCTAATTATATTTTCCTCCATGCTTGTCCCCTCATTCCTACCATTGTGTCCATACTAGCATTAGCTTGCCTCATCATTAAAATGGGTCCATTCCCTGTATCTGACTCTCAGCTGAAGCCAAAACTGACAAGGAACTTTCTCAAGGAAGGATACATGGAGAAGACGGGCCCGAGGGTGAGGAGCTTCTCTCGCTTCATCTCGTTTCCTTTAACCATTCGGGTGGCTCTTATACCCAACATGGCCTCACTTCCTGCAGCTGTCATACTGCCCCGAGGCAAAGTGAAATCTAGCAGATGGAAGCAAGTACCTTTTAATTTCAATAAAAAGGGATGTTTGAGAGCCAAATGTCAGATGCTTCTGGGGGCAGAATTAGTTTCACACAAAAAAAATATTTACTCACCTTTTCACTTACAAAAGAACCAAGCGAAGGCCTGTATTTGAAATGATGAGCTGTCTTTATTTGGCTCTGTGTGGGAGCCCGCTGGGTGCAGAGGTGCACCCTACTGCCTGCAGTCACTGTGAAAACTGCACCAATGTGCCTATGCATCTGCTTTGTCATATATATACACTTAACCAATTTCCACAATGCATATGGCTCATAGGTGATAGATGCAGATGTATAGATTATACATTAGACATGTTTGGATCATCGACCTGGTATGAGCGAAGGACACGTGCTGAGATGCTGCCAGCTGCTGCTCCAGTCAAATCAAAGCAATCTGGTGTGAGTTCTGAGCGAAAGACTCTGCAGTGGGGGGGTTTCCAGATAAACAACAGCGGGGGTAACGTTTGCAGCTGTGGATGGAGGATTTGGCCCATGATGAGCCAGCCCCCTAACCAGTACCAGCTCAGCTAACCTCCATCTCCTCCTGCCCGCAGCAAACAGAAGGCTTCAAGAGACGCTGGTTCACCCTGGACCACCGGCGCCTGATGTACTTCAAAGATCCCTTGGTGAGGAGGGCCGCAGGTCCCACCCTGGTGGTTCCTGTTTCAGTTTCTGCCCCCAAAAAGTTCCTCGCCTGCAAACACAGTCATCAGTCGCAGTCATGGTCATTA
Organism: Petrocephalus zakoni; assembly: GCA_026774425.1. Taxonomy (NCBI): domain Eukaryota; kingdom Metazoa; phylum Chordata; class Actinopteri; order Osteoglossiformes; family Mormyridae; genus Petrocephalus; species Petrocephalus zakoni. The sequence continues at coordinate 4,678,452 of JAODKN010000093.1, forward strand.
GCATAATGTCTGCTGCATGTAATGCATCTTGCAAACCGTGTAGATCCAATGCAGGTTATTATATATGCAGCAACAACCTTGGCTACATCAGTCACACACCCAACACTTACACCACTTTCTTCTGGTTCCTAATTATCGAGCCGGCCGCTACTGCATCACCGTGGGCATGGGTTTCAAAACATGCATCGCACGGCAGTCAGAACAGAGACACGTTCAGCCATGCCCTTATGACAGAGCGTGTCGAGAGTCTAGGAAAGGTGTGCTGTCATGCGAGATGAAGGCCATGTCACCAAGTCAGTGTCACTCTGGCAGCTGCCATCACCCAGGCTAATTGGATACGGCTGTAACACCCCCCACCCCTCCATGCAGGAACAAAGGGGGAAAGTCAGCATTTCCCACATGACTAGCCCAGCGAGTGAGTCAGCTTAGCCTCCGCTGATGCCCAGATCTGTTCACAACGTCAGCTGAATGTCCACTGATCTTTTCGGCAAAGACGTGACTCTGATGAGACTTTCATGTGACCCACAATTCCTTGCCCCGTCTTGGTGAGGGGGGTGTATGATAGTGCTGACCGACCCTCTCCACTCATGTCTCTCCCACACGACTCTCAGGACGCATTTGCCAAGGGCGAGGTATACCTGGGCCACCGCGACCTGGGCTACCGCGTCTGTGCCGGCCTCCCCCCAGGCACCCACTGCAACGGCGCCTGGCAGCACGGCATCACCATCGTGACGCCGGAACGCAGCTTCCTCTTCACCTGCGAGTCCGAGTCCGAACAGCAGGACTGGATCTCGCACTTCAGCAGCGTCATCGGCGCCTCCATGTCGCCCCAGGAGTATACCGGTGAGTGCTGCTTCCGCACACATCCACACATGGCACTGGCATTTCCAGAGGTAGGTCATTCAGGTCCAGAGAGTAGAAATCCAGGCTAGATTTTATTGTAACCAACCAGTTGAGTATAAAGAGTTACATTCATAAAGTACTGGTTGGTGGAAACAAAATCTTGGCCTGGACTCCTAATATCTGGATCTGAATGATGCACCTCTGGGCATTTGCTAAAGAGGAGTACAGCTGCGACTGTCTCCAGTCCATTGTCCTCCACACTGTTTTTTCTGTCTTCTCTAATGATGCCACTATGCTTGCCGTTGCAGTGGAGGCCCTCTTCAAGCACAAATACTAACAGGTTCCCACGCCGCAGCCAGTCAATTGGCTCTCCACAGTGGGCTCCTCTGTTCTTCTTGACCCCACCCTCCCAGAAGCTGCACCCTAATAGCAACTATCTTGCACCAGAGAGCATCTGGGTAGCTGTGTGGACATGCCTTTGTTAATGCTCCAACAGACAAAAATCCTGGAAGACACTAAAGGTGCATTCAACCACAACAGTTGTCCACGGATGTTTAAAAGCAAGTAATGATCTGGTTTGCTTGCATGTAGGTGATTGAAAAATACTATGTTGTAATATCACATGGAATTATATATATTTTTGTATAGCCACCATTGAAGCTGGTAGCTCTAAATGATCTGTAAACCTCTTGCTTCATGGTTATTAAGCTCAGTGGATTTCTATATCTAGTTCTGGGTCCAGACCTTGTGGCTTGAAAGTGACAGTCTGGCTTTGATATAGTTGGCTGAAAACTCCCTCATGCCCCTGAGAAGCCAGATCAGGTCAATTCCAGTGTCATAAGGACTTATCATGATGAATGATGCACAAGCTATGGTTACCCACAGGCCAAGCTTGAGTTCCCCACCTCATTTGGAAAGTCACATTAGTTAGATTCTGCCATCATCACCTATGTTGAAAACTCTAGAGCAGTGTTTCCAGGTCCTGTTCTCCAGGACCCGCAGACAGCCCTTGTTTTTGCTTCCAGTCCTAAGGGGGCTGGGAAGGAACTAAAATGTGGACCATCTGTGGGCCCTGAGGACTGGGTCGGAAAACACTGCTCTAGAGACTCAGACTGAATGGAGTTTTTTCACTGGTCTTCATGTTTAATACTGTAGATTTGTCATACCTTATTACTACCCAAAACTAGGGTGATTAGATAATCCATGTCATCCCAGACATGTTGAGCTACTTCAGGTTTTACAAACTACTTTAAACCTTAAAAGCTCCTGTGCTTGGCTAAATAGTTCAGTTCTTCTTGTGCTTTGACTGGTTTGTTTCCTTGATTGAAAGACTCATCCAGCCGTTTCTCATTAACATCCAGGTCCTTTTAATGGTAGTTTGCAAATCCTTTTCTAGCTCAAAGCGTCCGGGATGGCATGGATTATCTGGTCACCCTACCAAAACCACATTTTATGTTGGTGAGTGTTGTGTTCTTTTGAGTGACAGCCTAAACAGCCAATGGCACAATTGATCCTTAGACTATTTAACGAAAGAGACACTACCTGTACGTCATTTAAGGATTTGGTCAACATGGACATACCAATATAGATTATGGTCTTCTGTAAAATAATAATTTAGTGTTGTGTTAGGATTGCAAGCCACAACTATTTTGTTTTATATTTTTCAATTATTTCTTATCCTTGTTCTATTGTGATTTTTGTGTATTGAAAATAAAAATATTGTATAAAGGGAAATTATTTTAGATGTTCGGTTTTACAATGAGGTTTACTCTGCTCAATATAATCTGACAAAACAATGCCCCCTACCAAGACCTTGCTGACACCTACCGGCGAAACGGTAGTATTACAGCTTATTGATGTTGCTGGTACACTATTGGTGCAAACAGGCCAAGTTCAAACATGTTCCTTTACAGTACGGAGGCAGCAATGCTACTGAGCCATAATAAATACAGCCCAAAAATAAATTTAAATTTATACAATAAATATACCCTATGACTTACACTTTTGTGAGTTGTTCCTACCCTAATGTGTCACAGAGACTTGCCTGTCAAAGTTATATCTCCATCCATCTATCATCCTTTTATACCGGCTAGTCCTATTCTGTACCATTTAAATGAATGCCACCATCTTAGGCATCTTACTGAAATTACAGTCTATTATAATGTCATCTATATTATAAAATTATATGATTTAAATGGTTTACAAAGTATTACAAGGTTGGGTGCCATTTAACGTCAAACACTCACCCTAAGTACTGTTATTTTACTTCCAGTTGCAAATGCAACACAGCTGATAAAAAGGTCCCAAATACCTTTAAGATTCTGCATAGTTTAATGTAATGGGAGCCTGTACCCGGAAGTGTAACTTGTTTTTTTTTTTTTAGCTTTGCTAGTTCAGTAAAAAATGTAGGTCCAGATAAATTTTCACTAGACTATAATGTCATTTTATTGCATAAAGAGTAACCAAAAGCCAATAGTAACTTACCACATCAAAAATCATTTTGGTAGATAATGTATTAATTTTCCTTAAACAATTTACTCATACAGAGCGCCTCATGGTAACATGGTCAGTACATAGCCAGTCCCTATCAGCTATCTAAAAATTGTGTGATTCACACATCCTCCTCATGTTTGTAAGTCTGCCTTTGGACACTTTGGGGGTGCATTGAATCTAGTTTTTTCTATATCTTTTCGATCCAGCTTGCCTAAGCTTTGCTCATACTGTCCTCAGACTGGGGTAAAGCAGTGAAATCAGAGACGTCAGCCTAGCTGCAGTGAAATCAGTGAGACGGGTGATAGAAAATGTAAAATTTGGTGAAAGCAGTGAATTATTAATGGGGGGGGGGTTCTTAAACTCGCCTGGGGGTTATAATTGGCCAAAATACAGTAGTGATAAAGGTAAAACCAAGACACCTAATACTTTATAGCACATTATGACTTTAAAATTAACTCTAAAGCGTTAACTGTGCCAACCTGCTTTTTACAAGCCAGCGGGCTGGTGTACAGTTTTTCTGTACTAATCCTTCGTCTACATGACTTGCCTCAAGCGAGTGGGCGAGCTCAGCTCTAGCCCTGCCTCTGCCCCATATACAGACAAACAATGCTGCTATATCGCCAGCCAACTGAATAGTAACAAAAGCCAACTGTGCTTTGAAATATACCAATAAATTATGAGATTACGCTCCTAACACAAGCATGTGTGTTTTTATGTTTAATTGCATTTTATTTGTGAATATCAATATGTACAAATGTATTGACTGTATTGTACTGCGTACCTTTTGATACTGTTGACATTTTCAGGCAGTTGACACTCAGTTTACATGTCTGAGTGTAAAATGGGGAAATATGGTGAAGATGAAACAGTGTTTTTACCCCACTTTCCTGCAATGGCACTGTCAGAGAGGGTCTTTATCAGAACCAGAGGAACGATTTTCTGCGTTCTCAGCTTAACATAACCTGTCCTCGACTAAAAGTCGAACAGTTATTCTTCTTAAATATGTCATATTCATCATTAATCTGGTGTGATGAATGTAACTACAAAAATGTTTTACTATATTTTACCTGAATCATCCATTCGCTTATATGAGAGCTGCCGCGTGTAGGTTGTTCTCATGTATATTTTTGTACAATTTTTACTTTCTTTAGAGAGCTACATTTTGCAGAAGCTGACACTCCCTGCCAGTGTTGTTCATAATAAACACGAGTAGATATGTGACTCAGTGTCTGTGCTTCCAGCCTCTTACCCTCTTGTTCTTTCTGTTCCCCAAGCATATCATTTGCCATTAGACAGGTGGCCAGTGAAGGATTACAGTTTTGTGACTGGTCTGATCCAGCTGGCCTATGCCTGGCTTGCCATGCAACTCCGCCCCAGCCACTATCTAGCCCAACCCAGTTGCAGAAAGCCTCTCCCACATTCGTACTTTGGCCTAGATAAGAAGTGTGGGCTAAGTGCAGGTCAGTGGTACAGAACATTCTATTGTGACCACAGTTTCTCAGTTCCTCTTAGGATGAGAGTTTTCCTCCTCCAGCTGGCGGAAGAACACAAGTCGCCGCGTGTCTAAGCATGTGGCCTCACGTGTTTGCATGTGCCTGCGCGTGTGCGCGCGGTAAATGCGGTTGCGTGGGCGATGGGCTTCGAAGGACGCAAGGTGCAGGGCGGGTACGTGTGGGGAGTATGCAAACACCTCGGCTGTCCAACGGTGTGGCGGGCAATTGAGGCTAATGGCTCATAAATCTGAATGTCAGGGGGGGTCACACCTATGTGATAGGGACGGTGTGGGGGGGCCGGGGGCAGGCACACTGGGTTGCGGGGTTGTGGATGGGACACTAGGGTGTTGCGTCTCCCAGAGCTCACACACTCAGAGATGTGGAACCACTAGAGGAGGAACAGATCGATATGATGGAGATGGACAGTCGTGGGTGCCTGGTGTGATGGGACCTCAGACGCTGGAGATGTGAACCTTGTAGAGCTGATCGAGACAACAAGCCGAAGAAGCGGTGAGCATTCGGGGGTAGCCTTCACACGCCTCTTGGGCATTTTAATGGCTGCTCTGTGCTCTCCAGGGCATCCCTTCTTCCTCATCATAGGCCGTGGAGCTGCCTGCGTTTTCAACCAAAGGCTGGAAGCCTGGATTCAAGGTTCCAAAACTGCGCTGCAGGTTGGACGAGCGGACAAAACATCTTTGTGAGGAGGGCACCTCAGGGGGTATTTCATAACTCAAATCAGAGTGCCAACAGCTAAGCTTATCACTTGCTCGCGATTACATGGTTTTACTGGTTTATTTGCATGCATATTTAAATGTTGTCACCATAGCTACAGGTGAAGGAACGCAATACGCTCTGGGGGTAAATCTGACACTAGTGCATGTATACATATGTGAGAATGCACGTCGCAATAGCCATAGGGCCACTCCAAATTGGTTTGCCTTAAATGTGACGCCCACCATGAACCAGACGTCTAATGCCTCATCCGTGCAAGTGGGGCTGGCCCCCGGAAGTGGGCTGTGGCTGACCTCGCTACTAGGTGCCACCCTGCTGGCCATGTGTGTGCTGGGCATAGTGGGGAATGTGTACACGCTGGCAGTGACGCGCTCGGCAGCCGTGCGTCGCGCTGGCTCCATGTACGTGTACATTCTACACCTGGCGTTGGCCGACCTGCTGTACCTGTCCACCATCCCTTTTGTGGTGGCCACCTACTTCGCCCACGACTGGCTGTTCGGCGAGGCGGGCTGCCGCGTGCTGCTCAGTCTCGATTTGCTGACCATGCACGCCAGCGTCTTCGTGCTCGCCGCCATGAGCCTGGAGCGCTACCGCGCCGTCGCCCGGCCCTTCAGTGCCCGCCGGTCCTCCACCCGGCGCCGCAAGCTGATGGCTCTGGCCATCTGGGCCACCTCCTTCTTCCTGACGCTGCCCATGATGGTCATGATCCGGCTCCGTGATGGCAAACTGGGCCCGACCGGCCAGGTCAAGCGCATCTGCTTTCCCACTTGGACTCCCGAGGCCTTCAAGGCTTACCTGCTCGTCCTCTTCTTCACCAGCGTCCTCGGACCAGGCCTGCTCATCGTCGGCCTTTACGCCGGGCTGGCCAGGCGGTACTTAGCGGCCCAGTCCAATTCAGTGGCCGGCAGCCGTTCGGCGAGGCAGCGGGGGCTGAAGCAGAGGGTGGTTTCCATGATCTTCTGCATCGTCCTGGCCTACTGGGCCTGCTTCCTGCCCTTCTGGGCCTGGCAGCTGGCCAAGCTTTTCTCCCCCACATCCCTTCAGGCCCTGTCTCCGGCTGCTCACACCTATGTCAACTTCCTTGTGACTTGCCTCACCTACGGCAACAGCTGCGTGAACCCGCTGCTCTACACATTGCTCACCCGCAGTTACAAGGACTACCTGGCCCAGAAGGGTCAGCCGTCAGGAACCAGCTGGGGGGACACGGGCGGGCCAGTGGGGGGGGGCGCCGGTGTGAGGCTCCATGACAGGCTGTCAAGGCCGCCCCTGAGTTTGCTCCACAACCAATAAAACATGTCTAGTTGCTTGACTTGTGTGGTTAGCACAAACTGTAAAAAAAAAGAAGCTAATTTGGAAATATAGAGCTGAGGTTCAGCACCTTTTCTCATGGAGCTGTCAGCCCTACAGCCCACAGTGCTGACAGACAGGTGAGAGCAGAGGTTCATTTTCTGGCTCCAAAAAGGGAGCTCTGAAAAAGAAATCACTAAACCTTGGTATCTTGGTATCCTGCAACAAACGACAGCTCAGCTCCTCATATTAGGCTGATTGGAGGATGATTGATTGCAGGGACGGAAGATTCTGCAAACCAGGGTTCACGCTTGTTGCACGGTCTATCAGACAGAACCACAGACTCAGCAATGACCTGTAGTGGCTTTGGATCCAAAAGCACAAACTGGCATTTTTATGTGTCTGTTTGTGACTGAATAGGGAACTTTTTAAAATTTCTAACGTATAGGTGGATGAATCAAGTTATTCCACATAAACAGAAACTACCATCCGTATGAGAAAACAACTATACTGATGCTATTTGTGACTCATCACCGTGGCTTGGCTGTTGTGTTTGTGAATGTTTTCCACTCAACGCAACCTTGATTTGCTTTCTGACATATTTTATGGCTTCGTCATTAGCAGGGCAGCATGAATCATATTAGTGGGACGTGATTCATATCCTGAAGATCGCTCGTTTGTGTCCCAGCATCTGCAGGGTTTAGCAACCTTGAACCAAATGCTGACCCAGGGCTGATCCAGGTAAATGGCAAAGAGCACGAACCTTCAGGTTAGCGGCTAAAAAAAATTCCGGCACCATTTCTGTTGCAAAGTGCTTTAAATGAAAATGAAATAAGTTTAAGAGCTAAGTATATCCCTTTTTTGCGTCTTTGATTTTCTGAGAATGTGCCTTTTTTGACCTTATCTTTCAAGAGTAGTATTTTAAAGTCATCAAAGCATTCACTTTCTTCAGTGAAACATCTGAATACAGAGCAAAATCCCTTGTGTTGGGGGCAGCGCTTGGTGGGGGGGGGGGGTAAGCACCATCTGCCCACTGTGCCAGGTGCTTCTCTGGGCCTGTTTACTGTTATCTGTCTTATATATGTTTTATAAGCAGGGACTGCCAAATAAATAAGGATGATATTGAAACACAATGTAGGATAAGCAAGTAATTAAAAGCGTTGCCCCCTGCTGGACAGCATGCTTGCAGATTGAGTATGGAGCAGGTTTGCCGCTTTGATGTGAGACATAGAAATTTTATAAGCATACAGAAGAAAAATATAAGTATTTGAATAATAGCTTTGTTGGAGTCTATCTGCAGTAACCGATCTGTCAGCAGTAATCGTGACTGTCGTCTGTAACCATAAAGGTCACACTTCTCTTATTCTTATGTGCTACAAGTGGGTGGTCTGTTCAAAAGGGGTTTATTCATTCTTGTTATATAATATATAATATTCTCTGAGTGTTCCTGAGTTTTGTTGTACTTAATAATTAATATGTAATCCACTTTTGTTGATGTGTTCATTTGCTGTGTTTTGCTTACTCATGTGTGATTTTGCAATCTTTGCACTTGTGCTTAATTTGGATTAACACATTACCGTACAGCACCAGTGCTCTTCTGGGTAATTTTCTTATGAATTTCAAATTGAAACTGAAATTGAATTGAATAAAATTTTTTAATTACCCTTGGTCAAGGCCCTCGGTCATATTAAACGTGCCTTTCTTTAGCTCTCATCTTTTTCTGCTTGTTAGCAGTTATTCTGGCGAAACCCACATTCCCCTCACCCAGGAAAATGCCCATTATGCTGGATGGGCAGCCCCTCCCCGCCCCGCCCCGCCCCGGGGCTCTGACAGGATAGGGTGTGCTCCAGCGTACATGAGCTCTCCCGTGCCTCAGGAATGTCTCCTCAGGCCGTGACATTCCTTGGCTAGGGTGTCTCGGCTTCTTTGTGCTGTGCTGTGAATTGCCCAAAAGAACGGCGAGCCTACCCTGCCTGGGCACTACACGCTGGGCCGGGAAAAGTACACTTACAGCCATCTCACCATGTGCCACAGGAATGAACTGAAAGCATCAGGTGCAGAAACATCTCGATGACACTGATGCTCAGAGTGTTCTGTAACAATCGTTGGATGGTCCAGTCTGAACTCCAGGCAGTGAAATCATTCAGGCAGGTCTGCAGAAACTTCTGCGATGGTGGAGACCACAGCAGTAACAGTCTGCAGTGAGATCATTCAGGCAGGTCTGCAGAAAGTGCTGCGATGGTGGAGACCACAGCAGTAACAGTCTGCAGTGAGATCATTCAGGCAGGTCTGCAGAAACTGCTGAGATGGTGGAGACCACAGCCGTAGCAGTCTGCAGTGAGATCGTTCAGGCAGAAAAGGTGTGCCAACTTGACTGGTGTCCGCAGATCAAAATCTGAATACTGGCCTGTGATTTGTGCCACAAGCCTCAGAATCAAGGATAATTATGTCCTCACACCCTCATAGCGGAAAGTATTCTTTTTCTTACATGAACGCTCAGCTGGTGTTGCCTAAACAGATTAATAGTAAAATAGAGAAGCCTTCTATATGTATGAATGTAAATATAAATACCTTGACCCATCTGTTCAGACTTTTACAGTATATTGGATGACAAAATCAAAAAAAAAAAAAACAAATAATGATCGAAATTTCTAAATTTGCCAAAGTGACTTTCTAAGCTGCAAAATGCTAATGTTATTGGCCGCATAATTGGAAAAAATATATACTACAGTAATTGTGAGGATATGTATAAACAGGGCACATGGCAGGGGACACCCTGGAAGTACTGAGGCCATAGTAATTACTTAGGGAACTAGGGTATCATAGTTATATTTAATATAATAAGACAGTAACTTTTTGAAATCCAGTACCTTGCAAGTGAACAACCCATGATACCATCGCACTGCAAAATGCTCAGTTACCACCTTTTGAAGGGGCACTTCTAAAGTAAAAGGTATAACCAAAAGTCCCCTTTAAAGCATGACTGCGACATAGCTGCTCTGTCTCTTTGTTTCACTGTTACCCGGAATTGATACCGTTGTTTGATGTCCTTTTGACATTCTTGTATTGCCGGACACAAGGGCGTAGATTTGCTCTGGACATTGGTGGGGACCTATGACTAAGTGGATTAAATTATTGGTGGGGACATTTCA
>JAODKN010000093.1:4746033-4761361 GCA_026774425.1 Petrocephalus zakoni
TATAGTTCCAGAGTAATACAGCACAATTGAGTAACAATGTGTCTTTTTTTGCATTTAAAATAATACACAAAATAGTAACCCAGAAAATGAAATGAATAACAAACAACATTGCAGAAATTGCTTATTAGAATAGAATTATAGTGGACTTCATTTTACACTGACAGCTACATGTCCAATGACATTAAATGGCATGCAGTTCATAAAAGAGCCACTCAAATTTCAGAGATCTTTGAAAATAGGGAGGGTAGAGGGCGGAGTATAATTTGCGTCTGTTTTTGCCATAATAAGAAGCGAACCCTTGCAGGTTATAGTCTACTGTCACTTTCAAAACGCTTACCGTCATCCCAGGGGTGCTGTTTATCACCCACGCGCGCACACAATGAAAGGCTCCTTTAATGACATGTCAGAAACCATCACGGAATCAAAGAACGAGGGACTCATCTGCATGCGTTTGTTTGACGGTCGGCTTTATCTGCTGTGACTTACGGCGACTCCAGGGCGAAAATGCAGCGTGTGCGAAACTCGCGAATGTTTACGACGGCGTTAGTGGCACTGAACTACGTCGCGCCTCTCGCGCACCAACCAGCCGAATCGCGAGAGTGCGCGCGGAGTCGCGATCCAGGCGAGCGCGCGCGGAGTCGCGATCCCGCGCCAGCGTGGCGCGCGTCATTCGGCGCTCCCGACAGCTAGCTAGGGGAGCATAATTTTAATACCCAAAGCGCAGGTATAATTAGCATTCGCGAGCACATCTTTAGAGTTGTCACTCAAATCCCCGAGGAGGACGCAAAAGAAACAATAATTAGACATACCGGTAATAGCAGGCAGAAACAGTCATGTTTAAACTTCGTTAAAATGTGCTCTGTGAGGTGAAATTATCGCGAATAGAGTAATTTTGAGGTTTTTCAAGAAAGGAAACTAAACACATGGAGTCCTCGAGGTACAATATTTAGTACCTGAACAAAACCCAATCCAGGAAATAACAGCTAGAGCGAAACAGGCTCGATTTTATCACATAATCAAGTATTATTATAGGAGCAATTTCTCAGTATCTACGTGTTTATTTTATTTTATTATTTTATTCTATTCTGATCTGACGTTGTTTGTGTATAAACTGTTTAGGGTATCTGCATCTCGATTGTGTTTCACACTATAACTGAGACAAACGTATTCCATCACAATACCTGGGCAAACTGTAATTCTTTATTTCACAGGCTGTTAAGTTGTATCATAAAGTCTGCACTATGAAAGTCACTGAAACTGGAAGCAAAATTGCCATAATCCCTGTCTGAGAGGCTGGTATTTATGGCGTGTGACACTGAAACCTCGCCGTCTGCTGAGGTTGCCCCTACTGTCAAGGCTACCATGATGGGAAAGGAGCTCCTCTACATGTGCTCAGTACATTAAGCAGACACGGTGCGGTGAGCTTTCCGATGGCCCTGTGTGGCATTTGTAGACCGACAATCTCAATGGGGTCTCCCTGGAGGAGAACAATTCGAATATACTTTTTCAAAATCACGAGGCAGTACATAAGCATGGCTCGCTTTGAGGAAAAGCCATAGTATTAAGGGAAACTGCCCAACTATCCATTGATTAGGTTACTTCCAAAAGAGCTCACCAGAACAGGATCACGATCAGTCTAGGTGCAATTTCAACATACTAATGTAAGAGGAAACCAGAAAAAATCCCATATCATAATGGGGGAAACATGCAAACATCACACAGAGCAGAGAACTGAACCCGTAACCCTAGTGGTGTTAGGCATCGATGCCGCCCCATTAAGCTATAACTGGAAACTTTCCAGTAGTTTATTGATAAACTGGCCACCTTGATTTGTCTCTCCAGCCTTTTAGAATCCAGCGAACCAACTCCTGAATCAGGTGTGTGGAGATATTTTCAGGGGAAACCCGAGGGTGGACAGAGGCAGTCGTGCATGTATTCAGCGGCTGCCTTGCTCTTAATTATAACCACCAATCAGAATGCATTAGGGAACATCCACAGCTGAACTGCCATGTGAGATTGAGTTAATGGAAACTAACCATCCTGCAGCCTACAACAGGAAGAAAGGCAAAGAAATAGCAGGGTAAATACAAGCATACAGAATAGCTGTAGCTGTCTGTCACATTTGCCCTGCTGAGGCCCCCTGGTTTACATGGAAACGAGGACTATCAAAGAGCCAGTGGCCTTTACCTGCTGCAGTCCAAGGTGCTGAAAGAACAGCTGCCTGGTCTGTCTGGACCTTATTAGGGATGAGAAACGCTCACGGTTTCAAGATGAATTGATGCACATATTATTTGTGTTCCAGGCAAACATTTAAGGTAAACATGTTAAAATGAATGAATCTATGGTATCCATGGTATGTGACATTTTATCGAAAGTTTCCAAATTTTACTATGAGGACTCCCTATACGACACATGTGATGAGTACATCTGCGTACTACAGATGAAAAATGTACAATTACAATACAAAAATGTAAATTACATTACTGATTAATACTCAGTATGGCCAGTTCCCTCCAAAAACAGCACTGTGCATATTAGTCATTTATTAACGTAGCCAAGAGAACAGCAACATACAGTAAGTTAGAGTGTTGTGCCATCCTGGACAGCTTCACTGAACATTAACAAAAACGTTAATAATCTGAGGAACTGCACTGGTAGATGTGATGAGCTCCTTCCATAATAAAATCCATCTTATGCTGTTTTGATGATGGTGGATGTTGCCTCCGGCCCTCCTCCAGCCCTCCTCCGGCCCGCCTCCAGAAGCGCATGTGATTGTCTTTTGTCTCATGTACGAAAAAAATTATTTTCAGTGCGACCACTCAGACCTTGTAAATGTGGGCGTTCTCATCCTGCAACGTTCCACCCATACCGGGATGAGAATCTTGCACCGTGGGATAGAAACAATCACTTGGGGCAGATTTGTCTTTATTCACATATATCTACTTTTCAACAAGGGCTAGTGTGCGTCAATCTTGCCAGAAAATTGCATCCCACACAATAAGGGCGCTGGCAGTACAAACATTACATTTGGCATAAGCTTCAACTACTTGTTGAGAACATGGTAAACAATGATTAGTCTGGATTTATGATTTTCTTCAATACTCGGTAATCCACATCCTATGGTGTTTAACGCTCTACCCATAAGAATGCATTTTTACGGTATAAAACATGGCTTAATGCACTGCAGCTTGATGATGGAAGTATTCCTTCGATGGGCTCTCCATGACGAAGACATTATGCTGACATGCCTATCCCTTTCCCTCTGCCTCCAGTGTGGACTCCACTGCTGACAACATCTTTCTCGTCCCCCCCCCCCCCAAAAGTCATTCAGTTGCCTGTTAGCATTTCTATACATGACCCTGAGCATCACTCTATGTTAATTGCTTAATTAATTGAAGAAAAACACCTCTGTGGAAATGGCTGCATTCGAAATATATCACCGGTCTCATTTACTCGTGTTTCCCTCATTTTTAGTAATTACCTGTCATTGGGGGAGGAGGGTTGCCATGTTTTCTTGGGGGGAGGGGATTAGCTCCAGTTTTCTCCTGCCTGGTGTTTTCACTGGTTGTTTTTCTGATCAGTCTTCTTTGTCTTTTACAGCAAGCCCAGACTCCAGCAGGGCTTATGACAGCTCCGAATGCCCGTGCTGTGAGCTGTTCTCTTTGTCTCTTTTTTTAGTCATCATTTTTTAATTGGTCTTAAAATAGTGTTTTGTTTCCCCCATTTTAGTTGTGTAGCCCACCACACCTTCCTCCCTCACTCCCTCCCTCCCTCGCTCCAACAATTTGTCCACAAATAGGTAAAAAAATCCCCACAATCTCGTGGTTCCACCCAGGAGGCGACCCCCGCCCCCATCAGACCAGAATGCCTCAGCCCCCCACACAGCCACGCAGGCAGTGCAGGTGTGGGCGATAAGCACAGAGAGGAGGGAAGCATGTTGTTAACAGAGGGCCGCGTGCAGGATGCGGGCCCCCCTTGAACTCAGCTTCAAAGCTCGTTGCTAAGATCACACTTGGAGTCTCGTTTGAAATCAACTCCAGACACGTTTCTGACCCCAGTGGCCCGCTCTGCTTTGTGCACGGTTTGCCAGCTGTCTGTTCAGCACGAGATTCCCATGCCATCTGCAGCAGAATTAATTTGCCCCCATCACACTGTACACACTGAACATCTTCTCACCTAAAAAAAAAAACCTCCATCTATCCTCACACAAACTTACAAAGTCTCCATGACAACCAGATGACCATGCCTTTCTGCTTGCTTTTAATGCCATTATCAATGACTACGTTCTCAGAGAAGTAAACATTCCCATCGGGCAGCACATTAATTTGACATGGAATTAAGATGCCTTCTGTTTGTTCATATGTGGTTCCTGCAAAAGGAAAAAACCATATTTGGTCAATTCACATTAAATACTAATCTCCTAAGAAACTCTTCAAAACAAAAGCCCTGGTGCGCCAGCTGGTGTTCAGCTTTAGGAACTCCAAATCACTTCCGGTAAGCTGAAATAAAACGTGTCAACTATTTGGGATTAAAACCGACTTCAAGAAAAATGAAAAACAGGCTGTACAGAAAGAGAGCCAGGTAACTTTATTATGTTGTACTATTAAACATACTCCTGATATTCTAGATACTCCTGATTCTAGATACTCCTGATTCTAGAATCTCCTGTACTTGTACTGAAATTGAATGCACAAACTCAGTCACATCTCCAGGTGCTGGGCATTCGACTCTCAGGTCTAGGTGTAAAAGGAGTGAGTGTGCATCTGATATGATTGATATGAGTGTATGACCTGGGATGTTCCATGCCCTGTGTTGGCTAGGACAGGCTCCAGGTTTGCCCCAACTTTCTAATGGATGTGCAGATTGTGAAAAAAATATATATTTCCACTGTTGAATTAAATGCCACATTAAATGATGTCTGCTATACATGCTGCTTATGGCCTGCATTGTGCTTTTTTTTTGCTTACACGGTGTCTGCTACTTCACAGCAGGCCCATGAATTGTGTTTGATGTCTTGAAACCTCTAAGATAAGAATGGTGAGCAAGTGAAAAACAAAAGGCAGCACCGAACCAATAAGCTTCAGAATTACTTGTTTTTGCCCAATAAGAAGCAAGCTGTTGATTGGCTGTTGTAGCACTAGCCAGAAGACATCATAAGCTCCTACCTCCGTCATCTCCAGAAGGTGGGGGCTCACCCGGAATACCAAATAAACCATGGCTTCATCTGTTTTTCTACGCCTGGAAAATATTCCCATGAGGCCTTAAGGGAGAGTCTTGCATTCAGCCTTGGTGAAAACAAATTATTCGCTTCCAACAGTATAAAAAAAAGCGATCTTTTACCCTCTTTATGCTTCTATCCACTTTACGATCGGTAGCATTCTTGCAGTTATTTTGTGCTAAAGCAACCTGGGGTCAGCCTGCAGCTCTTGGAGGAGTAGGAATGTCGCAACGCTCCTCCATCCTGCATAAAAATGGGAAAGGCATGGGGGCAGGATTTTTTATTGCGATGCCGCATAACGGAAAAGATTTTTCTGAATCTGGTAAAATAGGAAGTTTACCTTGATGTGAAATTTCACCTGCAGCAATAAGTCAGCAGGTGGCTGACATTTTGAATGTGGGATGGAGTTTCTTTGAGGGTTAAAATGCATCACGAGGGCCTTTTTCTGCTGGATCTCAGGCATCTAAGTCTAAGTTAATCTTCCCTCCCAGAGTGGGCGGAGCATTAGAACGGTACTGGAAGCAATGATGCTCCATATTACACGAGCCACAGACTCAATCAAGGCAAAAGCCCGGAGGCACAGATGAATGGATTTCTACACTTTTTTGTGACCTGGAAGGTTTTACTCTTTTTTTTATCCTATTTGCCAAAAATGAATGAAGAGAGCCAGCCGTCTGCTCCCTCGCATCGCACGTGGTGCCCAATGGCGGGCCTGTTTGGAAACAAGTGCCGAAAACAGCAGCCAAAACGATCCGAAATGAGCTCCGCGCACCTCCCAGCCCCATCACGCTCCAAGAGGCCATAGATGGCAGCTCCGTGCTGTGCCAGGAAGGAGCCAGGTGTCGTGTGACGAAGGGCAGCCAATTAAAAGTCACCCTCATTAACATAATGTTTTATAATATGTTATGAATCTGTTTGTGAAACACCAAAATGAATCAGTCAGACGTTCTATACATACAGAACCATCCATACTCATAAGGATTTATAATCACTCCGCACTGCATACATTACCCTGCTTGTATTTGATCCACATTAGGGTAAAACCAGGGAAATGAGGCTTTGAAACCCACATTAGGTGAGATCCCTGTGGGATGTCAATCACCTGGTTTAATTCAATACAGGGAAGTGGGTTAAGTACATTGGTAATTGATGGTAATGGTAATCCCACCCATAAATGCTTTTACAGCCTTATTTCTCCTATCACTGCATTATATTGAATTTTCAATATATTGAAAAAGCATATCAATAATGGTGCTGTTAAACCAGGGTGGGGGGTGGTTTTCCTGGCTGGGGAGAGGTCATGTGATGAATTCCCTCTTTCAATTCACCATAAAACGCTGGCGCCTGTTCTTCCTCTCGGCCCCAGAACACTGCGTTGTATCCTACTTTTCTTGACGCCTCTCCCTTGTTCTGACACAAAAACAGCAGTGTGTGTCTTAGTGGGTCGGTAGGTTAATGGCCGGGCCCTGTGCTTAGTCCTCAGACTTTGCTGCTGTCTGTGTGCCTCAAAGAAGATGTAGGTGGGATATGTGTGAAAAGATTGTAGTAGAAATGCAAGTAAAGCTGAGCTTCACTTTTGAAGCCCCTTCCTCTGTGGTGCCTCACATCAACACATCACGTGGTTCATTCAGTCACCATTGCGGCAACGTCACCAAGGAATTTGAATGCTGCATTCGCTGCATTTGCCAGTGTTTGATGGGGGTGCTTCTCCCTGTATCCTCTTTTTTAGATAGCTGCACCCCCTCCAAGTTATTACTGCTCATTATTTCATAACTGATCAGATAATCAGTAGAAAAAAGCAGGATCATAATGCAATGTATTCATTATTTTGTTTAGAAGATAATTCACTTGCAGTATTAACAAGATATTAAGCTGATGCAAAGACAGATAAATGAGTGGATAATTTCTCTTCAAAAATGCACATCAAGGAACCGCTGCCTGAGTAGAGATGCTGGTCAGTGACGGTGACCCACTAGCAGCAAAGACACAAGGGCAGCTAATGCCCTGTCAGACCTCCTGCCCGAGGATGAAAAAGCCAGATACGATACAGGAAAACAGCTGGCCGCTCCGAAACTGGAGGCCTGTGTCAGCGAGAAAACGAGAGAGGGAAGCAGGTGAGACAGAGGGTGAAAAGCGGGACTATTTAAGGACTAGAGCAGATAGGCCTCACCTCCCACACAACCTTTTAAGAAGACAATGTTTCTCCAGCTGCTGTTACTTAACAGCCTCGAGGCAGTTTACCTCTGACCCCTGACCCCTGAGGCCCAACGTCGTGACGAGCTACCCTGAAACTGGCCGCCGCTCTCTCTTCCACACGCCCTTGCAAACCACCTCTTCACGGACGAGTATTTCCAGCCCATGGGGAAATATAAGGGAGAGAAAGTCATTTTCTCTACATCTGATACACGGTTACACCACTCGCCCAGTGATCTTCCGTTTAGCCAACTTCCCAGAGATAAATGTGGTATTTACCCCGGTAAAGGGACTACTAGTGTAGGAGCGCATTATTACTCATTTTTAATGAGTAGAATACAAGAGAATATAATATAGTGCCTGCCCTTAGTGGACGGGGAGTTAGTGAAGTGTGCTTATTGAGGCATAACGCTAAAATGCGAACAGCTGGGTCTCGTGGGCCGCAGGAGACTGGCCGGGGACTTAAGCAGCAGCTCCCCTGACCCCGACTGGGCCTGCGTCATCGTGCCGATGGCCAGCTACTTACAAGCGGAAACACCTGATCACAATAAGCCTGGGAATCACATTCGCCGCCTCTGCCCATTCACGAAGGCAACAGCGCTTTGTGGCAATCCGCTCCATCGCACTCCGACACATTTTTACAGATATTTTACAGACTTATGAAGGATCTTTCAGGTCTCTATAAAGTTCTAACATTTCTAGAGGATTGCAGTCATTTGTTGACTGATTGTCTGAACATGGGGTGAAAAGTCAGGTGATTAAGTGTGGATCTGAGAGCAGCATCAAATCCCTGGACCAACAGGGGTTGCAGGTCTTGCTCAGGGGCCCAACAGTGACATCACCCTGCCAGCCATGGGATTTGAAATGGTGATCTTCTGACCACGACAACAAAGCTGCACACCGCCCCATACAGAGCTCGTTTCTTGTTACTAATCATGTCGTGACTAGTACTGGATATAGGTTAGTATGTTTTATTAGCCTTCATAAACACAGAACCTCTACCTCGGCCACCCACCCATCATACCAGGTCTTCTACCCCCTGAGACCAGCCGTCCCCAACACTGCTGGAAACAGGGAAACAGGGGGACTTTGGCCGCTGATCAGATGGACAGTCAGGATGAGGTAAAGCAGAAGGCAACTCATGAGCAGGGGTCTGGAGAACCATAAACCAGAAACCTGAAAGGGGCATGAACAAAATACTAACACCCCCGAAACAGGATGCCAGCAGCACAGCAAACCAGCTGCCAAATGACGGCCACCTGGGATGATGAACTCCGACACAGAAACCAGAAACCTGTAGAAGCCTAAGGAAAAATACCAGTCAGCAGGGACCCCAAACCTCAGGCTGCCCACAGCACCAAGCCAATACACACTGGCTACCAGCAAACACACAGAAAACAGACCTACGCTAACAGCCCCAAACACCAAGCCTCCAACACGGTTGATACTGAGAAACTCTGACGACAGAACACTGCTCAATGCCCACTGCTCTCCTGAAGTGAGGTTGGGCTCTCATTGAGCCCAGCCCAGAGCAGGCTCAATTACGTAGTTAATAACACAGGGCCGGGTGTGACAGTACTGGACTGAGGCTCCTTTTGTCTCATGCAATCAATAAGCCAGGGTCCGGAGGCTTGACCCAGCTCTCATTCTCAGCTCCTCTCTGAGCCCAGAGCCCGATTTGGAGATTCTGTGACTCCAGTTCAGGACTCCCTAAGTAGTCATGCCAATGGCCTGTTCTCATTGTCACTATATCTATAGCCACTGTCCCCGCCTACTGACAGAACACAGGCGGCAGGAATCATACTGAACTAACTAATGTCACTGGTAGCCCTCAGCGGGCAATTTAAAGCAGTAGCGGCCTCGGCAGGCCTGGCCGTCCAGCGGCACAGACGGTGTGTTTTTTAAACCTCAGTCTCCCAGTTTGTTTGAAGCCCTTGCTGTTTACAGCTGTCTTATCTTGGACAGAAAAAGCCAATATTTCGTGGTTGGTAGCACATCAAAAGCTCTGAAACAAGAAAAGAGTGACAAGGGTCCCCCCAAAGTCCCTCAAAACCTAAAAATAGCTTGAGCAATAAATAAATCAATGCCACGCCTTTGCCTATTTTACAAAAATTTAAACATTCATTTTCAAAATAATATAAAAGCAGGGGCTATGATTAAAATAACTGTTAAACTGTTTTTTGATTATTTTTAAAGGTGTTTAAGACTTTATATGGAAAATGCCCACAGGTTTTGTCTTCATTAATTCCCGTTGCTTATAATTATGTCCTAAAGAAAAACAGCCCATAATATTCGTGGTAACTCCTTTGCTGTGGTCATTATCCTAAGGCATTGAGCAGCTGTTTGTTTGGTTGTTAACAAGCACGATGAAAAAACAAAACATGGATATTGTGTGTGTGTGTGTGTGTGTGTGTATTTATAGCCGCTGTCTTAGCTACTGGTTATCACAGCAATTTCTGGAACAGCACTAATTGACTATCTATGTGTGATTCCTTTCATTTGAGCTTCAGCTGGCCTGTTCATATCTCCTCTTCCCTGAGAGTCACACACAGGCGGAGAATCGTACAAGGACCACGTTTTGTCAGTCAAACCAAGTGGTGTCACACTTAAGGACCTATAGTGGTGACAAAAACATGCCAGTTCAAATCCCAAAAGCAGTCATGTTAATGTGCCCTTTGTCTAACTCACATTGCCTCGGTAAAAATAAAATTACAGGTTAAACTGCTGGTGATGTGATTTGGATTAAGGTGCCCGCTAAGCAAATGAATTAGGCAATTTTTCGATTAGTACATTTTTATATGCGGGTCTTCCCATAGCACTGTCGCCTATAATTATCTCCCAGAGGGACCGAAATCTTTAAGGTAGCAGCACAGAGCTTGCACAGTCTGTATACATTTGCACAATCAAGCAAGACTGATGCTTAATTGGCATAACATGACATGGGTTTCGTGCTTCCAGGAGTGACTGGGCATGAGAAGGCAGCACGCACAATTTCTTGAAGTTGTTTTTTTTGTGAGGAAAGGAATCCTGTCTAGAATACATCCCTATCTCAGCAAAACAAAGAAAAGCCATCTCAAGTAGTATTGAGTAGACTGCCTGGACGAGCTTTCAGGGGGTTTCTTAATTCACATTTATTTTGCGGACATTTTTATTCAAAGAGGTATTTTTTTAAGAACCCAGGAGCAATTGTGGGTTATGGATCTTACTCAGGAGTCCAAAGCAAAATCACATTTCAAACCAGCAACCATCTAGTTTCAAAACCAGCATACTAACCCACTGAGCCACACATAACTAGCAGAGTTGGTACATGTATCTTGACATTTAGTAGGTCTGTAGACTGGCTGTCTGCACCTTTAGTAGATCTGCAAACTGGCTGTCTGGGCTATCAGCAAGTCTGCAAACTGGATGTCTAGGCAATCAGCAAGTCTGTAAATTTGCTGTCTGCATCATTAGTAGCCCTATAGACCGGCTGTCTAGCCTTTCAGCAGGTCTGTAGACTGGCTGTCTACACCTTTAGCAGGTCTGTAGACTGGCCTTTTGGGCTTTCAGCAGGTCTGCAGACTGGCTTTTTGGGCTTTCAGCAGGTCTGTGGACTGGCTGTCGGGTTTTTCAATAGGTCAGTAAACATTGCGTGAGTCCTAGCAGACGTCATGTGTGACTACCTATAAAATGAATGAGAGGCGTTATCTTACCTGCTGAGTACTGCAAATGTGTTGCTGAGTTCATATACTGTGGTTTATTTATCACTTGTTAATATATAAACATATATGAAAATCTGCTTCTTAATACTCCACAAACGTACTTTACACCCTTCGTTATTAATTACCGCTTCAAAGAAAGACTTGTTTGCCGGCTTCGCCCCTTTCCCCAAAATATTCACATCTTTGCATTTTTTCATGTATGTTTATCCACCAAAGAGGTTTCTCTAGCCCTAATCGAGTCACCCAGTGACAACTTAGGTAGGCTTTTAAAAATGACATTTGATTTTTGGGCCCCATGAAAGCATATTATATTGGGCCCCCAACCCATATCAATTGGATTAAGTATTTTAAGTATTTTAGGGTGGCAGCCACTCAGGGGCCCTTGGAATCGTCCTGATTTTCCTGAGAGTTTGCATTCATACGGCGTCTCCGTTCCTCTCCTGCTCGTGCGCAGACGGGACAGCCACTGGCCGCCTCAGAGCAGGGCGGAGCAGGAGACGCCGGCGGCGCGCTCTTCCGGTTGAGGGCCTGCTTTATTTAAGGGCTCCTAGGCGCCACCGCTGCATTATGGCTCCTGGCAACCTCTGACACCCCCACCACCGTCCATCCTGCAAAGTGAGCTACGTATTAATAGAATGAGAAAGTGCAAGGTATGAGCAAAATGAGGAAAAGGCAAACCATGTATGCAGGGTGGGGGGGGGGGGTAATTCTCTTTCCCTCAAGGTATAATTAAAACCAGTCAGTTAGCCCCTGATGGAAGGAGTCCCCTGTATGAGAATAACACATTCCCACCCCCCCCCCACCCCCCCACACACACTGCATACGCTGCCTGTCACACTTATCTTCATCTTCGTTAATGCCCAGTCCGTCCACCCCCCCAGCTCAGATGGTACTGTCCATCCTAAGAAGACCGGAGATCCATCAAAGGCATGGCTTCCAGGTTGTGGATGGCTGTCTTGCATGATATACTGTACAGCATAGGCAGACGTAGGGGTGCAATGCCTGCCAATGAAAGTGAAGAGAAAGCAGAATCGAAGCACTCAGGATGTAGATTTTAATACTCTGCACTCATAGCCTGAATTCCGTCCAGGGTGTCCCCAGCCTGGTGCCCTGTGATGAACTGGCATCTTGTCCAGGGTGTCCCCTGCCTTGTGCCCTGTGATAGGCTGGTATCCTGTCCAGGGTGTCCCCTGCCTTGTGCCCTGTGATAGACTGGCATCCTGTCCAGGGTGTCCCCTGCCTCGTGCCCAGTGATAGACTGGCATCCTGACCAGGGTGTCCCCTGCCTCGTGCTCTGTGATAGGCTGGCATCCTGACCAGGGTGTCCCCTGCCTCGTGCTCTGTGATAGGCTGGCATCCTGTTCAGGGTGTCCCCTGCCTCGTGCCCTGTGATAGGCTGGCATCCTGTCCAGGGTGTCCCCTGCCTTGTGCCCTGTGATAGGCTGGCATCCTGTCCAGGGTGTCCCCTGCCTCGTGCCCTGTGATAGGCTGGAATCCTGTTCAGGGTGTCCCCTGCCCCTGATGCTAAAAGGAAACATTGCAAATGTAAACATTATTAAGAATGTCCGATCCTGACTAGAAGCTCCCCACACTCAACACATTCATCTAGGATCTAGGTCTATAGGTCTGTGTACTTGTATGTAAACTAAACATATGTATGTATTATTTTAAGATACATACTTTATATATTAGTCTAAGTAGACCTAAGTGGGTATAATTAAGACCTGAATTAAGACCTGAATTAATACCGTTTTATTGGCTTGCATTAGACTACGGGTAGGTCTGTTTTCCGGATAGCTCATGCATAAGTGCTCCCCCCTCCAAGTTTTGCAGTCCATGCTTGCAGGGCAGGGTTCATGCCCTGACCCTGACCTCTGTGTCTGTCTCTCAGCACAGTCCACACTGCTGATCTGTAGAGTCTTTTTTGTCCCTATTTAGCTAAAGACACGACTGTGTTTCCTGTTCTTTTCCCTCTCCCAGCCCAAAAAGACTCACCACAGGTCCACTCATCCCCGCGTCCCGCAGACCATTAAAGTATCATTAAAGCGGCATCCTTAATACATCACAAAAGGTTTCCCTATTAAAGGTACGACAAGCCGCTCATTAAAGTGGCCTCGTTGAAGCCGACCCTGTGACGCATTCTCCCCCCGTCCAAAACCTGCAGTGTCACAACTGCACTATTCAAAGGTGGTGCGTAAATTCAATACCCCGGAACACAGCACCTGTCTATTTTCTGTCAATGCCCTCCCCAACAATCTCAGTCTCAGACCTACTCATTATTCTATTTCAAACCCTAAAAATTACTAGCATCTCAGAAGCATAAACAATTGCATCATCACGCACCACTATTTAAATTTTTGGAGTAATGATGAGCTGATTTTTGTCATTATTATGCTTTTTTCCCCCTAAAGGGAATAGCAATAATTACTGTTGCAGATGCTGTGATCATTATTGATAGCGATCATTATCCTTTCAACAATATCACATTATATTGAACAGCCACCCAAACCCCGTCACGTCTTGCACAGTGTTGATTTGGCAACACCGACTTAGGGGGTAAGCATGGATGCCCGTTCAGAGGTGCCGGTGTTCATCTGCTTCATCTGTTAATCTGTTTTCTTTTTCTTTGCTATGCCTTCACTCTTTCTTTCTTTTTTTTGGTGAAGCAGAGGTGCCATGAGGTTTGGGGGGAGATGGAGGGTGTGTAAGATGCAGTAGCCAGCTAGTGATCTGCTTTCCTTCTGCGTAGCCATGATTAATGCATGTGATTATCCCACTTAATAATAAGTGCACCTGATTATGCCCAGTCCGCCTCTAGAGTGGAACTGCACCCCTCTGCATTCAGATTAGTGCTCCCCCATTGCACCCCCATCCCTGGAGAGCCACATGCCCAATTGCACTGAAAACACAGGGGGTCATGCTTAAGGTGTCTGTCGGGGGGGTGTGGTGGGGGGGCACGGAAGTGCATGCCATCACGGTATTTACCTTGGATACTTGGAGAACATGTGTCAATGTGGGAGTCGTGGTGGAATTTCATTGAACATATCATTGATTTAGCCTGATTTAAGTTTTCTGCTAACGCCTCCTTTTCCTATCCTTTTTCCAACTCTTCTGCCCTCTCCCTTTTCTCATGACCCCTTCTCCCTGTATGTGATCGCGCCTGACTTAACTCTCTAGCCCAATTATAATGTTCATCTTTCCTCAAACAAAAGCAAATAGCTTTCACTTTTAGAACGAACCCCAGACCATTAAGAAATGGAAATCAGTAACAGAATTACTGAGAAGCTATCAAAATAAGTAAAATGGGGGAAAGGAAAATAGAATACAGTCATTTATAGTATTAAAGAAGTTGTTTTAACACAATATTACTCTGGCGTTAAGGAGACCCTCTGGGATGATTTACTAACCCCATCTTAGCTCCCATAGCTAGCATGGTCGCTGCTTCTGCCCAGTGCGCTGCTCTGCTGATGGGAGCTTCACGTCAGGAGGACACCAGGTGCCTCAAGGCTGACTCATCGCCCACCTTGGGCATCCTTCCCAACAAACGGCTGTTTATCACAGTTTCTCCTCTATTCTCCCAGAAAAAAATGTCCCTTTAATGAACTTCTTTGGCACTTCCGTGATGGGCTGACCTGCCTCACACACAGACACGAGCAACAAGCGAAACACCACAGACAGCAGCAGTGATCGACAAAGAGCTCACTGGAGCCTGCTGTTGATTAGGGTCGAGGTTTAATGTTGT
Source organism: Petrocephalus zakoni (assembly GCA_026774425.1). Taxonomy (NCBI): domain Eukaryota; kingdom Metazoa; phylum Chordata; class Actinopteri; order Osteoglossiformes; family Mormyridae; genus Petrocephalus; species Petrocephalus zakoni. The sequence goes on from JAODKN010000093.1 coordinate 4,760,888, forward strand.
TTTTCTTCTCCAATTTACAAATGAGAGTGTTAAAGGTTGGGGGGGGTAAATATTTGTTTTGTTGTTGTTTTGTTAAGTGCCTGTACGCTGTGCCGTTTTCTGTGGCTCAGAAGGTTTGGTTTCTATGTCTAAAATGTATTGTATGCACATCCTCCCATTTTTTAACCACTTGTCTAGTACACAGTTGTCTGTGCCCAGTAAAATTATTAATGTGTTGATATACATTGCAGGCTTAAAACAAATCTGTGTATGGGGGCTTATAAATTCAGTCCCGAGCTGAGGATCGTGAGACAGAGGGGTGTGAGACAGAGGGGTGTGAGACAGAGGAGTGTGAGACAGAGGATCGTGAGACAGAGGAGTGTGAGACAGAGGATCGTGAGACAGAGGAGTGTGAGACAGAGGAGTGGGAGACAGAGGATTGTGAGACAGAGGGGTGTGAGACAGAGGACCGTGAGACAGAGGAGTGGGAGACAG
>JAODKN010000093.1:4761613-4772868 GCA_026774425.1 Petrocephalus zakoni
GACCGTGAGACAGAGGAGTGGGAGACAGAGGATCGTGAGACAGAGGAGTGTGAGACAGAGGGGTGTGAGACAGAGGATTGTGAGACAGAAGAGTGGGAGACAGAGGGGTGTGAGACAGAGGAGTGTGAGACAGAGGGGTGTGAGACAGAGGGGTGTGAGACAGAGGACTGTGAGACAGAGGAGTGGGAGACAGAGGAGTGTGAGACAGAGGACTGTGAGACAGAGGAGTGTGAGACAGAGGGGTGTGAGACAGAGGAGTGTGAGACAGAGGACCATGAGCCTGCACTAACTCAGCTGTGGAGTGCGAACAAACCAACCATGTTGTGATTCAGAAAGCAGGACTGTGCTTCAGAGGAGATTGCAGCTTGTCTGTATTGACATTTGGGAACCACTTCTGCAGTTACAGAGTGCGATAGGCAGCTATCGAGTCCCCAGGTCTCCATAAGCATCCCCCCAGGTTCCCACTGAAGCAGATTCTTTCATTTCTTTGTGTAACTTTCGTCTCCTTCCCCTTCTCTTTCATCCCATTCTGTGCCGTGTTAGGATCACCGAAGCAGCAAATTGTCTGTCACGGAAACTCATCTTTCCGGTGGTGGGAGAAAAGGAGGAGATGGGGGGGGGGGTGTGAGCCAGAGGCAGACAGGTCGACAAGGGCCCCAGCGTGAGAGTGGCTGCGAGTCTTAAGGGGCCCCTAGGGGACTGAGGCGGAAAAGTTTGTGTTGACATATACCCTAGCTGTTAATTTGACCCAATGCTAAGCTAATGCATTCGGGTACATACTACATGGTATCCTCACATAAAGTTCTATAGCAGTGTGTGGCTCTGTGACTTCCGCTGCTCTGGCTACGATCAAAAGGTTGCTGGTTCAAATCCCTGGGTTAGCTTAGCATTTCCCCCCTGACTCCTAACCCTGAATTTCTCCACATAGTGTTTCTCAAAGATGTATGCCGCTTGGGATAAAAGCGGTTGCTGAAGTAATGTGAATGTCGCCAGTGACTTAATACGATTGTGACCCATAATGCTCTCGCGCCGGCCTTGTACCGGGTTCTCTCAGCGCTATTGAGTGCGAAATTACTTTTAACATACTCTACCCAACTTTTGTCTTTTTTAAAATTTATGACCCATAAAAAGTACGTTTGGCTGCAGGGATCCACGTCATGTTCCTTAGAGATACATTTCCAGGGTGTGAGGCTTGCCACTGGCCAATAGCTACATGTCGCTTGTGAATTGCAGGTACTCTGTGATACTTCTAGATCTCCTTAGTCTTCGAGGAATCAGTGGAGTGTAGAAACTAAGATCTTGGATTTCAAAAGGAAGCAAATAGGATCTATTGAGTCATACTGTACCAAGGGCTCGATGGTGATTGACCTTTCACCCTTTGGTTAATGACATCTTCTGCTGATTACCCTCCAGTCATCTCCAGTTGCCTTTGCTAAATCGATCAGTAAAGATCTGTTACAAGTACAGACAAAAGGATGCCTCACTTGAAGGCCAGTTGTTTAAATCAAACAAATTAATTGCTCGGGCAGAGATGAAAACCAGGCAGGATTACGGACGAGATGTGGCTAGCCATTAACGGAGCAAGTCACAAGGGGGAGAAAATCAGCAATTAAAATAAATTAATGAAATCGTTAATTTGTTATTGTTTGTTGTTTTCCTGTCACTTGAGTATGAATTGGCCCCTGCAGTATCGCTCAGCCCTGGCAAAATAAAAATCGATAAGCCGTGGGGATTGTCCCTCTTACACTTTGCTGTAAAACCTGCTGTTCGATTTGTGCCCGGGGCCGCCCCGATCCTCCCCAGAAGCGTGACGCGTCGCAGGCGCGGGCATCGTCACGGAGCTAAATGGGAGTGCCGAAGGGGGCACTTTTTTAAAAACCACACGACTGCTGTCTTAGCTTCCCCACAGATAACAAAATAATCCCGGGGACACTGAAAAGCGATTACTGCATGACGTGCTGATACAGGTAAAACCCTTAGTGATAGTTGATCTGCCTTGTGTTTTGGGGGGAAAAAAAAACGAATTAAAAAAATGGTAGCATATCAGGGAACCCGGGGATCGCCTCCTATCTGTTATTTCCGATAACCTTGCAGAAAATGCACTTGACTGCAAGACCAGTCAATAAAAGTGACCCCCCCCCCAGCAATCAAGGATCTGGCACAGAATAAAGGAGCCTGTTCTCCCAGAGATGACGACACGCTCTACATCGGTGTTCCTGGCCTCTTTCTGTCAGCAGTCCACTCACATATCCGCCTTGTAACGGTGACTTAAGCCTGCAGGGATCCCGGGTTCCTTTCCCCCTATGAAAATGTATTCCATACATTTAGCGACTTGGGGATTTGCAGGACTGCTCGGAGCCCCCGCCCACGGTTCGACTCACTTCTGCTGGATCACCCTGTATATGTGTAATCTAGACCACTGAGCCTTTTCCAGCCCCGCCCTCCTGGCAACCCCCCGGGCAAACATGCACCCTGCTGTGGGAGAATGTCCCCCTTTTCCAGCACGACACCATTAAGCAGACCCAGCAATTCAGCCTTCGCTGGGGATAATTACCAACAACAGGGTAATAATGGTGAAAGTTGTGACACAGTGGGACTAACTCCGAGTGCCCTCAGAAGATGAGGGGTCTGGTTTCAGTGGCAAATAGCCATATCCTTGATTTTAGTAGTGTTCTCAGACAATTCAGCTACTCATTTGGGTACTTAGCTTTTTTTAAGCACCAGCTTGCAAGCAAATGGTCAAAAAACAATTTGAAAACTTCAAAACTTGGGGAAATAATACATACGAGCCATATTGTAATGATGCCTTATTTTGGCGAGGGCACAAGTGTGCTGAAATTCTTTTTGCTTTTTCACATATCCCATAATGCTCTCCTTTGAGACATGCACACACTTATATATCGGTTCGAGTGCAGGGTCAGTCCATTTATCTTCAGCCCCTGCGGCATTTTGGGGCAGTTTAAGGGGTTTGCTGAAGGGCCCAACAGACACATGACTTTTCTGATCACAAGCTGAGCCAAACAACACTCTCCTTGATTGAATTCAGGACATTCCAAATATCCATCCCTTATTTTTTGTGCGCTGGCTTTGCAGGCTCCGAAAATATTACAAGCATTTTCCCAGAGTACTCCAGTTTCCTCCCGTAGTCCAAAAACATGGGCCAGTGAAGTGGCATGTCTAAATCTCCCGTAGCGTATGCGTGTGCCTGAATGGCTGATATCCGTTCATTGGCCCGTGGTGCCCAATCACACAGACACCCGTGAGGTTGCATTGAGTACAACAGCATTTTCAAGTAGAGAGAGAGGGGTGTGATGATCAGGCTGTAGTGAATAAACCATACATTACACCTACAAGTGCGTTTTTTCTGAATTAAGTGATGCAAAGAAAACAGAGCCGTCTACTGAGCCATGGAATAAGTCATGTGACCAGATGAGCCACGCTTCAGCCTGCTCTCCACAACCTTCTGTTTTCCATGACGATCAGCGCTGCCAGTCCGTTACTGCGTGTGGTACATCGCGCTGCAATAGTTTAGATCTGCTAAACCTCTGGGAGAGTAAAGCATATGCCACGGATTTTAAAGTCGCTCATATTCAGAATGATCACATTCATTCCAAAGTGAGATGGTCTAGTGGGAGTGGGATCTGCCAGAATGGCATGGTCCCCTCCATAGGCATGAGTAGGCACTGACTGCTTCTATGAGCATGAAAACAGCAGTCTGCCTCAGGTCCAATAGTCTGTCCCACCGACCCGATAAACCCAACTGAACATTTGCAGTGCTTTCTACAACCATTGACAAAAGAACAAATGTTGTAGATCTGAGGTACCACAGGGGCGGCTCTGTGTCTAGGCCTAGGGGGTTGTTAATATAATCCTGCACAACCCGAGGCCCACCTCTGGCCCTGTGTGTGCATGGAGTTTCTATGGTCTTCTCATATTTATATTTGTTTCTTTTATTCAAATTTAGGAAAATTGCTATGTGTGACTTGCCCGTAGTGTGGTTAATCGTAATGGACTGGTATTCCATTTAAAGTGTGCCCTCAACTTCTCAATTTAGTCTTCAGGCTCACTGTGCACTGTGTACTAGATAAGCCGTTATAAAAAATGGATGAAAGGAGTGGGTTCACAACCTTCCATTATGCTAACTGCAAACAATGGAGTTAATGAGACTCGATTTTGCATTAAATCTCGGACATATTAATTTGACTAGCAGATGCCTGAGTGTGGGGCAGCACTGTAAAGCAGCTTGGGTTAGGTGAAGAAGTGAGTTTCCTCCCCCAGGAGTTTGCTCTCAAGGGGCTAAGGACTTTTAGCTGCTATGCTATATTGCTTCCTAATTCCTTGGTGCTGTCTATTTTGGGGTTGTCCTTCTGAATGTGCCTTTACCACAATGATATATATGTATATATATATATATATATATATATATACATATATATGCCAACTATACACTTGAGTGGTAATTGCGTAGACCTTTACCATGAAAAAACCCAGTACATTGCAGCAAATCTCTGATTCAAATATTTAGCAGTTACTGTTTAGCGCTTTTGCTAACATCCACTAAGGTTTTTTGTTAGCTGGGTTGTAGTGTGGTCTGCCCCATAAAGATATAGCTCTGTCCTTTTTGAGTGGAGAGGTTGAAGCGACCAGCCGGCCTTGGGTGTCCTGTGGGCCATTAGCAACCTGCGGAAGGGGACATGGCAGAAAGGGGAAGGTTGCACGACCAAAAAGAGAAGAGACAAGGGCCAACCGGTCTGCCGGGCAGATGACAGCCAGTGACCATCCCATCCCAGCACCCCTGCTGAACTGTGGGTTTGAAACTCTTCACATAGAACACCCAAGAATCACTATGGCAACGGCTGTGTTTATTCATGAGAAATGTGTGTGTGCTATGAACAGAACTAAGTGCAGTGCAACAAGTTGTACCCTAATGTATTTAATGCTGGATGTCAAGTCTTTGCATAAAAAAATACTGTCAGATGTAAACTGTTCCACAGAGTGGCATTTAAACAGCAGTCTAGACAGCCATTTCTGTCACACTTAATAATCTAAATCAATCCTTGCTACATTAATGCAAGTACTCTGCCCCAAAACCATTTAGTGTCTGATTAGGTTAGTTAAGCTGCCAAAGTAAAATAGGTATGCTGATAGGTTCATCTTCAAGACCCTTTTTTTTGTCCTCCCACCATGAACAGGCTCGGCAGACCTCGCCGGAGACCTCCGCACAGTATCTGGGAGTGTAACAGTAATTCTTCCAGGCAGAGTGAGACCGCCACGGCTCTCTGCCAGAGTAATGGGGTTCCACTCCCAGCCTCCCACCCCCCACTACCAGTCTGTCCTCCGGGGATGGAAATTAATCAAAATCTCCCAACCCACCCAACCCACCTCGAAGGGTGGATTGCAAATGCAGTATTGATGCTGGGCATGCTCATGCTTCCGCAGTTTGCAGATGGAACTCCGTCCCTGTGATCCAGGGGTGTATACAGGTGCAGCGCCTCTGGTCCCAGCTTGAAAGCTGATTGGCTTCCTGAGTGCCCCTCCCCCATCACTCACGATTCAAAACATATCATTGGTTAATGATATAATGTTGGCCCCTCTGTATGAATAATGGCCCTTTTCATGCGCCCCACCTTAAAAAAAAGTTAAAGCAGCCCCAGCTGTGATTGAGTCACACTGTCTGCCTGCTTCAGTCCGGCGATCACTTTCTCTGTGCGGCAAAAAACTATCTGTGACAGACATATACCTTAAAAAGAAGCTTACATTTGAATTTGGGTCTCTTTTGATTTCTGAGGAAGGATCAGGAGGGTCAGGGGCCGACCTTTTGGACAGAGGTCGCAGGATCAAGTTTGGTTGATTGGTATGGCTGTTGTGTTTTTGGGAAATGTGGTCATCTCAAACTGCCCATGGAAAATGTCCACTAGCAAAACAGGTCAAACTTTAACTCCTAATGACTGAAATGATGTACAGGGCCTATTAAGTTCATTTACTCTGTACCAACATTATTAAGACATTCGACTGAAGCTCAATTCAGCAAAACATGGAAACACTTAAGAATTTGGTCATTTTGATTTCATATTCCATCAAAAGTCGAGGATGAAGAATATGAAATTGCTGTGGGTGGTGACCCCAAGTGTGATCTACTGAACTCTCTCCTGACCTTTGACCCTGTATCTGACCTCACTTGCAAAAGCAAACAAAGCTGTGGAAATGAAGTTGGCTTTGTAGATATCGCGCCCACATAAATAATAAAACTTGATGGCAGGAGGTGACCCAGGGACATGGACAAGGTTAGGGACGGTCAGGGAGGTGAGATTGTTATAGGTCAAGAGGCAATGTGTTTGCCCATGACCATTGTAATACCGATGGAGTGGAGTCGCAGGGGTGGACCACTCTCCTCCCCCAAAATACAGCCAGGCCACACGTTTCCCTGCCATAGACAAATATAGGCATGTCACTTTCATTTTGCCTGAGGTCAGGTCAGCGTGACCTGCAAGTAACTACTTCCTGCTACAGAAAACAAACAGAGGGAGCGAGAAGGAGAAAGAGAGAGAGGGAGGAGAAGAAAGGACAAAACTGACACTGCAATTCCGCCTCCAGGCAGGAATTTTACAAAGCTTCAAATCATCTTTGCTCGAGTCGTTTAAGAAGCTCGCCGATCGTCCCTTTTACGTAACACTGTTGCATTATTAATGTGCGCAGCTGAATTGTTTAATTTATGCAGTGAGCGCCTCTGTGTTTTGTGGCTGTTTGATCACAGCGGAGGCATCTTTTCGGACTCTCGTTACGGATGCACGACCACCAACCAGCTACGTGTCTTCCAAGTTCATCAGGTTCACTTCCTGTAAAATTTTATGTGAGAATCACAGCCTGCAAACGCATACTACACACAAACACAGATCATTGTGGAGACTCTGCATTCATTTCTGTGGGCATAACCCTAATCCCAATCTAGGACAACCTTAACCCCTGCCCAGCCCTAACCTTATCCATAAGTAACCGAACAAAATACAAAACACAAGACAAGGCATTTTTAGTTTTTTGATTGCAGTCACAGATTTTTATTAAATTGAGGTTATCCTTGTGGGGACTGAAAAAAATTCTCACAAGGTAAAAATGTAAAGGTTTTTATCACATTGTGGGGAAATCTGGTGCCCACAATGTCATAATTACAAAATACAGAAACATACACACAAGTCATTGCAGAAAAACACACAAACATGTGAATAGACTATGGAGTACCCGGAATATCTAATGATGAATGTCATCTTGGGGGTGGTGTGTGACACAGCCATTTTGGCCTCCGTGGTTGTGATCAGAAGGTAGCTGGTTTGAATCCAATCCTCAGTAGAATCATCACGTGTCCACTGGACCCTTGAACAAGGTCCTTAAGCCTCCTAAATGCTGTATATGTGTGTCTCAAAGGACAGCATGATGGGGTTTGTGAAAAGAAATGTGCAAATAACACATCACCCCCCAGTCTTCTCTAACAAGTAGAGTTGCTTTCTTCTGGGTAGATTAATGTCCGGCCCCTGTGATAAAAACATGCATTCCAGTGAACATAGTCGCTGGCTGTGCAGGACCACTCTGTGATCAGTTGGAGCCCATCCAGTATACACCTGGGCCCCACAGTCAACACAGTTCTAATTGGATAATCAGTTACTTTATCAGACAGATGCCTCTCATAGTTGTAAACTATCCAAAGGACTCTACAAGAAGGCTGCACTGCTGGGTCAGCTTGATTGATGCTTTGTGAATACAAAGCACTTTCACCATCAGCAGAGGTTGAATCATCTTCCTAGTTATTCTTATAGCTGTCAGTCTATTTGAAAATATCATACTGCTTAATTTCTGTTTGATATTCGCAGTCAAACAGCTAAATATTTCATCAGCTGCTTGTAGACATTATATAACATGCATAATGATGGTCCTCCGGCTACGTCCAATCGATTGATGAGTGCTCTGAAGTTATTAATCACGTTAATTACGATGTCCAACTGAATTTCCCTTTTTGCCGCAAAGCCAAGAACATCATGCGTCAACATGGGACTTTAAGGGAACAAATTCCCTGAGGAGCATTCAACAGTTTAAGCTTGGCAATAAAAATAATGGTGAAGGCCTTTTCACATCTCTATAGCATTCAAATGCACTGTAGAAACACAGGTACTAGATGTGCAATTCCCTACATGTGTTCTTAATCATGAGGGGATTAAGACTGATAGCACTTGATGGCGAAATCTGTCTTTGTAAGTATTTACTGTAGCTGTTCAGCTGACATCTTTAACTGAAGTGCCTGTTTTCATCCATCCATCTTGCAACCACTTATCTAGTACAGGGTCACGGGGTGTGGGCATTGGAGCCTATCGCTGGAGACACAAGGCAGAAGATACCCCAGATGAGATATGTCTATCATTTACCACAGACATTATGGGCACTCTCAAGACACCAACTGCATGGCTTGGAACCTTGAGAACAACAGCTAAACACCAACAATGATTCAAACTTCTAACCCTGGCATTTTGTTCTATAGTGAACTGAACACTGAACCACTATCCCACAGTACTGAATGTTTTCATTGGTTTTAACAACTATGTCTGTTTCCCCTGAACAACTCAGACTGAAAACATCTCTCAAGGGTCCCTCTTGGCAGTCTATGGGTTACGATTCGCAGTCTGTATCTACTGGCCACCAGCTGGTTGATCGCAATTCGCAAAAAAACAAAAAAAAAAACGCAATAGTTTTGCTTGCAACGGTTTAGTTGTGACTGCCTCCCTCACATCCTAATGCAGGGCATCGACCAGATAGGCATACTTGATAAGATATTAAGAGCTTTAGGAAGCCATGTGGAGCTGGACCCTTGTGTGATTAAGAGGACATTCTCCGTTTTGAAGCATAATCCCTCCAATCACAGAGGAAGGGAATAATTCTTCCCATAGATGGCAATGTTGTGTCTTGCTGTCGCCAGGCCCCCTAGTGACAAGACAAAGGAGGGTTAATCGTGCAGATGGTGTCAGGAACAGGGAGACTGGAAGGAGGTGACTCGTGTCAAGGTCAGCGGGAGCCAGATCATGACTCACACGTTCAAACATGGAAGACAAGATACGGGTTTCAACTATGTGCTGAGCTTCTGGCATGGATGAGTGATGTGACGCGATGTATCATATCAGGGTGGTATGAGGTGTGACTTGATTCAAACTCGCTTAAGATTCAAACAATTAAGTTCACGACAGGATGGTCTTGCAGAGGAACTTGGTCTCCGTGGGGCTTAAACCTAAATACTCCATAACAAACCATAAATAATGCAAATCCGCTACACGAGGTAATTATACTCCAATGAACATCCACCAGCATTTCTTAATTGACTGAAATCCCTCATTTATCTCAGCATTCCAGATTTGTTCTCCGCTGTGAATATGGATGATTCTACAGAGTCTCTAGCTTAAAACTGCATACCGAAAACTCGGCAACAGGGGCAAATTGTGTTATTATTCTCAAATTAACATGCATTTGAAGGTGTTAATTGATTAAATCCAAATTGTTTCTACAGGCAAAATTTGCACCCTGTTTATGGGTGTTTTCCAGAATAAATCACTCCATAACCTTTCTTAGACTAATAGCCTTTTTAAAACTTTCATTTATCCAAACTTGTAAATGGTTAGTAGGGCAGTCCATTAACCAGACTTCGTTGTTCAGTTTGGATAGTAGAGCTTAAATGATGTATGCTTATGTTCTGAAGTGATGCCTCACCACTAACAACCAGGTTTTGCTGGCACTGGACACTGGAAACCATTTAGTCGCTTTTTATTCTGAGCTGTAGTGCTGCTTTTGCATGTGTGTATGACACAAGGTAGCCAGTATCACCCCAAAAGGGGCCAGCATGAACCATGACGCTTGATGCCACCGTGTGGCAGACTCTCGCTCTCTGGAAGTTCTCTAGGTCAGTTACACAACTTCTCCAGCAGAGGCATAGTGGTTAAAGGCAATCGATTTGTATCGCAAATGTCACTGAATCAGTGCATCGCAGAAACCCCCCGAGATGAGGTGCCTAATTTTGGTTTCTCTTGCAAAATATCCAGCGGTAGAAATGGGTACAAGACTATGTCACTTTGGAATAAATACAACGTCAGTTATGTGAGTAAAAATTCACGGGCACGTCACCTTACAGCTCACAGGAGAAAGACGGCTCTTTGGGGGAAGCATCAGGCTGTCTGCACCTCTGTCCAGACTGGAGCAGAACTTGGATTTACCATGTGCAAGAGGTACTACGAATTGAGTTTTTAAAAGAAACAGAATAAAAATGGTCACCCCTCTGTGACCGCCAGAATGCTTTTTCTGAGGTCTCCCTGCATCACATCCCCCAAAGGCCCCTCTCCACCTTGCAAGTCAGCAATAGAGAGTTCCTTCTTTCTCTAAGTTCCCTGCACCTTCAGCCTCACATTCGCACTCCTCACATTCTGACCCTGACAATTGCTGCTGCCTGGCTCACTCCGCTGTTGTCCGGCCAAGTTAGACTCAGGTTAATCACACTGTATCTGTGCTAATTATAACCCCCAGGGCCGACTTCATATCAGTGGCCGGGGGACTGCGCCATTGCTCAGCTGCTGGGGCCGGCCCTGCCCTGCCAAGCTGTGTGCGTGGTGCTTGTCGTGTTCTCACGCACGTCTCTTTGATGTGTTATATCTCCCTCTGGCACGGGTGCCTCCTCTGTCACCTGGCAGCTACCAATGGCACCTCAGACCATTAACAACACATTAGTATGAACATAAAGAGCCTGTGAGTCAGTGAAGCAGCGGGACATGGTGTATGTGTGCATGTGTGTGTGTGTGCATGTGTGCGTATGTGTGTGTGTGTGCATGTGTGTATGTGTGCGTGTGTGCATGTGTGTATACAGTAATCTGTAATCTGTGAATGCAATCAAAAAAGCAAAAATGCCAACAGTCTTGTATTTTGGTTGGTTATTTATGGTTAAGGTTAGGGCTGGGTAGGGGTTAAGGGTGTCGTGTTTGGGATTAGAGTTCTTCTCATAGAAATGAACGATCGGTCCTCAGTAAGTACAAACGTGTGTGTGTGTGTGTGGTCATGTTTATATTACGTTGTGGGGACCCAATGTCCCCACAGTGTGATAAAAACCTGTTATTTTATACCTTGTGGGGACATTTTTTTGTTCCCCATAAGGATAACCTGAATTTTATAAAAATCTGTGTCTGCAATCAAAAAACTAAAAATGCCAAAAGTATCATATTTTGTTTGGTTACTTATGG
>JAODKN010000093.1:4773073-4784495 GCA_026774425.1 Petrocephalus zakoni
ATTCTGTCCCCCCCCATGTTTCCTTTGCGGTTCATCAGGGCAGCAGTTAAATTTAACTTTCCCCGCATCGTTTGCCAGCGCAGCTTTCCGACCTCCAGACGATTAAACGCTTTCAAAGTCAGCTAAGGCGGGTTAATGAGAGGAAACGCTGCAGCACAATCCTTTCGGAGACTTCTGGCTTTGAGAGGAAAGCCAGCCTAGTCTTCTGGCCAGCGACAGGAAATAAGGGCGAGATGCAGAGTCACTTTCACTCTGAAAATGCAAGTCACAGTGAAAGGACCGATATATAAAATATGTGCCTTGAAAAATGATGGAAAAAACTGATGTCCTTCAGCTTGTCTGTTTTCATAGACATATTTAATATAAACTCAATGTACAAAATTACTACCATGAGCGATGCATGATTTTCTCTTTGTTATTGATATAAACATTCATTGTCCATTCTGGAGGGCAATTTACCTTCCATATAAAATGTATTTGCAACTAAGAAACTCCTGAAATAACTGATGAAAAAATGAATAAAAATCGCAATGCTTAATTAAAAATTTTTTTTACCAGCCATAAGGTGTGGTATTTTTGCCTGAATAGTGATTAAATAAGGCAGGGGGCCGTCTGGGGTGAAACTGGTCCAAATTACTTTGACTGAGTGTTTCCTGTGAAAAATCATGCTGGGCTGCTGCCCTATTACATGACGACACTCCCAGAGGGTCCAACCAATCAGATGAGCTAGACTGTGCACGTTACGGCCAGCCAGCTATGTAACTATCAGAGCCCATGTTTTTTGCTTCACCGATCCAGACAATTAATGGTTTTTGATTGTGCTGTTCTGCAATACTGATTTTCAATTACTAATAGCAATGACTTTACCTTAAAAAGTTTTCTTAACCTGATGTGGATGTTTTTGTGCCCCATAAAGACAAACTACTAATTTGCACAAGTCTTAAACAGTATTAATCACTCATTTACTTGGGACCCATATGCTATGAATAAATCAGAGTAATTAATTAATCTCATGTGTGTTCAGAAATGCCTTTTGTTTCAGATACTGGTGCAGAGATTTTGAACAAACGTTCCAGGAAGGGTTTCAGCAGCATCACGATAATTTGAAACACAGTTTGCAGTCACAGGAGCAACATTGAGATTTTAAGACTCAGCGCAGAGAGCAGCTCTCAGGAGAGCACCACTGGCCCAGATGATTGTGGTCCACCCGCAAAATCCACAGCCTGCCCATTCCGGGCTGCTCTAATGGCGCGTGTATGCGGAGGAATGTCCCGGAATGTGCCTGCGAAAGGCTAAAGCGCCTCCCGTCTCACTGGTGACAACCTGAACGTGGAGAAGCTATGGAGTTCAGAGCAAAGCACAGCTGAAAGCCTGCATTTTAAGGGAAATTCCACACAACCAAAGATTATAATCATCCTCTGACGGCTTTGAGTCGCTACTTTCTCCTTGTGTGGACCTGTTATTAATGATAAACTGATCTGAGTCCACCTTAATGATCCGCTATGGAAATGTGTGAACAGGACGACACAATCCTCAGCAGAGCACCCCCACGTCTCAGCCCATGGCAGCTGGCATTCCGTGAAAGCAAATCACTGTGTTTTCTTCCATCCTTTCACATGGCACTGAATGCGTATTGATTTGACCCCTATCTGGAGGGGAAGAGGAGGAGATCCCAGGCATCAGCATCAAAAACAGCTGCTTGTTCAGGAAAAATAAAGCCAAATATGGACAGCCCCCAACCCCCCCCCCATCACCACTCCTCTTCTTTTACCATCCCTCTACAATCCTCTCAACACACATGTGAGCTTGCCACACCTTTGGTGAGTAATTCGCTCTTTCATCTGGAGACACTGCTACGCATCTCTGAAAGGTGTGTGTGTGTGTGTGTGTGCATGTGCGCATGAGTGTTAGCATTTTCCCTGCATTTCCTGGTTGGCAAAAATCTACCTTTGCCGTGGTGCATTTTAATATTGATATTTAATATTGATTGAATATTTGATCTATGCCATCTGGCCAGCAAAATTACTTTTTCCACACCTTGTGTCATATTTGTGGTGGCCCAGTTATTCTGTGTTTGCACACGTCTGCGTGGGAAAGGCACGGATTTTGTAGTAAGAAAACTCAGTAACAGCCCATCTCCCCCCCCACACCCTCTCTTTGGCAGCGAAAAGTCATCACAGGAAGTGCGGACGCCTCTAAAAATCCCCCAGAACCCTATCGGACACCCAGCAGACACAGGTGGAGATGCCAGGCACCCCATAGCCTCACCATAACCTTCGACTCAAGCTTTGATTCAGCTCCGCTGACTGCCTCGTTCAGGTGTGAGTGCTGCCAACACGCCCATGAAGAGAAGCTTATGACTGCACCCACTTTGCCAGTTCGTGTCAGGCGATGATTTGCAGGAGCAGTAACCCGATGCATCACGTGCATGTCAGAGATAAAATGGACCACCTTCAGCACCCATACGCAGGCCCTTTGTGCAGAGCGCAGCTGTTCCCCTGCCATGTAGGGGGCACTCTCTGCACATAGGATTTGAGATGTTCAAAACATAGAAATCAAAAGACGCTCACCTCACCGTGAGTCTGTCCATGAATCTGGGAATGACTACTAACTGGCTCTATCGGCTGGGGCGTTTTGTTCTGAGGGGAATGACACCGGTGGTGAACCTGGAAAAAGGAAGTTCTTAATAAAGCGAGGAAATGGAAGCGTCTGTTTCCCTATTCTTATTCACGGGCAGTAGCCCGTATCAAAAGAATTCACGTACTTAGTAGAATTTAATAAGGGCAGATGGTTTCTCACATCGGCAGATATAATCAAGTGGCACAACGGAGGTTGACGTTCAGCCACGGGTCGATGGTGCGAGAGAAGCCCAGTCGTGCGGGGGAATGCAATGCCGTCCCACGCAGGTCCCTTGGCCAATCTCGCCGTAAGCGGCTGCAGACACGCGCACGAGTGGTGCGGGTGGATCCGCAGCCCTCATTTCGCGATAAAGCCCTGAAATGATGCCATGTGCATTTTCTCCACCGGGCCTCGTCCTGCCCGTTCCGCCTGAATACGAGTCCGATGAAACCGCGACGCCTCTCTTCCCAGCCTCAAAATCTCTCACCATCCCGCGGGGGCTGCGTCATCGCCCAGCTCCGGGAGCACAGAAACAATAATATCAGTTTTGCACAGGCACCTTCGACGGCGATTTGCGTCTATCAGGCTGGTGCGACCCGACACAAAGCGCTACAGAAGTGTCCTACAGCTCCCCATCCATTCAGCTCTGCCTGCAATTCCACTCCACACAGGGGAGACTCAGCCCATCCCCATGGAAACCCGAATCCAGAATACCCTCAGATCCAGCAGGGAAGCCTCCTATACCTCAACCCACACGATTCCTCTTCATATGGCCAACCATGGACAGCTTATAATGGAATGCCCACCTAAGTTTGTGTGTGTGTGTGTGTGTGTGCGTTGTAGGCAGTGTAGATGCTTTGTAATCCTCTGCAGTAGGATGAAGCAGGATGGTTCCAGTTAAGTGATTATGCTGACCACTGTATTTATGTCCTGGGGGGTGGGGGGCAGACAAAAAGGCTCCCAGCATGAGGGAAACGTCAATGGCTGCAGTACACGCAAAGCCGAAAACATATTAGAACCTTTAAGCATAATTATAGGTAGTAGCAGGTAGCAGAAGAGCAATTAAGAGATTAATAGAATTTGCACAGGCAAGGAGCTCAAAGACACGCTCCCGAAAACAACGATGAATGGGGGGGGGGGGCTCGTGAATTGTTCATGAGGAACTCCTGCAGCCAGGCTCTGGCTAATATCTCCCTATCTAAGCCTTCGGAGGGGGCCATGAAATATTCATGAGGCCGTATTCATGGGCCTCCACGAGGGAGAGCTGACCACGGTTCAAGGGGGAGGGTCGCTTGTTCTGGTGGTGCTATTCCTTATTACTAATTTTGTCAGGATTATCCACTTTTGTTAAAAGAAGGCCAAGTTTACTTAAACCAGCAACAGGTTTCATCCAGCCTTCCGCCCCCCCCTCCATATTACCCAGCGGTGTCATGGTGGACGTGGAGCCTGTCCCAGGAAGGGAAGGGGGCACAGGTCAGAGGCAAAGGCTGACACACCTGTTCACTCAGTGGGCGATTTATAGATGCTAGTTCACATGTCATCGTACTATGGGAGGAAACAATAGAGGGAATGAACATGCAGGAGTCTGTATGCGGAGCAGGGTGGGGACACCGCTTGTGCCAGGCGTGTGCCAGGCGTGTGCCAGGCTTGTGTGCCAGGCTTGTGCCAGGCGTGTGCCAGGCTTGTGCCAGGGCACGGCTTGCACCCTGTTCGATTTGTCTCGGAAAAAAGGGTGCATAGCCATACCTGTAATCTGGCTGTCTCACCTGTATTTATATGTCTGTGTGCTTATTTACTACATTCTTATAAATATATATATATATATATATATATATAATTTTTATTCTGTTTCTTTTCAGTTCTTTTCCTTGATTGTATGCTTTATTCTGTACCATATGCCACTACCTACATCCAAACAAATTGCTTGTACTCTTTGTACTTGTCGCTGATTTACAGAGGCTACAGAAGCCAGTTCGAAGATGAAAGCAGGAAACATGTCGATCAAAGTCTATGAGTGTGAAAACGGCGGCTGCCAGCAGAGAAAGCCTGGCAGCTACCCGGCACCAGGACTGATGGGATCCGGGGCACCTGGCAGGCCACGTCCTCCAGGAGCGAGGGGAATTATTAAGAGATTAAATTATTGAAGGCACATTTTGTGCACCGAAGCTAAGGGGATTCCCCAGAGGCGTGGCATTAAGCCAGCACGGTCTTTGTAAGGCGAGCCGGTTTAGATAAAGGCACGTTGGAAAGTGATTACGGCGTAGGAGCCGACACCGCGGAAATTACAGAGGCATTAAGAGGCCTAATAAACAATTTCTGAATGAAAGAGGTGACTAAGCATTTCCAGTGGCTAGATGATGGCATGCGTTATACTCATCGATCAGCGTAGACGGGGCAGAAACAAAGGAAATGGGCTGTCAAATCAGCGTCAAAAGGGCCATCGCTGCAAGATCCCCCTTTGCATCAGTCAGGCGAGAAGAGATGAGAGGTACTGTCTGCTGTCGACACATGAGAAAGGGATGCCAGTTAGGGCTGCTCACATACACAATAGGATGCATTTCTAGATGAACAGACACTAAGCAAATGGCACTCATTTCTAGTTTATATATGTCGTTTGACAGCTTGTGCAGAAAAGACTAGATCTGGATGTACTGGGTTAGACTGAGAACGCGGTATTTAAACAGAGCACTAAGCCTTCCAGTGTGGGATGACCACGAGCCCTGAAAATCAGTCAGCACGTGAACACGAACGTGAGACATTGTACTAAAATACGGCCGGCGTCATAATAGACTGTCCTCCTGTAAAATTCACCAAGTTCAAACAGATAAAAAAATGGCTAGGCTTTCTAAGGGAAGGAAAAAAAACAAATGTCACAGAAGATGCTAAATTAAATCCTGAGATCCGGTATCTTACAGACAAAAGGAAAATCAGAGAGTGTTAAAAAAGGAGGAAAGGCAACAGATCTGAAAGAGGAGCCGCGCGGGAAACACTTTGTACTTAAGCTGGGGGGAGACCAAAGGAGGAGCTGCGGAAGGCCTTCTGAAAAAAGCTGAAACACGTCGCAGAATTACTGACAAAATGCAGGGGGGAGGGGGCAGATAAATCAGCACGTCCCAGGGGGATACACAGAAAGGTGTTAAAGAACGTGAAACAAGATTAGTGGCAGACATATGAGAAAAAAATCCCAGAACACTGTGGCCAGCACGAAGCCTATTTATAGTATTAGAACGTGATCTCGTCCTTCCATCCATGCATCCATGCAGAAACTGCTTCTCCTATTCAGGGTGACAGGGTCTGGAGCCTAACCCAGAGGTGATGGGTACAAGGCAGGGAGGGCACACTCACACACCATAGGGGGCCAGCCCATCGCAGGGCACACTCACACACCATAGGGGGCCAGCCCATCGCAGGGCACACTCACACACCATAAGGGGCCAGCCCATCGCAGGGCACACTCACACACCAGTTACTCCCACATGCACACCTATGGGCAATTCAGTCACTCCAATTAGCCTCAGCATCTTTTTGGACTGCAGGGGGGAACTGGAGCACCCAGAGGACACCCAACGACGACATGGGGAGGACGATCATATCAATCCAGCAAATTGAGAAAAAGTGCTCTTATTAAGGGTCTTTTTAGAAGCCTCTAAAAGCTAGCAGGGTGAAGGAGCACAAATTCAATGTATCAGAGTTAAAGTGGAGCATACTTGATTTATAATTAAAATCTGCAGTAATTAAAGGGCAACTCAATTTTTTATACTTACAGGTCAGGGTTGATGCTTAATATGCTTAAAATTTGCACTGTTGATTAAAAGTGTCCGTGAAATAAATTAATATTTACTACATGAATTTTTTTAAAATTCCATGATATCAGAAGTAAAAATAAAAAAATATTAAAATGTTTCATTGTATTAAAGGATTAAAACAAACCAAAATAAAGGAAGATTTATTAAAAATCCAAACTACAGTGCGAAATTTAACAACCAAAAGCAAAGGGCCTGACACTGGTAATAAAATTTAAGGCAGTATTATATAATGAGATTTGTGCAGTTAGAATGTGTATCCTGGGATTTAGGCTTACAGTAGGCTTGGCAGTGGATTCTCCTTTATAAGGACTTGGAAGCTTACAGCCAATTAGCCAGTTAAAAAGGATGACAGGATGATGGGATATGTAGTTAAAGGTACAGTGCAGTATTCATGAGAGGTTACACAAAAAAAATGTATAATCCTCTCCTCAGATACCTTTTGGTATATTAGCTTTTTCCTTTCAGCACGACATCCCAAGAGTACCGAGTCTCTAACAAGAGGACCCAAGGGGAAACCTTGTATTTTTCTAGTGCAGGGGTACAAATGAAAGGATATGAGAGTAATTTATTGTCACCACTGACACAACACAGCGCAACAACAAGATGTGTCCTTTGCATTTAAGCCATATGTGACACCATGACATAGCAATGACATAATTCAGCTGCCTGGGGAGCAGTACGTGGGGGCGGTACCTTGCCCAGAGTACCTCAGTGATGCCTTGCCAGTCGGGGATCTGAGCCGTCCAATCCCAAGTGCACCTCCCAGACCATTAGCCCACCACTGCCCCATACAAAGCATATATTGACTGAAGTTGTGGAAGAAGACAACAACTGGGGATCCTTTCATGATAAAAGTCTACACATTAATTGAAGTAATGTGTGAAAACACGGGATTGACCAATCACCCATCCATCCGTCCATTTCCTGAAACCGCTTATCGTTCCGGGTCGCCAGGGGCCCAGAGCCTATCCTGGAAGCTACGGGCATGAGGCGGGGAACAACCCAGGATGGGAGGCCAGCCCACCGCAGATTGACCAATCAGCTCCACGTAAATATTATAAAGGGCAGATCGGCAGGGAGCATTCCTTATTTTAATTTCCTAACACACACACACACACCACTATTTACAGCAGCTAACATTAAACACTACACATAACATTACGATACACACAACAACAGCACGAACAATGCTAACGATACGCGGCTATTTACCTCATGCACATGGCTGGACCCGGTCCCACGTGCCACGCTGCCTGATGGATCCGGCCAGCGCTACAATATAGAAGGTGTAAAGGCACAGTAATGATTCTGAATGTCTGAAGCATGCTTTTTAAAAAGACTACAAAAACCATGCATAAAACATTAGTATCGGATAATTAACTTGAAATGCGTGACTCTATATAAGCGATTGACCTCGGAATTTGTTTTCGTGACCCTCAAAGGCTGTAATGAGGCTTGATGTCCCCTGCAAGCCCCGCCCTCTGCCCGCTCATGACGCCAGTCACAGAGGCACTTATACTCGGTGTTCTAAGTATTTATTTCTTGTGTTTTTTTAAGGACAGGTAATAACTGGAAATATCCTAATTTTATAAGGATTACTCATCAATACAATATAACAAATATAGCAGATGTACAATATTTTATCCTATGTATAAGCCTCAGTCTGGCAAGAGATTAAAGCGAAATGAACCACATAACAATGTTCCCTTGTCTTTCCCCTCCATCAGCTTCCCCGTGAGATGCTAACTGAATCTTTTGATTTTGGCTGTAAATTCTGGGATTCTGTGTAACTGAACAGACGAAAGAAACGACCTACAAATAATTAGGGGTTGCAGAGACCCGTTGGCGCTTTAAGCTTGATCGACCAGGTGCTGATCACGTGATTATGGCAATAACAGCATGGACATCTCGGAGAAGTTACGTGGAAGTGCAGGGAAAAGAGACAGACGCATGAAAGTGGTCAAGAGCTAGGCGAGTTCCCAGTCCAGAAGGCTCAGGAACTGGGAACCGGGAACTGGGTTCCAGAACTTCAGTGAGACACTGCCTGACAACAGCGAGCAGCAGGCTAACAGGCTGGCTCTGGTGTCAGTTTGGTTTCCTCCCCAAATGTTATACCGACATGTCTTTTGTCTTTCACACTTAAATGGAAGTTGTGGCACACAAATGTCATTGCTGCAGACATTCTGCCGCCGAGTTCCAACCTGATGTTTCTTCTACTACCTCCACGTAGCACATGAGCCGTCTGTTGACAGTGTATGCACAATGGTTTGGGAACACAGACTGTAGCAAAGCTTTCCCTGTTTCTGTGGTTTCACTGATGACATCATCAGTGCTTAGCCGACGCCTACTCCACACTCTTGACTTCACTGTCGACTTTGTAAAATCTTAAGTCGTGGGAGCCCTACAAATAATTTGATGCAAACCCATAAAACTTAATTATTTAAAGCCAGAATTATATCTGTATATATACACATATATACATATACTCACACACAGTCTTATATAGTACAGTAATTATGATTTAATGCAGAGGTAATATTTCAGTATTTTGGTAGATAAATTAAATTTAAAAGTACATTGATCCCCCTTCCAAAATGTGTCCTTCGCTTCGATCAGGGGACTCAAATAACTCGCTTGGAGGTCTTCGGGTCAAGTGGGCCACTTTTTTTTTTTTAGCTGAACGAGAAAAAAACACACACAACAGCCGAGGGTAAAACTTGCCGGCAAATGGCGCGGGAATTACATCACATGGCGTTCTCTCTGTAATCAGCAATCAGTGAGCCATATTTAATGATGATTTAAAAGCCCATTCTTTGTGACCCCCGATTTAGATGCAGCTTATTAATGGCACTGCCCTACACTTTAAGTTGGACTTTATCGTCAGATGGCAACAAAGCCAATTGCCCTTATCCTTGAGTCGTTTTTTGTTTGTTAATTTTCACCTGCAAATCTGTGGTACTTTGGTTCACATCTCAGGCCTTTCTTTTGTCTTTTATTCACTACATCCTGAGGAGCCCACGGAATGAGCCCTGTGGCCCACAACAATTTACATTTCTCACAAAACTAGCCCAGCATATCAGCTGTGCAGCATGCAGCCCTAAAGCAGTCGCACACACTTGCAGTCTGTTGCCCAGATGTAGGGGTGCTCACTGTGGGGCCTGTAGTGCCCTGTACATGCTTTTTCATGGATTGATGTTTCTAGTGTGGGAGGTATTGTTTGCCTATGCATCAGATCCCTGGGGGCCCAGGGTAGGTGGCAGTACTGGGGGGGCAGCGCAGGGCTCGCGGTGGCCTTGGCTGTGGTGGATCCTGCTGGCTGTGGTGCTCCAGGGCCAGCTGGCCTGTCATTACCAGCTGATGGACTTTTCTGTTGGCCTGATCCTGTGGGCTGGTCCTGCTCCTAAATCTGAAGGAAACTCTGCAAGACAGGGAGAACATGCAACCTCACATACACCTGCACACACACAGTCCATGTATTTGTATCTTTATGGGGACTCTCCATTCATTTGTATGGGAAAAACTCTAATCCTAACTATGACCACCTTAACCCCTGCCTAGCCCCAACCTTAACCATATGTGACCAAACAAAATACTTGATTTTAGGAATTTTTATTTTTTGATTGAATTCACAGATTTTTATGAAATTGAGTTTCCCCTTGCAGGGACTGAAAAATGTATCTTTCCCTGTTACTCAGATCTCACCTGAGCAGAGCCTACATACTATGGCTATGGGTCACATCAGGACTGGGCTGCACCCTGATCAACACACATTACATCATGCTGAGGAGATGCATGTACACACAAGTACCCCCTTAGTAATCCAAATCCAAACATTTCTAGTGTTATAATTGAACCGCTACAGGATGATTACATGA
Source organism: Petrocephalus zakoni (assembly GCA_026774425.1). NCBI lineage: Eukaryota > Metazoa > Chordata > Actinopteri > Osteoglossiformes > Mormyridae > Petrocephalus > Petrocephalus zakoni. The sequence goes on from JAODKN010000093.1 coordinate 4,783,374, forward strand.
TATTCAGTGGTATATTTGTCAATTTCACAAACCATGACCATAATATCAACTTTCTATTATTTTCAAAATTTGTATGAAGTCAGACTGATGTCATTGGGTAAACTGTTCATTTTGCCTCTGGAGCAGTTAATCAGTTTTATTATTTTATCATTTCTTTAATAAAAATATTTTGACAAATCCATGGCAAGTTATCGGCATACGAACATACTTGCAGTAAAGTTGAAAGATTTACAAATATTTGTATCTGGTTTCGTGTTAACTGACTATTTATGGGAATGAAGCCGTTCAACAAATGGCTTTTGCATCACAATTTTAGATTGTGATTAAATTTGACATGTAAACTACATATACCTTCCAGAGCTCAGAAATATTTTTGGTTTATTTAAAAAAAAATCTCAACGGGATATAGCATGCTGGATGTGTTTTCATATAATTCCATATAACAAAGCCAACACAGTCATGGTCTTATCAATCGCTTTTTCTCCAGTGCTGGAATAATTTATCGGGAGACCAAAATGTTACCAAATTGTCAATTTTGACTGATTATAACCAGAATTACCAATAACCAGCTCATAGCCACAATTAGGATGATGTTTTCCATGCCGAACTTCTGCGTCTACAAAATTTAATTTCTGCTCATGGCAATAAATATATTTGTTTCATTGTATACGGAACAGAAAATGATGTACCAAACAGTACACAATGATCATGTGAATGGTTACGTCCCTAAAAGAAAAAAAGCTATAAGACACATCTAGAAATACAAACTCTGTAAACGCTATAAGGCACATTTACAAAAACAAAATCTGCAAGCGCTATAAGGCACATCTACAAGTACAAACTCGACAAATGCTATAAAGCACATCTAGAAGTACAAACTTGACAAACGCTATAAAGAATATCTAAAAGTACAAACTCGACAAACGTACATAAGACACATTTACAAAAACAAAATCTGCAAGCGCTATAAGGCACATCTACAAGTACAAACTCCACAAACGCTATAAAGCACATCTACAAGTACAAACTCCACAAACGCTATAAGGCACATCTACAAGTACAAACTCCACAAACGCTATAAGGCACATCTACAAGTACAAACTCCACAAACGCTATAAGGCA
>JAODKN010000093.1:4805473-4817862 GCA_026774425.1 Petrocephalus zakoni
TATGGGCGTGTATCCTCGAAAAGAGAGAAATGGTCGTGCGCATGCGCAGTAGCCGTTGGTAGGACATCTCGATAAGTGGGAAGAAATGACAGAACACCGGCGGAAAGCAGATGGGCTTTCGGTACCGGGCTGGGCCAGCTGAGCGCACGCAGGCTGAATGAACACTGACAGAAGTGATTTTTTAATTTAGTTTTTAGTTGATTCCATTTTATAACAATAGATGAAAATCAGAGTAAGAGAATGGAAAACGAAATGCAACTGTGCCCCTAGGTCACGGTGACATCATTTCCCCTTTTTTCATACCACGTGTCATGCATCTAGATAGATGTGCTGTCTCAATACCTGGGCAAAATAGGGGGAAAAAGTCAAACTGGAGTCAAAACTTTAAGCTTTAAGTTGACAACTACAAAACAAGACATGCAGTCACTTATAAAAGCGATCCCACTCCAGTCTACCTGTCCCTATGTATAAATTCCCTCCATCTGAGGGAACCCCCTTTATATATTAACACTGTTGTGAAATCTGAAGGAGATCTTCACATTGGTTGTGCTCCAGACAACTGGGAAGGGAACAGTGGTGACGTGAACCACCGGAGCTACCGTTCTCATGGGTTGGTGGGGGGGGGGCGCGGGGAGAAGGGGGGAGGTTGGTGTCACCAATAAAGGGTGCTGATCTTCGCCTGAAAGCCAAAGGTGGAAACAGGCTAATGGTGTCGTCTAGAGAAGAACCAAACTCCCTTTAATCAAATCACCAGCCTGACAGCACTCATAACTCCCTCAGCCACCCCGTGACACCTTTTTGGCTGATTGCTAATTAATTTGTCTAATTAAACCGGACATGAATGATGCGGCAATCTTAAAAGAAAAAAAATAAAAAAGAGATGTATGAATTAATTAAACATGTCTCTCTTTTTAGGATTCACTCTGCTTTATATTAGTCAACAGAACTAGGTCATGGAAGGGAGGGAGAGCAGATTTAGGTGCGCGACTCAAACGTAACAGGCATAGGGTGGCTAAGCAAAGAGATTTACACTTTCTCCCTCCCGAGGGGCCTCCCTACTGGTGTACAAATGTGTAATGTGCTAGTCTGAATTCATATCTACAGCGGCAAGAAATTCAGTCCTGTTAAGTAAGTTAAGACACTTTGGATAAAAATGTACCTACACACGAAAGTTAAAGAGTAATGTGGAAGCACATCTTGGAAAGTCTGTCGATGCCTTAGGCTGGGTCTCTGCGAGACCCTGTGCCTGTCCTGTCCCCACATAATGGTGGCATTTGCCCTTCCAGCCATGGGGGAGGGCAACAAATCTCAGATGCTCCTCCGATGTCTCTCTCCCTCTTTCTAAGGAGAAATCGGGGGGGGGGGGGGCAAAGCATGGAAACCCAGACACGACACGAGGCAGTGCGCGCCACACAGAACACACCAGAAGCACGCCAACTTCAGTGACCTTTGACCTCGAGCACACAGAAATGGGTGGGGCCACGGGGGAGGGCTAATTTCAAAACTAGGCTAACGTGCTGAGCTTTCAGGATGAGCAAACAAGCACTATGCTTAGGGGGTGGGGGGGGGGGTGACAGTGATGTAAAATATAACACCCCAGTGGCTCTGCTGATGTTACCATAAGTGGTGGCAGTTATTTAGCCTTATCCACCCATGTAATTATGCTGAGTGTTAGCACTGCGCTACAAGGTCTGCGCAGTAGGATTGAAAGCAGTTATTTGCATGACTGCTGAAGGTCATTTTCTGTTTGTTCAGGCTGCGCTGTTGCATTATTGTTTTGTTTATTTATAATTTCTTTTTAAAATACAGTGCCCTCTCAAAGGTTACCTTTTTCTGGTGGATACAGTTATCCGCAGCACTCAGCCCACACACACAGCTGTTTGCGTGGGGCACAGGGGGGTCTTTTACCTACCGACCTGACATGAGACTGTGGCTCTCCTGCTGAACGTTACGCTGCCATCATGACACCCCCCTCGAGACACTTCTCGACAGCGCTCACTAGCAGAATGCCACCAACACAGCTAACAACGGCAAGCCGTAGCGCGACCCCCGGGGGAGAGGTTTAGTGCGGATGTGGGGGGTGCACCGGGAAAGTTTGGTTCAGCTTGTGACATTGCACCCAAAGTGAAGGACGCGCTCGTCACTGATCTGGAAATCAGCACGGTGCCCTACATACTGTGTGGCATAGCCCCACGCTGCAGCCTAACGGCCCCTCTGAGCCTATGTCTGCCTTGTTGCTGGGTGACTAAACCCCTATCTGTTCTCCTTAATCAACAAAAATCACATTTCATACAACTTAACTGTCCATCACACCTCAGTGTGTCAACTGAAGCATTTAAGTATCATGTCTAATTTCCCCGGTTTTGGTTTAAGTATAACTCCTACCAATAGAGAAGAAGCAGTGGTGATTAACAGAAAAATAACAGCTTTAGAAACTTGGCATAGACAGTTGCCTCCTTTTGATACTGACTTGGATCACATTGTTCTGGCTGTCCAGTGATTACTGTTTAAGAGAGACTTGGAAAACCCGCTTGATTTTAGGTGTTTTTTTAAACGAAGGGTCCACCACTTCTTCCCCCATCCCTACGGCGGATTGTAAGGCTCTGTCAAGGATCACAATGTCAGGCGACGGGAGGACTCTGCTCTGCTCTCTAGAGAGTTCTCCTCCTGCTGTGGCTTCCCCCCCTCCCACTCCACTCACAGCTTCTGCTGCGCCGAGACACCCTTCCAGTAGTCGAGGATGTCATGCAGATCCTCGTCCTTGGCAAACTGTACCTTCTTCCGGAGTGCGTGGCCGGCGGCGACGTAGGAGGCCTCCTCCCGGGCGCTCTTCTTGTAGGGGCGGAAGCGCTCCCAGATCCTGAGCGTGCTCTCGGAGGAGTACTCGGGGCTAGAGGAGTATCCCGAATAGTTGCGATGGCGGGGCGAGAGCTGGGAGTAAGCGGTGTCCCTCTTGCTGCGGGTGAGGGGCTTGAGGAACGAGACCTTCTGGGTGGGAGAATCGGCGGGACCCTCGTAATACAGAGCCGGGAAGGAGTGCCGGTGCTCAGAGCAGTGGTAGTCTGGATGCACTTCCAGGTGGTGCTGGCCTCCTGTGGCAGCCCCCCCACCGCCTGCACTGCCAGCACAGTTGCCCCCATTGGTGCCACTGCTGCCACTGGGACCACCTCCTTGGCCCCCCACCAAAGGCATCCTTTCCAGAGGCTCCCCACAATCCACAGGGCTGCCCTTTTCCGAGTACTTGCAGGAGTCTGGGCTACGAGGCTCCGGGACTTCTAAGCTGAAGACTCGGGTGTTTTTAGCTGGTCCACTGGAGGAGGAGGAGGAGGAAGAGGAGGGGGTGCTACAGCGGTTCTTGACAGGGCCTATGACCACCACAGCTGCATCTGCGCTTAGCTGTCTCTGGAGTGGCCGGGCAGCAGTAGCTGGTGGAGGTTCCCGATAGGGGGGAGAAAGAAAACCTCCGCCGCTGATCCCTGGCCGCTCTGACAGTGGCAGGACAAGGGGGAGTGGGGGAGGGGGAGGGATTTTTGGCGATGCAAGGATCTGGCATGCCTCAGTGATCCCAGAAGCCAGGGGAATGAGCCCCCTAGCTAAGGATGGAACGCAAGCCGATGAAGGAGAGGTGGGGTTGTCTGTGGCGGTGGTGACGGCAGCGGCTGCAGCAGCCACAGATGCAGAGTCCAGCTTAAGTGCATCAATGCAGTTGTTGATGATCTGGTTCACCTTATCCACTTCCTTAGCAATGGTGGAAATCTCCGAGACAGAGCCCCGACCATCATCGTCAGAATCCTCAATCCCATCTGTTCCATTGCCCTCCCTTAGGTTCTCGTTGCCAGCCCTGGACATGCTACCATCTCTAACTCTGTCCTCCCCAGCTGCAGAGGTCCTCACATCCATGTAGTTACCCTTGGTGGTCGCCACTGCTTCTGAGAAAGAGGTGGCCATCTTCCCCTCTTGTGGAATAGACGAGAGACGCGAGGAGCTAGTGTTAGCTGAGCCCTGCATCATCCCAGAGCTGGTGGAGGAAGAGGGGGGAAGTTTACTTTGGTGGTGTTGGTGATGCGCCTGGTCATGGAGTTTCTGAACAACAGAGAGGTCATTGGCAGCCGCGGCGGCAGCCTCGGGCCCGTATCGCATCTCCAGGATGGTCTTCTTGACGCTAACAGACTTCTGTTCTTCCTCCTGCATGCGTCGCTTGCGCAGGCAGTAGTAGACCAGCCCCAGCACGATAAGCATGCCAAAGAGGCAACCCAGGATGGTCATAATATAATGAGTAGTGGTGGAAGGATTGGGCCGCATCTCATCGGTGTTCTGCATGCGTGTGGCGAAATGGAGGCATGTGTGGTTGTAGCGCTGGGAGTTGCGGATGGAGGCCACGCAGAAGGTGTAGTTAGTGTGCGGTTTGAGGTTGTTCAAAGTGATGATCTCCTTCATCTTCTTGAGGTTCATGATGTCAGACACGTAGGTGTGGTTATACTGTACCAAGATGTACATCTTGCTGTAGGGCCTGGGGATTTGCACCAGCAGGGAGGCAGAAGACAAGGATATGTGCTGCAGTTTGATGCTGGGACTGTACGTGGGATCGGTGGTGGAGGATGTGGTGGGCTGATGGTAGAGCCCCATGCGGTCGGATATGTCTGGGCCCAGTCCTGAGGCGTCTGAGTCAGGCGGTAGCGAGGTGATGCCAGGAATTATCATCCCGTCCCGGCACATAGAGGACAGGATGGCACGGGCATTGCGGCTGTGACCTGCGACGGGGCTGAGCAGGGGGAAGCCAGCAAACTCACGTGGCGTCTCACACTGCAGCCGGTCGTACGTGTGAGTGACATTGTTGAAGGCCTCCAGCCAGGTGAGGAAGCTATACAGCTCACAGCCACAGTGAAAAGGGTTCCCTGCCAGTTCACACACTGACAGCCGGGTGAGGCTGGTAAAGGTGGAGGGGTCCAGGCGGGCCAGCTTGTTGGAGGACAGGTCGAGGCTGCTGAGGCTGGGACACTCCCAGAAGGCGTTGTAGGCTATCATCTCGATCAGGTTGTGCTGGACAAAGAGGCACTGCATGCGGCCCAGACCGCGAAGCATGCCCTCCGTCAGGTTAGTCAACTTGTTGTAGCCCAACTGCAGCACCTGTAGGTTGGCTTGCCCTGCGAAAGCCCCATCCTCAATGTAGGAGATCTCGTTCTTGGTGAGGTTGAGGTCCGTCAGGTTGGTGAAGCGACTGAGCGACGAGAAGAAGACGGCCTTCAGCTTGTTCTCGTTGAGGCGCAGGTCGTGTACCGTGCTGTTAATGTGCTGGGGGATGGTTTCATAGGGGGGCTGGTTCTGGCTACAAATTGCCAGCCACACGTAACCCTTGTCCCCCTCGATGAGCCAGCAGTCGGCCCGCACTGGCGTCAGCAGATGGAGAAGGAGCATCAAGGGGAGAAGGAAGAGGACTAGAATGGCAGGGCTTGTAAGTGAGGGGAAGTGAAGCCAGTTAGCCATAATGAATACAGAAGAAGCAGATAACAAGATTCCTGAAAGGCGTAGGAGGAGAGCAGAGGGTGCTGGGCACTGGGTCACCTCTAGGGGGCCTCAGGTGAAGATAAGCAGGCAGAACAGGTTTCCTGAAGACAGTCACAGCTGTGGGATCAATATGGGGGTGTGCACAGTCCCCATTTCAGGTCTTCTTTGTTGGGCTACGGTACTGGATGTGACAGAATTTATGCATGGCCTTGCCTCAGTCTTCTTCTCAGTCCCCCCGGCAAAGCTTAAGGAGCATCCACAGGCTGCAGTCGGACCTGCAGAAAGTAGCGTGAGAGATCCATTAGGGTTTCCCATATTTCATTTCGCATCAAGCACAAGTTGATTAAACTGCCTGGTACAGTCTCTCTAGACTTCGATGCTTGTGAACATTACTAATAAATGTGGCTGTTTTAACTGGATGTTGGCAGAAGGAAACTTAATTCACTAATCAGTAAGAAAGTAACTACTGGGACATCACAGCATGTCTGAGGACAGTCTAATTACAAGATACCTAAGCACACAGAAAACTCCATCTGACACGCTGTCAGCTTCACAAGTCTTATGCTTCAACATGCTAAAACAGGGCTGATCAGAAGGTTATATTTTTAATCACAAGTTTATCTTTTATGGCAATGAAAAGCTTTTAAAGGAAACTGCAGTGTTAACAACACTGCAAGGAAATTGACTATAAAATGTATTACAACTTCACAAATATGTTATTATAAGACATTTTCCATAATATGTACAATTGGTTCTTTTTTGTTTTTTCTTCATTTGGGGATTTGGGGGAGTCACTAATATATTACACCTGTACCTGACACAATATTAATAAAAGATGATAATTTACACACAGGGCCTGGTTTCCGGTTCTGTAAAATAGTTATAATTCAGGAATATACCTGCATAGGAAGTAGGGGCAAGAGCAGCATTAAGTGTAAGTTTTCACTGTGGCCTGTATCCAGCAGGACGTAATCGTCTGGCTGATGCGGCGCTCAGGCAGGGCGGAGGGGAGATGCAAAAATGCATTGGTTGTGAATTCAGAGCAAATGCCCCATATCTGGGTTCTTCCAACACAAATGCAGATGCACAAACACATTTGTTGTGATTTATTACAAGAGTAGATGCCCTATATCCAGGTCCATCAGGTCCCAAAAATGTACAGATTTTTTTTCATCTTCATCCCAGTGGTACTAGCCATCTAACAGTGTCTGTAACCTTGTACCATTGCTTACACTGAAGGAAACTACACCAGTGGAGACGGGACGGTTATGTGGATGAGGGTGGACTGTGAAATTTGGCTCTGCATGGGCCCTGGGAGACGCACACAGCATGCATCTGTTTATTTGTTTTTTAAAAACCTTGTTCTCTTGTATCGGTTCCTGAGTTAGTCACCTCTAACCGTCTTTCAACCTCGATCCTCCCTAACATACGGACTGGGAAAGGCCAAGGCCAGGAGCTGCTGCCTCCTCAAACAGCCGCCCATGCCTGTTGACAGCTACTTCTCCCCCTATGTGATTAGTGGCGCCATGCAGGATGACCGGCTCCATCCCCTGGTGCTGCTAAATAGTACAGGAATCATCGCTGGTGAAGGGAAGAGGTGCCCCAATTCGCACAGGGGCTAAATCAGGATGGGAGCCTTTTCTGGCCGAGGTACTGGAGACGCCGTAATTGGCAGTGAGGCTTAGCGTAACACTGGAGTACTGCAGTGCTCCTCCTATCACACGGCTGCTTTCTCGAGGGGCAGGACTCTCAGGAGCCTCAGAGTACACGTCAGAAACAAGCAGATGTGGGATTGGATGACAGAGGACAGGCACACCCCTCATTAACACACAGTGTCAATTTCTTTATATCCATTGTCAGACTTCAAGCTCTTTTAAATTACTTCATTTAATTCATACTTGAATGCAATGTAATTCAATGTAATTTATTTATAGTCAAACCCAACTAGTTAGGCCAAACTGACAAAATAACAGTCATCGATCCTTCTGCCATAATCAGTTATCTAGTACAGGGTCACAGCGTGACTGGAATGTCTGCCTGGGGTACTAGGCCGGGGTCCCCCTGGACGGGACGGCACTGCATCACAGTGTACATGCTGACAAACACACTCAGAGATAAAGATCAATTTAGAGACACCAATTCACCTTTAGAGTTTGTCTGAAACGGACCCCTTAACATCTAGCACATCTAATTTTTGCTGTGTTCAGGTACACAAATAAAGCTCTATTTCGAGAAAAGACAACTTTACCTTCTCCACTGTTACTGTAAATGAGCTGAATTTTCTAGGTTTATGTTCCATTAGGTCTCCTGATTTAAATTTATGAGTGGTTTTGCATAATAGCTAAGAACTAAAATAAAATTTAAACAATACATTATTTAAAATGGCAGTAGCTTACTAGTACAACTGCTTTCTATTTCTGTTCTAAAATATAACGTAGGCTGTGTTTGTCACAACATGGATGAAAAGTCTGTTTTAATCTTTTACGAGCGCGGCTCTGGACGATTATATTTTGATGTATAAAAATAGTCCGATAGCACTGAATGAAATGCATTTTGGATATTTGGACACATGCCTTTGAAGTTGGGAGTAGATCGCATTTAAGCACACAGTCGCGATGTTGCATGCTGTGTGTGCAGGGAACATTTCTCATGAAATGACCATGATCTGGGAGACGCTGGTACAGGCGCGATGACTCACATATGCTTCCTGCTCCTCTATCTTTGCCTCTCTCACACACAACAGCACCTTTTCCTGCTTATATTTTATTGCATATTCAATGTATATTCAGGAATTGACATAACTGGCACGTTAAATAGAAGCCATTATCCACATAATGCGATACGCGTGGGAATTTCTGGCCGTAACAGCGCGAATGCACATAGAACAAGAAATTGCCAAGTATTTCAACTTTTACGCGGTGAATCCGTACTTCATTCTCAGTTTCAAGGTTAAAATGTGCGGTAATTTCTTGTCACAACAGCACAAATGTGCATAAAAACTACGCACGCATTTGCGCTGTTGCGTATCAGTTGCATATCTTTGGTATATTGTGTATTTTGTATGTATACAGTATGTTCATCATTATGTCAGGTGCACAAGGAGGCACGCAAGTAAATATTTAATCACAATCACTTAAACACAACTACGCACACACTAACACATATATATACAGCCTCACACACACACGGAGACATTTTAGCAGAAAAAGCCCCCCTATACTCCTCCCTCTCTCGCTCCCCCTACACTGCATCCTCTCTTCCTTTTATCTCTCTCCCCTTTGACCTGGCTTTTGGCCTGTTAGAGTTCTGCTCTAATTAAGCGGTCCCTGCAAAGGTAGGCCTGGTTTGGCGGGGGGGTGCTGATCAGGGAGGAAGTGCACTGCGGGGGAGCAGTAGCTGTAACGTATCTCACCTTATTATATTACACATATACATACTGTGCATATTGTGCTTGTTTTTGGGAACTTAATCAGTATGGGTTTTATTTCTTTTCTTTTGTGTGAATAAAAAGCAGTGAAATTAAGCTTATTCCTGGCCTCCTGCCCAGTGTCTCCTCTGCCTCATTGCCTGGGCGTCCTGGGACAGGATACGTGGCTGGAAGACGGATGGATGGATTGACTGACTGATGGGTGGACAGATATTTCTACATTTGTTTTCCACATGGTTGAATGAAGGAATAAACTATTATTTTCTCCTATTACTTTGTATTATTATTATTATTATTATCATCATTTTCTCTGATGACCTACTCTGGATTGATTTACCATTTTCTCCTACATCCATTCCTTCCATGTCTACACCTCTCACGGAGCCCCTGTCAACCCCAGGGGGCGGGGGGCTCTTCTACTTGGTTGCCTGCTCTCATGCTGTCATTAAATTAAACCACCTTTTTGCTCTTGTGCAAAACATGCTTAAAGAACCTTGAAAGGTTTTATTTAGGATCCTTTCCAGTAACAGGAAACAGGAAGCGATCACAGAGGTTGATAGTCCTCAGCAATTTACTGAAGGAATTTTTTTTTTCCGAAGTTCAAGACGTATAGCGGAGGTGCTTGCTGGAGACACATGGTCACCTGGCTGGGAAAGCAAATCGATGAAAATGTAACTTTTATATTAGCCATGGGAGACACAAGCCTCACACCAAATGCGATGCACCAAACTAAGCAGCAAGATGTAGGTAACATCAGGCGGCTGACAGCCCATGGCGAGCGGAGGGACAGTGCAGACGGCGCGGTGTGGAAACTCGCCTGCGGGGAACAGCAGTGCCAGCTTTGTCACTCGTCCCCAGGGCTCCTCTGACAGCGGCGCTGCGTAGCCACGATAGAGACGGTGATGTCAGAACCAGACCGCCATCCCAGCCTCCCTGCAGCATGCCGGTTTGGCCCAGTTAGTAGCCTGGAAAGGACTCACTCACGTTCAAGACACCCGTCGTCCTCAGTTCGGAAGCAGGCCCTGCTAGGCTTCGACGGAGAACGCCGTGTGAATTTTGGGAGGTGTCTTGAGCCCCTCAGGCACCGCTCTGTGTAATCTCACCTTCCCCAGCTACACCCCACGGGCTCCGGTGACCGTCCCCATCCCCGCTATTCCTGTTGCCCAGGATGATGCATCATGGGTACACACACGCTGCAGCTTTTGTCAGGCAGGCCTCACATCGCATCTCATGTCCCCTGCCCCCATCCCCTTTCTTTCAGTGGCCACCTCCCGGTCCTGCACACTCGGCTGATCGCCCCCCTTAACACGCATCTCCCTTTGAGGGGATCCTGGGCGCTAGGTGCCCCCAGACACGAGTGCGTGCCAAAGCCGGGCCCGCTTGGCCGTGGTGCACACTTGCTCACTCACACTCGCCATGGATCCTTAGTCACTGCTATTTACTGAGCCGTCAATTGGCAGAACGGCACCAATCACGGCACTTCAAGCCGAACACTGTAATTTTCCACGTGCTGATTCTGAGGACTGCGTGTGATAATGAAACTATGAGAAAATACTTATAGCGCGGATTGTTATAAAATAGTCACTGTACATATATATTTTTGAGCCATAAGCAAATATTACACGTTTTAATTAAATCTAAGGCATGAAGTTATTCAATCTTTTACTTCCTTAATCGTTCAATGGCTGAGATTGATTGATGTAATACTTAATTAGTTTAATGAAACAACATACGTTTTTTTCACCATTAGGGTTATGTTATTCCTTGTACAGCGCAAACTCCTATTATAGGGAGACTGGCAAATTACGTTTAACGTGGCGAAATTTAAGTATGACATCAACAGATTCATCCATCCGTCCACTGTCATTAACCACTTACTGATTACAGGAGTTTATCTCAAGAAGTACAGGGCACACAGCAGTGGTGTACATGGGGAGGACATGCAACTCCACATCAAACCCCCAACCTGGGGGATGCCAGGCCTCACGGCACCAAATTCAATTAACACGACTTTGACTACTGTATTCATTTTAATTTTTTCACCACAGACATTCTTATATCCAATGACCGAGCTAAATATACTTAGAATGTAATTAACAGAATGCATACATTAATTAACTTACCGTTCTTTCTACATGTAAATGAAACCTAAGTCTGGAAAAATACAAAAAAATGCCAATAACCCACAGTTTCAACGGACTAAGCGGCCTGGCATCCCACTGTTCTCTTGTTGCACATGGGCAGTCTATAGAGTGTGGTTGTTTCCAGAACACTTAATTAACAACATTAACACAAAACAGAGACTGAATACAAGAATCGACAGGCAGAGAGCAGCTAACAGCTGGGAGATAACTCGAGTGCCTCTGAAAAACAGAAAGGGAAAATGTTCTTAACAACATTTCTATTCATCAAGTCGTTCGTTTAATGTATTCATTTTTGCTTTTTAGAGACCATGTCATAATTTGCATGGTGCGGCTGGCAGACTGGCAGCATGGAATCTCAGCAGTCAGCACTGGGTTGAGGGCTCCAGCCCAGCGCGAGATGGATGTTCTCCTCATGTTCATATGTTTCTTCCCCAACGCCGAAGACGAGTGGTTTAGGTGGAATGGACCCAAACTTTATGTCTATGTGTAAGTGCACCTTCCTCTCCACCCAGGATCCAGGATCACCGTGACCCTCTACTGTAGGAGTAGGTGACCCTGATCCCAGAGGGCCGGTGTCCAACAGGTTTTCAGTCCTACCTGATGAGTTACTATATGCCTGAGATCAGGCGTGGTTTATCAGTGACCAGGCAGGATGGAAAACCTGCTGGGTACCAGCACTTCAGGATCAGTGTTGCCTATCCCTTCTCTACTTCAGTGTTTCCTAACCCAGTACTCAGGGAACACCGGACAGTCCACGGTTTTGCTCCCTCCCAGCTCCCAGCCAATCAGGAACACCTGGTACAGGTGCGCTAGGAGCTGAGAGGAAGTGAAAACATGGACTGTCCGGTGTTCCCCGAGGACTGGGTTAGGAAACACTGCTCTACTGGATGTGCAGGTATGATGGATGGATGGCTGGAATTTGGCAGAGAAGAGAAGTTTTACTCACTAAGTACAAGCATGCACTACAACTTTCACCTAGCACGAAAAGTGCAGACATAAGGGCAGACAGACCTGGCTATACAGGCAGAAATATAGTAAATCCACTTAAATATACAACTAAACAGGAATCTATAAATACACAGAACAGAATATAAAAATATATATGTAAGTATATGAACTGACTAGAAAGTCAGGACTGAGTACAATGCTCCCTCCCAGGAAAGTGCCAGTGTGCAAAACTGATGGGAGCCGTAACATGGTACAGTGCCGACGTACACTGCAGACATGGTACAGTGCCGACGTACACTGCAGACATGGTACAGTGCCGACGTACACTGCAGACATGGTACAGTGCCGACGTACACTGCAGACAT
>JAODKN010000093.1:4866978-4886913 GCA_026774425.1 Petrocephalus zakoni
CCCATCGCAGGGCACACTCACACACCACTCACTCACGCACTGGGGCCTATGGGCACAAGGCAGGGAACAGCCCAGGATTGGGAGCCAACCCATTGCAGGGCACACTCACACACCACTCACTCACGCATTTGACAACTCCAATTGCTTCGGCATGTCTTTGGGGGGGAATGTCTTTGCATGTTTGGGGGGGAACCGGAGTACCCAGATGAAACCCCACAATCACTCAATGAGAACATGCAACCTCCAGAAAGCAATGAAAATCTACAAATGCCAGAAGTCTTGTATTTTGTTTGGATACTTATGGAGAGCTCAGCTAGAGCTTGGCAGGGGTCATAGTTGGTTATGGCCATAGAAATGAATGTAGAATTCTCCCAAAGATTTCGGTGTATATGTGTACATGTATGCTTCAAAGATCTGACACACATAGGAGCTGCTAGAAAGACAAACTGCACATATATGCATGATGCCAAACACAATAATGAACTTGTTATTGAATATCATTAGAACTGTCTGCACAGTTTCCTTGTTCAATCATCACCGCCATCAGCCGTACACATAGGGGCACACGTGTGCATGCATCTATCTGTTCGTGAGGCTGTCGCTCGGCAATGACCTTATGTACACTCTTACTACAGAGTCTCTCACCTGCATTTATGTTGCCGCTGGCAACCTGCATGCATTTCGGTTCATTTTAATGCCACTTTCTCTGAATGTAACAGCACCAGAGCGGGATGCCTACAGAGACAGACTATTCATCCCACCGAATGTGGGTGCTGGGTCCCGAATGGACCCCTCAATGTTGGATTCACCTCTACCAGCCTCATGGACTGGTATGGAGCAGTGTTTCCCAACATGGTCCTTGGGGACCCCCAGTCAGTACACATTTGTGCTCCCTCCCAGCTCTTGCCAGATATTCCACACTTTTGCTCCCTCCCAGTTCCCAGTGTGGACAGTTGGGAGGGTCCCCGAGGATTGGGCTGGGAAACTCTGGTATAGAGGTTTAAACCCAATTACAGGACGTCTGACAGGCAAACTGCAAATTGCATGCAGGTGCCTGTTGCTCAGTTCCTTGGTGCTGTGAGACCTAGGGCTGCTTTCCAATATACCACAACAGCATGCTGACAAACAGACCCACCTCTTTCCTCCATCATCCTTCCTTTTCCACAATCCATTGGTGTATACAGGGGAGGGACCACAGGGGCACTGGCTCTAGCTGAAAGCTGATTGGCCCCCTGAGTGCCCCCTGCCCTGTTACTCACAGATTCAAAACATATCATTGGCTAATGATAAAGTCGGCCCCTGTAACTGATTTTCTTTGCCTGCCTTCTGCCTCCTTACTATTCTCTCTCCGCCCCTTCCCTCTGCCATGCCAGTGTTACGCCCCTCGTACACCGGCTTCTGTAATGAACGTGCTAGTGGAAGCGAGGGAAACATTTTCATCGTTTTTAAGTACAATGAGGAAGAGCCCGTAAAATGCCTCCTTAAGTAATTACAACACAAATGTTTGTAGTTAGTAATTAGCAGGGAGTTAGGCCCTTTGTGTTGTTGCATGTCGTGTTCTGCCTATTAGGGCAGTTTTATACAATACGCCGTATGCTCCGCGACCCCCATGGTGTCTCTCTGATTAAGAACCCCTCCCCCTGTGCAATTATTTGGCATTCCGCTGCGTCCCTGATGCACGCGATCCGTCACTGGCCCTTTTACGCGGCTCCGGATTCCCGGTTCTGCTTCCACAGGCAATGGGAAAACCCAGAGATAAGTGGGAGCCACACTAAAGCCATGCTCAGTTGCCTAGGAAACTTGCCACACCCCGACGTCGCAAAGACTGTGACTCACTGATGTGGTGAAGACGGGGGAAAATAATTACACCTTGGGTTGCGTTTCATGATGCACCGTGTGTGTGTGGGGCGCAGGGGGGGGGCTAAGAGTGCACAGCAGCCACCTGACCACTAAAACCACTCCATTCGCAAAGCACTGATATACTATGGCAGTCCTACATCCCAAGGCTGCCAGTTGCTCTCTATCAAACCTGCCATCACAGCGCCCCCTACACTTTACAGTTTCTAGCACCTCAGACACCTGATCATCTGGAGATTCGACCCTGAGTATGCTAAGAAGCCTGGGGGTCACACTCCAGTGCAGGCATCATTATCGCACGCGAACACACAGCCATAATGTCCCTGCAGGGCCCACCCAGGGCGTTAGGGAGCTAAGCGGCTGCTTTGGGCCCAGCAGCCACCAGGGGGCCCCACATTTGATCAGCATGTCAGAATGGGGAGGAAGATAACACAACTAGGTTAATCACATTTAGCTTAGTGCCCCAAAAAGGGCTGTGCCAGGACTGTCTCCCAGCTTGGGGTCTGGGGGCGTTTGGGGTCTCGCTTTGCCCTGACGCTTCGCCATTTCCGAGGAGACGTGCCATCGCCGCGCCAACAGGCGGCCCTGCGGCGTTTGGCAGATGCAGGCCTGGCGTCCCCGACTTCGGTGGCAGTCATACAGCTGGATTTGGCGAGTCTGTCAGGGCCACGCCCACGCAGGAGGGGCCACACCCACACTGAAAGGGCTGCGGCCAAGCAGGAGGGGCCACGCCTAAATAGGAGGGGCCAAGCCCACGCAGGAGAGGCCACACCCACATAGGAGGGGCCGTGCCGACACTGAAAGGGCTGCGGCCAAGCAGGAGGAGCCACACCCACATAGGAGGGCCCAAACCCACTCAGGAGGGGCCGTATGTGGCTCAGCCTAATCTCACTGCAATCCATCGTTCACTGCACACACCGGACCCACAGCCACGGGCAATAAACACCACCATAGCGCCGGGCAGAAACACAGAGACACCAACGAGCTCCAGGTGTCCCTGGGTGATGTTCAGCCCCAGCCCAGCGAGACAGCAGCCAAGAGGGCCCTGCCCAGAAGCAGGCCGAACATCCAGCTCCTGCTGCCAAGCACAGGCATAAGCCAGGGGGTGGGTTCAGTGCAGCATCTACCTCGGCCGCTTGTGATCAGAAGGTCGCTGCTTCGAATCCCAGTGATGAATCCCATTGTTGATCCATCGAGCCCCTTAACCCCAGATTGCTCCAGGATCTTGCTGAGACTGGTTCCTTGATTGCACGGTGCTTTGGATAAAAGTGTCTGATAAATAAATAACGGTAACGGTAAACTGTTGGGAACCTGACAAGTCCCACCAGAAGCGAGAAGACATGGAGGTGTAGGTGCTAAGGACCCCAACGTGCGCGGCACAGCCCTTACATTAGCTAATATGCTCTTACATTCATAATACCCAATCCAACATCCATAATGCCAGGCTTCAAGTTAAATAATATCTGCCTCCAACAGAATACAAATAATACTGCAACCTGGAAATAAATAAGTCTTCAAATGTCCTCTACCTTGAGCTAGACTGGAAAAAGAAAACCATTAAGAGAATTCCATCTGTGATTAATGTAACCAGAAGCTGCCCTGTCACTGGCTACCATCAATAACGACTGTATTTTGCCATTATAGGCATATCTAGAGGGCAGCACTGTGGCTCCGCAGTTAACACTGCTGGGGTTTTGGGATCCAGTCCCACACCTGCTGCCAAGTTCCTGTGTTCTCCCAGTGTGGTGTGGGAACTCTGCATTCTCCCTGCAGTTGAAACTAACTGCTGTCTCCAAACTGCCTACTGTTTGTGCCCTGTGATAGACTGCCATGCAGGTTGTACCCAGGTCTTGTGCCCCTTGCTGCCAGGGACAGGGTCCTGGGCCCACATGGCCCAGACCAGGAGAAGAGGTCCGAAGATGGATGGGTCAAATCTAACATAGAGGCTACAATGGCAGCATGTGGTCAAATGCCGTCGATGTCACAGTAGATTAACATGAACGAGTCTTAAGGTCGCAGCCAGAGGCCAGAGTCAAATGCTGCAGTTTAACCCAAATAAGTTCTACGGCGTAACAACAAAAAAACCAAAAAAAAAGACATCAAAAAGGGAAGAATGGCTGATAACAAAGACTATAACTAGCTCAGTAGTTCAAATAAACAGGACACTACTGGACCTGAGCTTTTTATCCTGTTATATACACCCGCTCAAATATACTATGCATGTAACTGGCCAATTTACAGCAGGCACATCCAAAGCCAGCCTGAGGGGCCTGACATGACTGGCCTCTGCGTTAAAGTGTCTGTGATATAATGGCACAGGCCCACTTCCTGCTATGAGTGTTTCGCTGATAAGCCTCTACACGGGGGTGATGAGCTCATCGCAGTGACCTTTTGCTGGTAGGGTTGTGAGAGATGACACTTCCCGGGTTCCCAGCGTCCGATTCTCCTTTGAAGCTTTATCCAGGTTATATAGCTTATAATACCCAACCAGTAAAATATAAAAACTTTGGCAGATGGAGAGGGATGAGGCAGTATAGCATGTCCATGCTGAATCGGGCTTTCTCACATGCCACAGAAGAATGCAGAAGTCTCTTGGCAAGGGCCGTAATGCTCAAGACATCCATTCATTAAATTGTGTCTGTTAAAAACCCTGCGGTATAGCCTGATAAATGTTTAAACCATGAGTCGTTGGTGAAGAACATTGTGGGAACAGTGACATACCCATAAATAACAGACATTCATTTTACATAACCACCTTCCCAATGCAGGGTCACAGTGGACCCTAAGCCTAAAGCACAGGGCAGGAGAAAGGGGGCCGCCCCAGACAAAGTGCCGGTCCATCAGCAGGCAGAGCTACAAGCACATCCCCAGCACATCGCAGAGCCACACATTCTGCCCATCTGTGACGTAAATCGAGGTAGCAGAGCACCCAGGTAAGCCCCCCAAAACTCAAGAGGAATCCCAGAGCAGGAATCAAAGCCACAACCCCGTAAGTGTGGGGCCCCAGTGCTGTCAGAAGCGGTACATCTAAAGTCCTACCCATAAATCCTTAACAATGCAATGGTGTGCAGGAGACCGAACCAAGTATTAATTATTAATGTAAACAGCCTGCTTTGCTATTACAATAATGCCTGAATAGGTATGCTAAGATTCGCCTGCAATTATAACACACTTTGCATCAGTGAGAGCCTTTCTGGGATCACTGCATCTCTGTTCCAACGGCACAAACTGTCAGGCAATTACGCCTATCTAAATGCAATCGCCCTCTCATTACTCACATTCTGTGCTGCTAAACTCCACCTGGGAGTCCACTCCAGTGTCGACCACAGCCGAGGCCCACTTTGAAGTGGGCCAAAGGGATGCCTGATGGCTTTTGTTTGGTATTTTTAATTCTCATTTTCCTGGGGGGCAGCCCTTAGGCTTGAGTTTGCATCCCTGGGGCCGCCCTGGAGAAACAATGCTGCATGGCTAGAGTAAACATGTGCCAAAATGTCGCCACCTAGCGAAGAGGAGCTGAAGGACAAGCCGGCAAAATAGCAAGCAAACATGTGGCAGACAGAGATTGCCATCACGAGACAGCATGATGGCAGTATGCCCAAGACACCCTACTTGCTGGTTGGGATCTAGGCAGACTGGAGTTTGTGATCAGCTTCAGAGCATGGTGCTGTGCTTTAGCAAACAGTACTGCCAATTTCCAGACCACACTCCTGATTACCAGGCCACACCGCTGATTACCAGGCCAGGCCAAGGAATGATTTACAGATACTCCTCCACGTCGACTTACAATATTTTACTCTGCGATGATGTGATAGCAAAGCACATTTAATAGTCGCCAAACTTTGATTCCAAGCTAGAGATATGCCATACAGTGTTTTTTTCAATGTAAACATAAAGTAAATGTAAAACTTTGCCATACTAAATTCAGATTCCACTGACGATATTTTCAACTTATGATGGGTTAACTGGAATGTAACAGCATAGTACGTTGAAGAGCATCAGTGTTTCCATGGAGGCCAGAATGAAGTCTTCACCTGATTCGCTGAAAGCGGTTAATAAAACAGAAAACACCAAAAAAGTACGCCCTATAATGACGCACCAATCGGCAATGTCGCCAGGGCCCTTAGAATCAAACCACTGTAATGAAATGTGTGGGTCGGTGACCAATCAATGGTGCACAATGCCCAGCGGGGGAGGGGGGGGGGGCGGCAGTGCTGCTGCAATCTTCCATATAATTTCAGGGGAACCGAATATTTTATTGGCTGGTGTTCCCCCTGTTCAATAAACAAACCAGAACGTGTAAAAGCTAGCGTGTGTGTGTGTGTGTGAGGAATCCCTATCTGTTTTTACATGAATTCCTCTTCATTTCTGCTGTATTTATAGTGTGTACATGCTGTACTTCCAGGGTGTGTGTCCCAGGGTTGTGTGTCAGCACGGAGTGCCCCACACCCCTCCATCACTGCCACAGAAACCTGCTGCATAAGCTTAAATCAACACTTTACAAGGTCTAGGCTTGTACAGGCCCACAGGCTCACAGTCTGGAGCCAGCCTCAATTTCACTTATTTTTTTGCTGGAGTGAAACCTACAGTATAGAGGTCGCCAGAGACATGCAACAAATTTGATTGTACGGTAAGGCAGCCATTTCCTAATAAGAATCACTCAGATACGATTTGCATGTAAACATTGATGAAAGAGTATCAGGCTATGTGCTGAACCAAGCATCTTGGCGAGCACAAACAGAACATCTCAAAGTGGGCAGCCGGGACAGAAGGCCTGGCACGCTGTCCGTGACATTAACATCAATCTGCTGCCATTGGCTGGTCGGAGTAACGCCCGGCAGATGCAGGAATTGAGGCCGCGTCGGCGTGCTAGAGACGACAGGGGAAAGCTGCATGTCAGAAGCACAGACCAGCATCGTATGTGCCGGGACTGATGGAGATGAGGTCCAGGAAGTACTGCAGCGCTTTTGAGAGGCGAGGGACACGGAGGAAAACAAAGAGAAACAGGACAAGGGGGAATAGTCCGTGTTTGAGGAAACCAGAGTGGAAGAGGCAGCAGGAAGGTAGAAGGTAGATGGCCTAATATCAGGAAGGTAAACAAGGTCTTTCATGGCTTAACATGTCTGTAAATCTCGTAGCTTGAGGGAATAAAAGTGCATACATTCCTACAGGCAGCTAAAGGACACCAATCTGATGATAATAACAGATGATATAGATTATTACATTTATCTCCACAGGGATGAGCTCCTATTGCCGTAGCTGAACTGCAAGCTCTCCTATCTCTCTGACAAGATGGAGCACCAGCACCACTGTCTGTGGGATCAGCTGACACTCCACGGGTGGTGTTTCTGTCAGAGCCGGCGAGATTCTCCTCGACAGCGAACTGGTTTCATCCGCAGGCAGGGATGGTGGGGAAATCCCCAACTGATAGGCCAACAAGTTCAAACACACGCCGGTTCTCAGCATGGCGAGTAGGTCCAGGCCCATCCATCTCCTCGTGGGTTCTGGGTAGTCAAGACACCAACGGAGAGGCCACTGATCGAATCACACAGGCCATTAGCCTGGCTGTCCCCATCTGGGGGCAGTCTTATTGTACAGGTCATAGCTACAATGTCGACAGGAAGGCAGCCACTAACGCCCACTGCTTTGATGCTCAAAGAATGATGCTCAAAGAAGCGAAACGCGACTCCAGATTCGATTTAGTAGAGAAAAACAAAAGCGTGCAATAAAAAGGACTGGTAAAGCATCAAATTTGATTGATTTTTGGCTGATGTGATTATTAAGCATCCCCACCCAGGATATTCCTCGAGAATAAGAATAATAGAACAAGCTTACATACACCACAGAGGTTTGTGATTTTCAGTGAAAAAGGTCCCGCACCATCAATTTTCTGTAACTGTTTCTCTAGCCGAGATCACACAACGTTTAATGCACTTAGCATATGCTTTTATCTAAAGAGACATATTTTTTATTTGTGGTCAATCAGTCCACGAAACAACAGGGTCACTCTGCTGACCCTGCGAATTGAAGCAGCAAACCTTCAGTGACAGGCACGGTGTCTCAATCCACTGTGCCACAAATCTTTTTGCTTCCCAACCTTACATGCAATAATGGGGCACATCTCAGAAAGGGTGCCAGTCCCTCAGGGGGCCCTCACATACAATCACACACACACTCGGACACCAAAAGGGGTTTAGAGAAGCCAACCCTTAAGAGTGCAGTGGAGGAGAGGCGCAGAGACGAAAGCTGCTCGAACCGAGGTTCACATATCCCATCAGTGATACAGGATATAACAGCTCCCTGCTAAATCTGTCCCCTGGCTGGGGAACTGATGAACATGGCATCCAATCATGGCTTTGTTTAAATATTCATCCATTTGATGGAGGGTGCGAATGAGCTCAAAGGGGCATAAACAGATTAGCTTTGGACCTGAAAGGCTGCCACAATGGGGTGTGGGTTTATTTTGCCACACAGGCACTGGACAGAAATAGTGGTCCAGGTCAAATGGAGGCTATGGGCTATTCCAACGGTTTCATCACGAAAACTCCCAAGTCACTTTAAACCTGTAATGGTTCATGGAAGGCTATTGTACATGCGATTTACACTGTGAAATAACCCTAGCAGTACTGATGTTAGCATAGCATGCCAGCAGAAAACATCCACGAAAATCAAGGCCAAGACAATGGGGGGTTGGGTGTGTGGCTCAGTGGGGTAGGGGCCTGTGATTGCAGCCCCCCCCCCCAAAAAAAGACCTGCCAGATAGACAGCAGTCAGTTAGTACTGCATTCGGACCCAAGCTCAAAGAGAAGCCAGATGGGATTTGCAAAGAGAGAGCACTCTAATGTACCTGTGTAAATGAAGCCTCGTTTCAGCACATATGCCATCATTCATATCAAGTCACATAGAGCCATACATGTCACTGTCTGACTAATATTATAATTAACACTCTTTTCAATATTTCACACTTTCTCATCCTCCAAGAACATAGGCCTACTAGCCTGCTACTACTGGCTAATGCTGAATAACGACCCCCCCCCCAAACCCTGCAGACTGACGCAACAGCGCCACCCTCTGGGCCTCTGCGCCTCCCCTCATTAGCATCCAGCCCAGCCGAAATTAACTCAACGGCCAAAGCAGAATGAAATCAATATGCAGCCTTTAACTAATTACCATGCCTGGTGCTAACGTGGCCGGCACATTTACGCTTTTTGCAGTGGCGGCCATCACTGGCTGCCAGCTGTAGGCTCTTCGGCGAAGAATTTGAGTCGAGACGATGAAACGACAGTGGAAAAGTGAAAATCTAGCTTCAGGTTTAGCATATGATCTATATTCCTCACAAGAGATGATTAAAGTGCCAGCTGGTACTCATGGGAGATACTAAAAGAGAATAGAGGAGAAGATGAACCTGACTGATCTCCGATGAACCCAACTAGAAGGAGACATCTTCCACCTCGTGTGCAGACTTCCTTCGGCACCCTACCATCCCCACCGAGCACACAACTGTCACTGCCTCCACCACTGCCAAGAACGTGAGGGTCAGCCGTACCGTCCACGTAACCATGCCGACCGCTACGCGGACATTCCTTCCTCCCGAGCTTCCAGGTCCAGTCCACCATTTTCTAGCGGGCAACACTGCATAAGCTATAAGGCTCCCCGTCCAACAAAATGAAAAACTACACACAGCTGGCCACTTTCAGCCACACCGACGTGTCACCTCCCTCCTCATCGACAGTGACTCCGATCCACAGGTACTTCGCCTGCCAGCAAAGCCTCATTATCCGTAGGACACCTTCACCCTCTACATGGCACCATCGGGCTCCTGCAGTCCACCACGGCCAGCTTTAAATAGTCCCCGCCTCCCGCCGCCGTCCGCCTATGGCTCCCCTGTTCTTCAATGATGTCCGCAGCTCTCGTAATGAGTTCTCGCACCTCGGATCCCCCGGGTGACGGCCCTCATATGGACACAACCCGAACTTGGACGGACAGACCCCACGGTGTCCAACAGCAGGTAATAACCCTGGGCCGTCGTGAACAGGAACACCGTCGGAGCAATGGATGCATTATAATCCTCCTTAGAATCCCTCAAATGTAAATAAGTGTTTGCTGAATATTGCAGCTCTGATCGATATTTTAATTAAAACCAGACACTTATCCATCGGTTTTCAGGAAGTGCTTAGTGGATAATGATGACAGGAAGCACGGGGACTGGACACCAACCCAGACATGCTGCTGAAGAACAGATATTTGCCCACATACACACACACACACAGAAACACACACACACAGTGTAATCGAGGTTCCCCGATTCTCCCAAGGAGCCCTATACTTCGAAAGTAGGACTGAATTTAACTCAGATTTAACTTCTAATAGATCTGCCTTCCTCTTCATTCCCTGCTGAACTGGCCCTGGGGTATCTGGTCTCCTCCTGGAGGCCACAGGATGATACAACAGGAGACTCGCATCTAACGAGGCCCCTCCCCCCTGCAGGGGGCTGCCCCTGGTGTGGTTTCCCTCTCCACAGCCGTCCCAGCTGTATGTGGCCTCGTCCACTAGCACCCCCCCCCAGCTGCCCCACCGCTTCTCCTGCACCTGTGCTCTCATTACAGGTTGCGCCCGACGCCGCGGTTACGGCTGTGGAAGCTTCCGGAGTGGGAGGCACAGATGCACCCTGCCTCCCTACTTCTCTCCCTCTCCAGTGCAATCACCACCCATTCTTTCCTCCAGCTCCCATCTCACCAGCACCACTCCCTGGATGCCACTCATCCCTCATGCTTCCTCCCCCCCAAATAATATCCCGCCCCCCCATTCCCCCCATTGGGGCCTATCCACCGCATGCGCATTCAAGGGGAAAGTAAGCACGCGGAGATAAAGGGCTCTTATTTACAGTGGAGTGTCTCGCTCGTCGATGACGGCGTCTGTAGGTGCGGCGGGGAAGAAGCAATTAGAGAGAAGGCACGCTCGTGAGAGAGAGAATTACGGCGTCTGGAAGGTTCTGGCATAATATAACGCCTCAGAACAGTACAAAGAACAAGAGCACGGACCGACTGATTATAAGCGTGTCGGGAAGAAAAAAACCAAGATGTCAGCGGTGACGGAGAAGGAGCACTGGAAGGTTCTCCCAGACACAGGGAGCGGATTTCTCGCGGGCCTCCTCCTCGCACCTCCGGGCCTCCTGCATTTTAGACGCACACCTAATCCACGCCAGCGTAATCCCCTTAACCATTCTACCCCGCTCCAGCTAATGAGCTCAGCTTGACAGAGATCGAGGCACCGTACACACGGCAGATTGTGGCGGGGAGGGGGTGAGGGGTGGGTTGGGGTTGGGCCGGGGCTGAGGGGCCCAGCTGCCCTCTCAGCACACTCATAAGTGCATTAACGCTGCTTTAATGCGATTTATTTCTCGCGCCTCCACCTTCTCGTTTCACACCAGGCCTTCTGACGCTGTGCCGGCACAAATGGCTGGGGCATGCTGGGAAAACGACGATGGCACGATCGATCCACCCTGTACAGTCCTTTTCCGCCAGCCGGTCTGTATACGGCTGATGCATAAGGTGGACTTTACATGCCGCGGGCATGATGGGCATGTCGAATCGGAGCCGCGCGGCAGCAGGGTGGGAAGCCGGGGGAGGTGAGGGGCTCGGACAGCATGTGAGAACGTGTGGGCGCGTGCAACGTGACTGATTCCAGAGGTCACAAATGCAAAGGAGAGCATGTAAAGCGTGGAACACAAACATGACTGGGAAACCGGATACAGGCACACGGAAAACAAAATGATACATAAAACCACACATGCAACTATAAAGGAATGAAAACATATATTAAAATTCAAAGTTACTCAGTAGAGGACAGGGTTCCACAATAGGCAGAGTAAAATGTTTGGTTCATGTAAAACACATCACATGTGTCATTCGGTTTTAGCTAAATATGCGTGCCCATCAGGCAAATCACTGGCACAAGCAAATCAAATTTTAAAACTGCTTAAACTGGCATAACAGAACACTATGGGGGGCAGTGACCCTTGGCTTTGCATTGTTGACAGAATTTGGCCCTCAGAGAAAAATATTTGGGTGAACCACATTCAACTGGGTGTCAGGGCACACACACACATACAAATGCTTTGGGTAAATAGAGACAGAAAACTACCTCATTTCATGTTTTGAGATGTCAGAAAGAAACTGGAACCAAGCAAAAAAAAGCCCACAGAAACACAGCAAGAGCATGCAGACTCCCAACACATCGATCCACGGGCAGGAGCTGAACCCATGACCCACAGAAACACAGCGAGAACCTGCACACTCTCAACACACAGATCCACAGGCGGGAGCTGACATGTGAGGCCTCAGGCTGTCCACTGAGCCACCTTGCTGATCTGGTAAAGGATCTCAAAACATTACACAACCACACTGTATCCTTATTGTAGGATAGTGCAGTTTCTCTCTATGCCAAATGGATGTAATATAGGAGAAAATCAGAAAGAAAGCGTAATATACAGGTGGTAATTGTGTGATCATGCTCTGAGGTAATTGTATGATCATGCTCTGAGGTAAATGTGTGATCGTGCTCTGAGCCAGTTGTAGCCGGCTCAGAATCTTATTTAGTCTGAGCAGTGAGCATCACTCCTGGCTCGTTATCACTGCTCTTTGAGCATAAAGCTCTGAGCTTGGTTTGGGCTGGAGTCTAGCTACTTTGTGATTCTTTGTGCTGATATCTTCTCCTGGGTTGCTGTTGTGGGTTGGCTAGAGTCGTTTCCATGTTTGTGGTCTTGATTACCCAGAATTCTGCAGTCGGTATGCTGCGCAACCAACATGTTACTTTCAGGTTTCTTGTCGTCTGTTCTTGCTGTTTCTGCCCCGGTTTCTGGCTACTCTTCCTGGTTCTCCTCTGCATTTGAGTTTGCTTCTTATGCACCTATGCTTCTTATGCACCTACTCCATCCAGTGAGCAGAGTCCTGCTGGTTACAAGGTTCCTGTCATGTGCTGTCCAATGATCACAAGGACTATCATGCAGAAAACCTGGCATTATGGACAAACAGTCCAGTGCTCTGAACCCTGCCGATAACTTGTATTTAACATGGCTCCTCTTTCTTTCAGTGAGTTCTTTCTAGCATCACGAGGGCCAGACAATAAACAATTCTTGAAAACTAGCCAGCGTGTAAAACCATTCCCATCATCACCGAGATTCTGTCTGCTGTTGTCAGGGAAATGAGCGTCATGCCCATTGACAAGCAAACCACGATGTCTCTCTGACATCCTCGCTCATCACAACCCACCAAACTTAACTGTGGACCCCTAGGTTATATAGAGCAAATCCATGACAACGTAAGCCAACACCAACGGCAACAAAGCGAGGCCTACATGCTGGTGGATCTCCAAAGTGCAAAATGAAATCCTCGACCAGCACATTAATAGGTGTCTTGATATTCAAAATTGCGGTGCCAGTACCTGACATGATGATTTTATCAATTTTTTACTCACTACAAAGCAGGGGCCTCAAACTCAAATTACCGGTGAGACATAGGCTAAGGATGCAGCCTGAGCTATTCTTATGAATCAAAAGTAAAATGAGAGAGAGGAAAAACCGATGTGATGTCTATATCCCGCTAATCCATAAGAAAACCAGGTCTATGCAGATCACTGAAATGAATAATTATGAAGTGGAAAATGAAAAATCGACCTGCCAGCCATGAATTAAAACACAGGCCATATGAAAATGGACTGAATCGGGCCCAAGGGCCAGTAGTTTGAAACCTCCGCTATAATAGTTAGGTAAAAAGGGCCCTGAGTCCATGTGTGAAGTTTGCATGTCTGCCTGTTGGGTTCCCTCTCCTACAATCCAAAAACATGCCCCTAAATTGCCCATAATATAGGAACATGTTTGTATGAGTGGGCCCGACAATGAACATCCTGCCTGGCAAGAGTTGTAGATTTGGGTATGGATGGTAGGCACATATCCCTACCAATATTGTGGGAGTGTGTGTTGAGGGGCTGGGGGGTTGGGCCTGATTTGATCCCTACCAATGTTGAAACCAAACGCACACCCTTGTATCCTGGAGTAAACCCCAGGCTCATCCAGTCCAGAATAAGTGGTTAGAATATGGAGGAAGGAATTTAATAAAACATGTATGCATTAATACCTGGAAACAAAATGCATCTGGCTTCATTTTGTCACTATTAGATGCACTAATCTTATATATATATAGGTGAACTTTTTATAAAAAAACAGCAAGCAAATAAAAAAAAAAAAAGAATGATTGGTTTTCTTTTGATGACGCGTCCCATAGAGCGTAGTCAGAGCAGGCGGGGATGTCACTAGGGGACGGCCGCTAGTCAGACAGAAGCTCATGACTGTTGTCCAGAAGGATCCGCCTGTTTGGCCCAGGGCTGCGACATCCTTCCATCCCGGGAAAACTGCGTGGTCCAGCCGAGAAAAGGGGCTGTCGTTGGGAATACATTCTGGTCGTTAAGTGCATTATGGGTTGTTTTGATGGGGTTCACACACATCTGAAAGAGTGCGCACCATTATGGGGGTTAGTCTACACCCGTGTGCACACAAACGACACACTGACCCCACGATGGCCTGGATTAACATAAAAATAGCAATAGCACTTTCCATAAATGCTTATCTAGTGCTGGGTCACCGTGAGCCTGCAGCCTATCCCAGAACACACAGGGTACAAGGCAGGGCAACTCCCAAGGAGAACATGCAAACCACACATGCAAATCACCATACTTTCCATCTGTCTATAGCCACAGACAAACACCACCTTTGCAGGCCTCATCAAACCATAAACCCCTCTACTCCTGCCACGAGTCATCAAGGCCACTCAAGAAGACCAGGAGGGCATTTTAATTCACTGAAAAGAGGAATATTGCAGTGGAGCACACAGAAAATAGCCCGAATAACATTTTATCTGGGACTTAATGGACCATAAATTCGTGACATGGCATGAGTGATGATTTATTAAAAAAAAAAAAAAAAACTGAGGTCACACAAGAACAAATCGATTTCTGTAACAGACATACGGCACACACTTCAATGTAAATACAACATTTTTACGTTCCCACTTCTCTTCCCCAAAGGCTGAAACTGTCCATGAAACATACAGAATTAATTAACGAGGCAATTACTAAAGAACACTCCGAGACGCACGGCGCAGTTTAATTTTCGTGGCTATCAGCTCCTCTTGGCGAACGTGGTCATAAACCCATTTGCATCCCGCCCCTCTCGCTGGGAATCGACATTATTTCCAGAGAGATGGCTGTCTCCACGCACCGGTACGCATGCCAGCCTGCTTATTAATTTGTGAATGGCACCAGCAGAGGCAGAGGATCGTTTATGAATACTGACGACGCAACGACGCGCCCGCAAGCGGCAGCCACAGAGGCGGGCCTTTCCGCCAAACTCCATCGCTGAGGTCAAGCCTTGCGCATCCTCACGGTGATCCCTGACGAGCTTTTCCCTTGGCCCATGCCGCGTAGGCTTCATTATCATCTCACAGGCGCAGCAGGCAGGGGGACATGAGTGCAAAGCAAAAGTGCATTCATGAGGTACATTTTATTGCGCCTGTTATGGTGCATGGTGCTTAAAACCCTTAATAACGTCTAAATTATATTCCGAACGAGAGTTTTATGGTCGAATTGTATTAGAATAATACAGAATTTGATTTCAGATACCAAGGCTCCCTGCAGAGTATTAGCACCATGTTAGTGTTAGTGCTATGCAAAAATCTCCCATGTCACCATGACAGCATAAATGATGACTGTGGCAATCAATATGCGGGCATTGTGACATCATAATCAAGTGTCTCATACTGTGCCTTCCAAACATCCATTCGCACATCACTTGAACGTGCAGCCAGTTATTTAAAAAGGCCCACCAAAAGATATTCACGAAGGGGTGCCACAGATGTGGGGAGAGGAGAAATTCACCCATCTCAACCCTTCCATCTTTCACCCAGGAGGGGGGCATGTTTGGGGGTGAGTGAGGAAGGGAATGGCATCCTCTAATTGGTCCAGAGGGTTATAGTGGATTAAGAGAGCAGCCTACCGTAACAGATATGACCATGACAAACTCTGGGACAGGAGGCTTAGCTCGCCCCCTCATCACCAGCACCAAAGTCAGTCAGGCTTAGTGTGGGGCCGGTGGGAGACATTAAACCATCCTGAGAAGAGTTGTAGAACACTGTGGCGTTGAGCTCTCAGATGGCTTAGCGACTGAGAAGCGAGCAACTTAACCAGACACTTGATGAATGCGTGATCAATTACAATATGGTTCTATTCTGTTAAACCGTAAATCCCAACCTTGAGGATGCCACGCCATTAGTAGAAGTATACATATGAATACATACATACTGTGTATTTATATTTCATACGTAATGAAACGCACTCCAATATTTAATCATGCACATTCTTCACACTTTAATCCAGAGTGTCATGGATGAATCTCCTATTCCTGCAAACAGAGGACAGCTAACATGGAAAGGCAAAAACAAGAATAAAAAAAAAGTAATCTTCAAAAAAAACAATAATGAACCAATGATTCTAGACACATCTAAGAATAGAGGCTTTCATCAGAAGCTCTCCTGAAGCAGCACCTTCTGTAGGCAGCTTGAGCAGTTAGCTGATGCTTCGACAGAAAAACATGAAGCATTCCTTTTATCTGCAAGGCGCTATTTTTCGGGGCCCTTAGCAGAGACCCCGTTGCCTCTCCATCACGGAGCAGTCCGTCACTACTCATTACCAGGATGTCTTTGGAGCATTCCGCTTTCATTAGTTATTACCTACCAAACGAGCACTTCATTGTATAAACAGCCTACCTCAGACAAGCATAGTTATCTTGTAGAGATAGGAGGTAAAAAGGCATCATATGTGGAGTTACATGGTACCATAAAGGGTAACACTGTAGCGCTCATGTTCAGGGTTGCGGGTTTGACTCAGGGTCAGGATGTGTGTGGGGGGGGGGGGGTAAGTATATATTACATCGTAGGGACCAAATGTCCCCATACTTTGTTTGGTTACTTATGGTTAGGGTGGGTAGGGATTAAGGGTGACATTGTTGTGATTAGGGTTATGCCCACAGAAGTTAATGGAGAGTCCCCCTAATGATATGGATACATGGACATACATGGATGTGTGCAGCTTGCATACTCCAAGTCTGTGCACTTTTCCTCTGGGAGATCTGGTTTCCTCTTACAGTCCGAAAACATGCAGCTATGCAACCGGGCATCTCTAAATTACCCATATGGAGGGTGTGCCCAGTGACCTGCCTTGCATCCTATGCAAGGTGTTCCCCTGTATTGGGGCCCTGAGCTGCCTGGGAGAGGCTCCAGGCTCAACACATGAGCGGCTGGAGGATGGATATCATATTACAATATTTATAATGTGCGATTTTTCTTATTGCAGCAGAAATTCTGGGAGGGGCACGTCCCCATTTCAAGTCACACAGATATAATTGTCGATACTGATTCATCCCATAAGTTTCCTCTCCCTGATCCCCTCTCCTCTTCTTGTCAGACCACAACATCTGCACCGAGAGACGCTTTGATAAGTCCCCCCTTTATCTGTCCATGCCAGCAAATCATTTTAATTTTGCGAATATGCCAAGGTTTGTCCTGTTGCCCCGTCATCCCCTCATTCAGCTAACGAGCTGAGATATCTGAGTACACTCCCCCTTGGGTTACATATCACACAGACTCATAGGAGGCCCTAGAAAGGGGGCGGAGTCTTAAGCAAAGTTCTTCTGCTGCATCCCTCAACCAATAGGATTTTAGAAAAGAAAACCATCCATTGCGATGCATGAATGGTGTCCCATAGCGACCAGCTTGTGTTGCCTCTGTTCAGTCAGGCTCATAGTAGAGCCCGCTGTAGCAACCACTAGGCGAAGCTTGACACACTACTGGGAAAATAACTGGACCTGACCCACGGCCAAGCAGAGCCCAAACACGAGTGAGTGAGGAAGAAGCTGCGGGCGGCTTTCCTCTGAGAGCCGATGAGAGCTCTCGAGAACGTCGGGGTAATAAAAGCCACGAGCAGGTGATCCTCCATCACATCCATTCACGGCAGATTTTAAGCACATCCATTCCCAGCGTAATGAAGACATTTTTCTCCAGAGGTTGCTGCTGTTTCATGATTATTTTTTAACATTAAACAAAAACCCTGAAGTGCCCAGTCTGACAAAGAGGATCTCGCACAGGCTGTGGCCACTATCTGTCTTTACATCTTTCGCTCTCTTCCTCGCTTGCATTCATCTCGGCCCATGGGGGGGGGACAGCAGCGGCGCAGGTATGCCAAAGGGCTTCACAGGCGACAGACAGATAGCCAGAAAAAAACAGGTGATGAAAAGCATGGCTATTTTTTTTTTGGCAACTCGCTTTAGGGCCAATCCAGGCTCCATCTTCCATGCTGCCGGGGAATCGCAAAGCGGAAAGAAGCCAGGCAGAGGAAAACAGAGGGAAAAGCGAAGCAATGGGGAATACTCATCACAGCGTATAAAGCACCAAGAAAAAGAAAGGGGAGAAAGCAAAGAATGATCGCTAAACAAGAGGCCAAGAACATACAGATATCAGCAGAGAAAAAGCCTCTTGTGCTCAGGTTCCTTAATGGCATCTAAAGCCAGCAGATCCTTCCCTTTCTTCCAAATACGTAACATCCGCCGAGATCTGCCCCAAAAGCATTGGCACCCAGGCTGGCATATGCGCCCCGGGAAGCTGAAGGCTCACCCGCACGTGCCACTGGCAGCGGCTTTCCGACAGGCCGGGGCAGGGACAGCAAGCAGCACGGGCGGAGACGTCGATGAGAAGGTTACAGGTTCGAGTGCCCAGGCGGGACCCAGCCGGAATGGGGTTAATTAAGATGCACCCTGCCGCTTGAAAGCTGTAGCAGTGCCAGGGGAGGATAACAGATTGGAAAAAAACTCAAATCTAATAAAATAAAAAGCAGACTTATTTTATTTATGGGCGGGTCGGGTGCTGAAAAATGCTCATGTCAGGGGAATCCCAGGGTGGGGAATGACCGCATGGGAGACACAGAGTCTCCCACCCCCCACTGTCTGCAGTCAGCTGGTACATGTGTCACTGACCTAAAACAAGACGTGGAAGATGCTTCAGGCAAATGACAGACAGGTCCAGTCCATGTCCAGCTGCATGAGTCATTGGTTTGTGATACGGAACTAAAGTCCATTCCCTTCAGGTCATTTCAGCATGGGATTAATTTCATTAAAAGGAAATTAAGGCAGTGTTAAAATATGCATGTTATGGTTAAAATACATTCTTAATACCACTCTACTTTTCATTACGGTAGTCTGTTTGCATTTATGAATACTGTCTGTTTAAAAAAAAATTTTTTAATGCTTTTCCACCTGGGTCTTTCTGCCTAGAGCTCAAGGAGGGGTACATGCAGGATAGGACGCCAGGCTGTCCTCCAGCAACCATGCACACACTCGCACGACGAGGAGGACAATGTTAGCGCACCGACACACCGGCACTAGCCGAAGAAAATGCAAACCAGGGGACCTAGGGACCGGGGTTAGACCTGAGCCTCGTGTAAAGTGTACGGCCTCAAAAACCCAGTGAAGAAGCTAGCCCAGGCTCTATGACCAGCGAGCAACACGCTTCATATGCATGAGGGACCTTTACAAAGCACTCTGCTAGAGCCTTGTAAACAAAGGCATCCTTCGAACCCGGTGCAGCTGGCGGCTGAGACTGACATGCAGCCCTGTGCATTACATTAACGGCCATCAGACAACCGCCCCCACTTCCACGCAGCACGCTAATAAGGGCCTTCGCCGGGACTCCACTTCCAAGCATCATCTCAGTATCGGTCCTGAAACTGCTGCAGCCGGTTGCCACATGACACCCTTTCATTGTGATGCTGCCTGGCCCCCACCCCCCACCATTATAGCCACCCCATTAGACAAACCCGCTGTGACTCTACAGGACGGCACCACCCATTTCCTCCCTGTCACACTGGTCACTGGGGGGGGGGGGGGGGGGGGGGGTTTGGGTTGGGCCATCAAGTCGACCAGCAGGGACGCAGCGCCCCAACCGCGGGGGGGCCGGCCCCAGGGAAACACCCGCCCCAAAA
>JAODKN010000093.1:4896974-4914721 GCA_026774425.1 Petrocephalus zakoni
CCCCCCCCCCCCCCCCCCCCCCCCCCCCCCCCCCCCCCCCCCCCCCCCCCCCCCCCCCCCCCCCGGGGCCGCCGGGGAAGATTTGCTGAGGAAGGCAGATGGGAGTAGGGAACGAGGGAGATGGATTTTCAGACAGGTGTGGCGGAGGTGTACCAGATTATCATGGTCTGCCGAACGGGGGACAGGGGAAGCCCAGGAAGGGTCGCGGGGGATGGGGGGGCAACATACTCCATAAATAGGTACGAGAACTTTGGGCCCCTGTGCTCACACACAAACCCCTCTAGGTCAGAACCCGGCAGCTCCGTCAGACCTGCCTGCCGGCTCCTTTTCATGCAGGGCAGCAGCCCGATTAGCCATGAAGATCGATGGCTTCGAGGTCAGCTATACATCCTTTTGTTTACGCTCCATGCCAGAGCCCCCCCCCCATTTTGTCTTTTTATTCTTAAGCGTCTCACACACTAACCCCATGTTCCCTGCTGGGGTTATTTTCCCACTTAACTGAGCCTCCTTATGAACTCACATGTCTGGACTAATCGGCCAGCTCAAAGGTACAGCAGGATCAACCCTAACCCTCCTGCGACCCCCAACTCCTCGTGTCATGTCCCTCCTCCTGGCAACGCGGCGCCCCCTGCTGACCGCTTCATTGCCGGGGGATGTCTGGCTGGGGGTGTCACTGGCTCATTAATCACACCTGGGATGCCCCACACAGAGCGTCAAAACGAGATTAATGTGTCATGAAAAATAAGCCTTCACGCGGGAGGTAAGGGACGCATTTTGGAATGCTGCTGCAGTGACTGACTTGATGTGTTAACAAGAGTGTTAATGCGATGGGTATTTAGCCAGACATTTACGAATGACAGTGGTGGACACAGCTATCTGGTCACAGCCTGGCAGCCCCAGTGGAAGGGGTCACCCAAGCACGGCACTCTTTATCACGCCCACTGGAACCGGAGGCCTTGCCTGGGGCTGCCCCCCAGGGTGATACCAACAGCTGTTGCCTGGCTCCACCGCGATGATGCCTCTGGCCTCTGCCGTTCCCCAGGAAACCGGGCAGGAGGCCACCTCTTCCATGGGAGGGGGGGTGCAGCCTCTCCTACAGCTGGACGCTGCTTACCTGGCATCTGTCTGCTGGCCCCTAAGGCTACTATAAAGCGCTTGAAAGCACAACACAAGCAGCCATCCCAAGCCCCCATGGACAATAAAAAAGGCAGAATCTTCTGCTTTAAAACAGAGACACTCAGTGCTGCCCAGCACTCCAGTCAGCCCCCACAGGTATGGCTGACAAACAGGCAATAAGCGATTGATCCATCCGTACGTAAGTGCTGCCACCTAGTGCTCACAAGCGGCGTCACCCCCTTTTCCCAGCATGCTGCCTTCCCAATTGCTCTGGGTTGTCAATGAAGGAATCTCCCTTAACCCCACTACACCCCCCCAGCCATCTGTCACTTGGAATTCCTGTGGTATCTCTTTCTGTTTCCCTGAAAAAAAGATGCACATACACAGTGATGTTCACAGTTTTGTCACGCAGGCTGGGGAGGGTCTGACAATGTATGCTGAGCCCGCACCACCTGCCGCACAGTAGGGGGCGCCACTGCTCGTTCAGCTCCAGTCACAGCCTTTTTTTTTCAGAACCGGCCCCAGGTCGCTGGAGCTGCTCCTCCTTCAGCTGTGCTTTGACAGCCGTGCTGAAGCTCCTGCCGGAGGCTCTGGGGGGGTGCGGACACCTGACCGTCTGGAGCAGAAGCAGGTGGGGAAGCGTACAACGGAAGATGTAGGTCCAGGTCATACGATACTCCCTTACGGTCCCTGTGGGCAAAGCAGCGAACCGGCCCACCCCCATTCTGGGGGCAACGTCTAACAAGTAGCAGACAATAACACAAATAACAATATTAGTATAATAATAAGTCCATGCTCCCATGGCTATAGCCTGATTCCCCAGGAGGATTTTCGTTTTAATGACATTGGAAGTTTTTTAAGCTCTGCCCCAAACTTCCACCTATAAATGAACTTCTCGGGGCAGCTTGGTACTGCACTGCGTCACCCCCGACATCAGCAACCCTTTCTCACTGTTTTGATGTCCTGACTGGGGGAGGGGGGAGATCTCACCAGTTTATAGATAAAATTTACCAAGCTGTGAGGCTCTGGTCTGCTGGAGGACACCAGAATTCCCAGAGGAGGTCTAGGAGATGCGGTGAAAACATACACAGTCCATACACAGAGGGTGGAGGCCTTGCAAACAGGAGGTAGTGTTACCCTCCGAGTCTCTCCGCCACAATGAGTCATAGTGCTGCCATTCCATCCTAATCTTGGTACAAGATAAACTGCCACAGAAAAGATCATCTCCTGCATGTTCTCCAGGTAGGTGTCACACATTTCAGGGGTCTGCAGCGTCTCTAGGCCAACATGCTTTGTAAATTCAACCCTTTACCATCCATCCATCTTCCATAACTGCTTATCCAGTTCAGGGTCACGATGCCTATGCCATTCAGCCATTCATTTATCTACCCTAAGCATTAATACAGCTCAGGGTCACAATGCCGTTATCATCCATCCATCCATCCATCTTCCCTAGCCATATATCCAGTTCAGGGTCACGATGCCTTTCTCATCCTCAGTTTAAAATGACCTATTTTCCAGTCACTGTCCCCACAACAGACAGCCTATCCCATCAAGAGTGGTTCATACAGGCAGGACTGCCCGCACAGTGCAAGGGGCATTCAGAGACACACACTAAGGATAGT
The DNA here is from genome assembly GCA_026774425.1 of Petrocephalus zakoni. Classification (NCBI taxonomy): domain Eukaryota; kingdom Metazoa; phylum Chordata; class Actinopteri; order Osteoglossiformes; family Mormyridae; genus Petrocephalus; species Petrocephalus zakoni. Next base: position 4,899,716 of record JAODKN010000093.1, read on the forward strand.
GTACCATCGCTTCACCTTCAGCTCAGGGACACACAGTGACAGACAATATTGAAGGTGCATGACCTTGGAGCTATGAAGTGATGATTCTACTTGCTGCGGAAATTCTGGGACTAAACAGAACACAGGTAGGACAGACTGCGCAGCCCTAATGTGATGTGATACTTCAGTGAAAAGGGGGGCCTGTGCTTCCCTTCTACTCTCATGTTTCACACCTTTTTACCCATGAATCCTTGCTGCGGCAAAGCATTTGCTGGCCAGTGTGTGAAATCGCCGGCTCCCCACCACGATATGCATGGCCTGCTGGCTGCGTCCTGGAAGCAATAAGATCTCTCATTCTGGCTGCCTGGCTCACTAGCCAGAGAGCGTGCCCCTTCTCCAGGCAGCACCAACCTCCACCTGCTGCCCATTTCTACATGGCGCTCAGTGTGGACAGACTGGTACCCGCCACCCCAGACTGTGCAAAATCACGCCCACCTTCCCCCTGCTTGGTATTGGACTTATACCCACATTTCAAGGTCGTTTCCATACCCCCCCCCCAAAATTCTCTCTAATGTAGCCAATCAGGGGTGAACAAAGGGGCGGAGCCACAGGGGTCCTGCCTACAGCTGACACCTGAATGGACCCCTGGGTAGCCCCTTCCCTGACACTCCCCAATTCACAATATATCACAGGTAAATAATAAGGTTGGCCCCTCTGTTTGAACGATGGCCCCTCCTATGCTCCCCTGCTTAAAAAATTCTAGAACTGGCCCGGTACCAATCACAGCAATCCAGACATCTAATTTAAGAACCCATACCTACCCCATCCTGTAAATAGGCAGTGTTGAAACGCCTCCCCTCTGAAACATGATTGGTTTGTGGCCAGGAGCTCCACCGATCTCTCATTTATTGATTTATCGAGTGTTACATCTGACCCACACGGGGCATCTGTGGACACTTCAAGGCTGCTCTGGGGGGTGGGGGGTCTTCATGGCAATTTTCAGCTTTTCAGTCCTTTTGTTTTTCAGGAGTCAGTAAAAAGCAACTTGCTTTCAATATTAGCCTGCAACCTCAATAATGAGGTTAGGGGCGAGTAGGCTGCACAGCGGGACTCTAAGTAGGTCCAGTTTTCAAAAACCAAAAATTTCCACATGATTTAATATGCTAAGCATGCATTTCTGTTAAGAGCTGTGGGGAGAATCTGCGTGAATTTGTGACTAACAAAGCTCAGCCCATCCTCCATCCCAAAAAAAATCTAAACTTGGTGTGTCGAGTTTCATTTCAGCCGGTAACCCCGGCACCTGAATTCCCCTGCCTCGTTCATCTTCCTGTCCTCAGAAATGGTCTCTTCATTTTTTCTGTGTGATGTTCCACCCATCCATGTCCCGTCTCATATTAAACAACACTCTCCTGTCAGGTCTCATCATGAGAAGGTTTTCCGCTGTGCCAGCCAGAGGGGTTCTTGCTGCAGAAGTATCAGAACCAAAACCCATACCTAATTTTTCGAGAGCAGCACTGATGCCGAACAGACCCACTTCACAGAGCTGAAGGTCGAGTTACCATCCCAGGACGGAGCCCAGGCCTCAGACTAACAGATCAGACTTAGCCCTCCAAGCTGGCGTGGAATAACTTCCGAGGCAAATCGATGAAATTACACACAGCAGCCTAGTGTGGTAAAAAACAACATAGTTTAATAGCACGGTGAGTTATTAACCAATCAGCCGCTCACAGGCGCTACAAACAATTAGTGCCAATGTGAGAATTCTTAAGAATGTGTCCGTTTCACAGACATTGTGACATCATCATGACCAATGTGCCTCTGTGCCGAGGTGGGTGTGGCATGTTAAGGACATGATCCAGGATCAAAGATCATTTTTACATGTATAAAAGCTGTGCAGGCCCTCACCTTGGGTCCCCAAAAGCTCAGCGCATCCAGCTCCAGGAGGTGACCTCACCATACAGCAGGAAAACCAATCAACTGAGCTGATATATCAGTCATCGGTCTCATCTTCTTAAAGTACCCACAGGCAACTGCTAGGTGTCATTAATACCATCCTTATTTATCTGATGGACTCAGTGTCAGGTTGCTGTACGGTACATATCACTTTTTTGAAGAAGTAGGACCATTTGGTAGTGGTAATGATGATACGGGAACAACAATGTCAGATGTGGAGAAGACATCTGTCCTGCACTGTACCACACTTCCCCCAGTGCTCTGCTCTTTCCCATCATTCTCCACCATTTCCCACAATGCTCCACTGTCCCACATTGCACAGTGCCCCATACCTCTCTACTGCGCAGTCTCTATCAGTGCTAATTTTCTGCCTTGTTGCCTTCAGCGGGAGGGCCAGTCAAAGACAGCGGACAAGCATGGATCACGGCAGAGCAAACAGCAAGTGTTACACTGTCCCATCCTAGACAGATGTGCATGCGAGAGGCTCAGCTGACCACCAACACACAGCTCTCGCTGCTCTGAGAGGGAAGCCAGGTGAAGATCTGCTTGACTGCAAGTTGACTGTTTCAGCAGTCCAGGATCTCCAAAGGAAAGGGGCACTGGGGGCAGCTCTGGAACATGGATGACATCCCTGTCCCATCGTGCCCCCACACTGGTCTTCTCCAGTTCGCCCCTGGCAGGTTTGAAGGGCCCACGTCAGGGACACCAGTTGGTCAGAGGGTACAGCAGACAATGGACAGTCTTGAATCTGCAAATGTCATCAGGTCACTGAGTTAACACCATGGATATGATTAAAGTGCAAAGTATCTGCTTTATTCCTTGGATGGTCTGCCCTCGGCTAGTCAGGGAGAAGAAGCCCCTTAAGTCTGACCACCTAAAGATGGTGCAGATAAGCTTCTCAGTGGTAAAATCACCATTATAATTTCACACATCCGCTGCTGAAATCCATTATCGAGATACAGCATAACATATTGGAGTGAATCTTGCATGTACATGTAACAGGGCACGGCTATGTTCTGGCACATTTCACTGCAATTTCAAAGAAAGGAGCCAGTACAGGATACTGAATGTCCAATGGGACCACTGAAGGCAAATAAAAAGTAAAACATGACAACCAATCAGAATGAGAGAGTGAAATAGTCAACCAATGACAGTGAGAGATTGACTAAGCGAGTGAGCATGGCAACCAATGAGGGTGAGCAGGAGAAGGTATAAGTAAACAGGGGCGAAGGACCCGGGCCTGACCTAGAAGGATCGTCATCCAAGGAGAAGATTCCTTTCAGCTCCACACTGTTCATCTTGTTCTCAAAGAAGCCATAGCTGAGAGTCACCTTTGGATCACAGGGAGGCACAGACATACTCTGAGGCCCAACATACTCTGACACCAGTGAATTTCACACCCATGTGCCTGCAAGCACCCTGCATTGGAGCCTTATGTAGTGTCGAAGAATGGTGAGTGAATATCTGATCAAAAATGTAAATATGCTAAATGAACACATGAGTAAACGTTACACAGAGAGCATGGAGTGACAAAGTGTGACAGATCGAGTATCGATGAATCGTGATACATGTAAGCATGAGTCTGTGAGCTTACAAAGATTCACAAAAATTAACCTGTAAGTCAGATAAGTCATAACCAATGAGAATCCCTGAGTGAGTGTGGCAGCCAATGAGAGGAGGCGAGTAAAGCCATTACAAGTGATTGGCTGAACCAATCAAGGAGCTCCCCACCAGCGATCGGTGACATGGGCCCACAGCGGCGCTAACCTGTCGAGGGATGTGACTGGCGGAGAGCAGCTGCAGGTTCTCCAGGTGGGAGTGGAACAAGGGGCAGTGCACCAGGGAGACTCCCAGTCTCCTTTCCACGATGAAGCCCACAGTGCAGTCGTCTGGCAGGCGGATGGCGGCCGAGGTCTGCTCAAACTTGGGGCCACTGAGTACAGACAGGCCAATGGTGAATACCTCACAGACCGGCTATGATAAAACAGGCTGTCACTGACCCAGTTACAGTCCAGGTCAGAACAATATTTAATGTGAACATTCTTCGTAAGTGACCATTAGATTTAAGTGTGTCTGTTGAATTAATGAGACCCGGGTACTATGGTGTGTCTTTGTGTGTCTGTATGTGTGGCACTGGAATTCCGAGGCATGAAGGGGCTCATCTCTCACCTCGCCCAGGGGGCCATTTTCTCAGCCAGTGTGCGACTCAGGCAGAAACCCGCACCTCCTGTAGCAAACCAGAACTCCACTTCTCTCTGGAAACACGGGATGCAGAAAAAGGCTTTTTTATGGTAGTGTGTAAGGGAGGGATGCGGGTGTGTGTGAGGGGGGAGGGAAGGGAAACAGCACCCAGCTTTCTCACCTGACCGTGTAGAACACCCTGACCAATTAACCTCACCCAGCCAATCAGCCGAGACTTAAAACCCACAAATTATGACAGCGATTCTCACGAGCAAGATGGCTGCAAATTTGAAAAGAAATCCTGAGAACTTGGGGAATGAATATCCTCACTGCCATTTCATCTCTTCCTTCTCTTTGAATGTCGGTCAGGAATAAACAGGCCCCCCCATGTCAAGCGCCTTCCCCGTTTGCTACCCGACGGCGTTGGGGTGCTGTCCTGCGTACCAGCTAATGCATTTCACAGCAGCAGACTTCCGGTGCGCCCGTCCATCTGGCTCCCAAACCAGCCGGCTCTGTAACACCCTTCTGTTAATTCCCTGGTGGCCCCAATAAACTCGGGCCTGCATCTTAATCGGGTCGACTGAAAGTGACACTCAGGCCTGGGGGGGGGATCTCAGTAAGACGGAACATTGGGGGGCCGGGAGCAGCCACAGCAGTGCCATTCACTGATTGACTTGGAGATTCGACAATAAAGAAGGCGCAAACAGACGCAGAGTCAGACCCGCTGTGCGCTTGCGGGTCGGCGCGAGCTGTGTTTGTGTGTGCTTATTGTCGAAGCTCCAAGTAAATCAGAAAACGACACACCAAATTACCAGCGAGTCATCTGTTTATAGTCTAAATCTGTCATTCCTATTAGGGACGCCATAAGCAAAGGTACCTGGAGGGACTAATCAAAGACGGGCAGAAGTCCCAGTGTATCTATCACTGAGAAAGAAAAATAACTACAGCCGCATGGAATCACGGTGACAAAGATAGCAGCGTCTGATTGGTACGCGATGAGGTGGCAGTCAGAGCACTGAGCCGTACAGGGCTCTCACAGTTCTTGCTACACGGCTGGCCGCCACAGCACACTGGCGGCGTGACCCACCGTCTCATTGTTCTCCAGCAGCTCGTGGGCCCTGATTGGCCGGTCCAGGCTTGGCTTGCCCACGTAGATGTCGCTGTTGGGTGGGAAGGCAGCCAGCAGGGGGAGCAGCACTTTGGGGTTCATGTAGTTGTCGTCATCCACGTGGCATAGCCATCTGGGGGGGGCGTGACATAGGAGGGTGCGTGGGTAAGGTATCTGATTCAAGGTCAGACAGTGGCTCATCCTCAAAGCTGGTACCGTAATAACCTCAGAAAAGCAATTTTGATGTATATGCTGAATAATCCATCCATTTTCAGACACACATCCACCCAGGTCACTTATATTCAGACATTCAATTACCTCGGGTATGTTACAGCCACTGGGCTGGATCCATTTCACACCACCAGCAGTTTTAAATCAGAATCACCGAGAGAAGCCAACCCCCCCTCCCACCCCCACCTGCAGGCAGATGTGACAGGGTGAGGCCTCGTTAGGGGCAGCTGGAAGTGATGCCAATTAACGGCTTATAACGAAGAATGAGCAAGAAAAGCCTGACTACCGGCGAGGCTTTAAATGGAAAATGCAAACCTTACATACGCTGTTTTTTTTTTCAATAATGTTGTTGGTGTTTATGAAATATTATCTTTGGCTTTACCTGCAAAAAACTAATACAATTTTGGTAACAAAACGTAATAAAGCCACCTCAGATTGTCACAGAGTCGGACAGCCACAGTCCCAAGCAGAGTGACGCAGAGCCAGTGGCGAAGGGGCATGGTGACGCCAGGCTACCACAGGGTGGCGATGGCGAGACTCACTGTTTGTCGGAGGCCATGAATGTGTCATACTCTACGGACATCTTGCAGGACAGCGCCTGGTGGCTGTGCTCGGGGGAGCAGTTGGTGATGACGACATTAAACCCTGTGTGCAGGGAAAACATTCAATGCCTTGGGGAAACCAGTAGGTGGCGCAGTAGTTAACAAGAAATTGACCGTGATAAGTAAAATTCAGATAAGACACTTTAATTAAGATCCGACTTATGATGGCTCTGTATCAAGGGGGGTATCATTCCAGTCAGGACAGATACATCAGTTTAAGGAGGAGGACAGAGAGTGTCACAGGTGCAATGGAGAGGCACTGTGTGAAATGCACCCCTCTCATATGCCCTCCTATTTCAGGCACACAACAGAAGGTTTACCTGAACGGTGAAGGTTAGGCTGGCTTAAAAACACTCTCTCTCTCTCTCTTACACACACACACACACACACACACAGTCACAAGTCTCAAGCCAGGGAGACAGGCAATGCAGGCACCCTAGTGCCGTTGAATATTTTATCACCGGTACCCTACCTTTCAAGGTAAACTCCTCATCCTGGGTGTCCGTGAAGATGTAGGTCTGTGGTAAGGTGAGAAAGAGCCGGTCACCGCCTGTGCGCTTAGAGAGGCCACGCATCCGCACATTCCTGCGTCGTATTCGGCATTGGGCTGCACCAGCCGGCCATCATTGGGGAATTTCTGCACTTGTGATGCGCATCGGTGCCATCGACTGCGCCGATGCGCAGTGTAAGGAGATTGGCAAGGTGGCAAGGTGGCAAGGTGGCAAGGCGGCAAGAGCGACTGTCAGAGAGCAGAGGACAACTAAAAATGAGCAGGAGACGACGTATTGCAGAGGCTGCAGGGAGATCTGCATATCGAATTTTTACTGTCCGGACATTATACCAATTCAATTTTGAAATCTTGCCGACTTAAAATTCACGGTGGGGGGTGTGTCTCAGCTAATTTTGTCATTTGAGATTTGAAAATGCCGCAGTATGTTACCTTAATACTGCCCAAACATAGACTAAGAACTTTAACACTATACATAAAAAGTTGACCTCTTTCATTACACTGCTTGTATTTGCTTGTTGCAATGCATCTGCCCTCTGGTGGTAGGGTAGAATATCACATCTGCACGCATCCACCGCCTGAGACTCTCTGTATCCACCAACAAATGTAGTATGTAGCCCAAAAGCGCACGCGGAGAAGTGAAGTTTCAACTAGGCTTTAGAATAATTGCTGGCTTTGTCACAAACACACGCTTGGGGAGACAGAAGCTGTCTAATTGATCACCAATGAGGTCAGATTCATGGATTCATACACATTACAGTAAAAATTATGGAAATTCTCCATAAGGCCTTGCTCAGTAAAAACCAAAAAAAATTTAAATGACCAATCAGCTCCCAGAAGCATCACCAAGTGAGGTGACACATCTGTGACGACATCCAATGAGTGCACTGCAGAAGGACGTGGGGGAATTGTTGGTAACGTAGTCCCACATACACCCACACCTCTTTGACACGCTCATGCAAAAACTGGAATAAAATGCTGCAATTGAGCAAAAATATTCAACTGGACCTTGCACATTAAATATTCAGCATTATTTCTCATCCTATGAAGACGAGTTATGTAATCAAAACAGCTTTTTTTTGCCGATATGCATCAAACATTGAGACTAAAATCGAAATGAATCCAAGCAAAGCTGGCTTGAGGAGCAAGAAGCTCTCCCCCCAGTCCCTGTGCCTGTGGGGGGGGGGGGTTGACCTTTTGCTTTGTTCCTGTAGGCTTCCCCTTTCTGCATGGTTTCCGTTCTGTCATTGTCTGCGACAGTGGGCTCCTGGTGGCAACTTCCTCCTGCCTTCACACGGAAGCCTACGGGGGGGGGGCTGGAACAGTCACCCAAAAATAGAGAAAACCATCACGCCATTTACGCCATCTCTCAGCAACACAGACTTGTTGTTTGACTCTAAGCTCGGTGATATTTAGAACCAAGAGCAACTTTCGTAGATAACCCGTGCCTCTGTGGTATGACCCTTGACCTTTGGGCTAAACGTGGGCTGCCCACATTAAACTGAGACGACCTCCACATCCAGACTAACAAAGTCTTGTTTTATCACAGCCCATCTGCCAATGTAACATTCGTGAGTAAGGGCCTAAATCCGGCAGCCAAACGAGACCCAAGACCCACCCAGGGCCAAAATCATGACAAGACGTGACTGTGAATAAGGACTGAAAAAAGGCATGACCAGTGCCGACCGACCCGGAAACTGGTCTGTAAGACTCTCTGTCGTCAATCACAAGACTACAGAAAGAGAAGGAACTTGGTAAAAAAAGAAAAAAAACATACGCAGAACAGGAAGCAGCCAGTCGGACGCCCCAAACATGCCTGCTGCTGCGTCTAACAATCCCCCAACTAGGGCCCCCCCCCCCCCGCCCCATGTTGAGGGTGCTGGAGAAGGGGCACCACGGCCGTATGTCCCCCAGACAGAGCTGGCTCACATTTCCCTGTGGGTTAAGGTCCAGTCCGTTAAGGCAACTGCCAAGACGCCCGTAGCCTGGCCTCAGAATCCGCCACGATGACTTTGTCTGGCTTTTTTTTTTATCTCGGAGGCCAGGCTGTCTCACAAAGCGTCCTGTCACTTCAGAATGGGTCAGGACGGCACCGTACAGGCAGCCTGATGCTGAACATCACGCAGCAGCACTGGGCTCCACATCATAGGCACGGAACGCAGGGTCCTGTGAAATCGTGTCACCTCAGAAGCAGAAGGCACAAACCCCTTAAACGTAATAGAACTTTGAGCTCTAAATTCCTCTAAAATTCTAAATTTAATCTCTACATTTCTATATTAAACACCTGCCTCTATGAACAAGTGATGCTTCCATGAGATAAATTTCTATACAAGCAGACGTCCGGTTCAGCATCGTATGTTCAAGTCAGAGACCTTTCCATTACTTAGTTTGTGTTCATAATCCTGCAATGTTACTTAAGGCACATGGTATTTGCCCTGAGTTCGGAGTGAGCCAAACAACCTTATTTTTTAAGTGTGATACCAAAGTGACCACCACACTGGATATTTTGGATGTTGGATATGATTAAAGTGCATTTCTTGGTGAATAACTGTATGCTACTCACATGCTCCTTGGTCTTGGAGATCCAGGTGTCCAACAGCAGTGCCAGGCGAGTGCGGTGAAACCTGCCAGTGGTCTTCACCGCGATAAAGATGTCCTTGAGCTCTAGGTTTGAGCTGGTAGAATGCAAAATGTTCTCATTTGGGGCCTGGGGGGGCTTGTCGGAGCTCTGATGACCCCACCGCAGACCTGGCATTCCCTCGGGGTGGGGATGCGCGAAGCCGTCTCGCAGAGACGCACCATAGGGCCTTTGGGGTTTCCGCGTCCGCAGTTGTAAGTCCAAGAGCAGGATTATAAAAAAGGTCAAGGTGGCTCCGGAAAGGGCACGGAAAGCATTCCTAATAAGCATCCCGAGCGAAACAACCGCGGGCGATCAATTTAATCAGCGATCAGCCGCGTCCTTCGGAGAGAAACGCGTCGCCCCTGCCGCGTACCAGCGCCACAGCGAGCACATGCGACAACTCGCAGCAAAAACAGGAAACACGGAGAAAACGACAAATTCGCATTATAGATAGCGGATCCCCTGGTTTCCAGAGCCATGCTGGCGCGCACTCGCTCGTAAACGTAATTGCCAGGTGCGACTGTCTAACTATTTTGGACTATATGCATATAAATGCGTGCGTTATAGTATGTTCTGGAGATGATAATGCATATGTAAGGAAGCCACCGATGGTAAACCGTATTATTTATTATTGTATTAATCGGATTATTCGTATAGAATTCAGTAGATATAACTGGATCCGTTTCTTTTATTTCTCAGCGCAGTGAGACAGGCGATGGTGGCGACATTTAATTTCAACTCACAGTTTCCAGTTTCCATTCTTTAGAAATTGATTAGTTTTACAGAGCCTGTAATATATATAAATGACTCGGCACCATACGTAGTTACGTCTGGGAGCTGCTATTCGCCCTGCTGCCGGTACCGGTCCCGGGCTTTGGAGCGTCCTACCTGTCATGTGCGCCGCGCAGCCGGGACGGAGAAGGACGCGGCGGCTCGGGCTGGCGAGCTCTGCGCCCCCTGACAGGTGCACAAGGGCGCTCCGGCAGCCGCTATGCCATGCCCTCACCAACTCGCAGAGCATCTCCAACACCGCAAATGTTCAAGAAACACTTTCCATCATTTGCAGTATGTAACGACAGAATAGCACTATATACGTATCCCGATATAAATACGATATTAGACCAGAGAGCTGGGGGGGGGAACAAAATTTTGAATTTGAAAGGCAATCAGTAAACTTGTGCTTTGCAGTATGAAACAGGATTCCTTGTATCCAGATATGCAGCCCTAAGCTTCTTTCATGCATGGCATGTCTTCGTAGAGGCGGACTATTCGTACCGGACAAGCTGCACGTCTCCATCCAAACCGTGGGAAAGACTTTATCCGTCTTCGGCTCGGGGAATAACTCCGTGATACATATTAGGGATGTTGTCGCCTACACTTTATGCATTGCAGTAAAAATCATGTGGAGTTTTATTGTCTTCTAAGCAATGTCAGTAAAAAGTATCTGTTCTGTGTAAATGGGGAGTTTGTATGCAGCATAAATAATTTTGTACGAAGACATTTTTGCTAGGCAACTAAAATAATGTTATGATTGTTCTCCAGCTCTCATCTTTCACTCTTTTCAATAACTTTTCCAAGCGCCGTGGTTCATAACCTGATTTTTTTGGCAGTCAATTCAGCGAAGTAAACGGAATTAACCAGGAAGCCTGTTAGTCAATGTCATCCGCAGCCAGATAAATGTGGAACTGAAAAAGGTGAACTTTTTGGGTGTATGGAATTAAAATTGCAAATCTGCTGCTGATTATTCAGTACGAGGCTGTATTCATTCATGATGTAAAGCTTTTCATTAATATATTTGAATACATGCATAAATACATAATCTGCATGGTGAGTGCAAGCTGATGTTTTGCTGAAGAAACACTCTGCGGCAAAACTGACTGTTTTGCTGCATCCCGCACGGAGTCTTCTCTCGTTTGGGGAGACTTACAATTAACGGGACAAAACGCAACCTTCATCAAGACACTTATTTATTTATTTTCCGTTCTCAGATGTCTCCGGTTACTGCCATTCTTCTGCGAGTCCCAGTTACCAGCTGCCTCTTTTTTCTCCATTACCCACATACCCCAGTTTGGTCCCTGAGGAATTACAGAAAAGCCTGGGCACACCCTATGTAGGAAAGGCCCTGGATCGGTTTACGGCCTACCTGAAAAGATCCTTTTAAAGGCCCAAGTATATTGCCCCCGACTTCGAACAATACGTTAGAGGAGCAGACTTTTTCAGGCTTTGCTCTGGAACTTAATCTCTGTCACCAATAAAATTTGACCAGCTTCAAGGCTCCCCAGAAATGACACAAACAGCCATGCTGGCTCCAGCACAATCAAATCAAAACATGTCAGGGTGCAGTTTCATGACGGCCGCCAGGGTCACCATTGAGAGCACATTTGGATTCAGTTCCGTAATGAGTTGTGGCCAAAGAATCCCATCCCAACCACTGGCTTAGGAACCTCTAGGCCCGGGAGCTTCTTTTCATGCTTATCAGAGATCTGAAACACCTCAGGTCCCTATAACTCTCTTCTTACCGGTGCACTGTTCACAAAATCGGCTTAAGAGAGCTCTTGAAATATGAAGCACACAAACTTGCAAAGCCAGCCAACACCATTGATATACTGCTGACAGATTGTTGGATCATTTAAGTTTGGTGGTTCCACTTCATTTGATATATATTGCTATCCAATCAGAGCTTAACAAACACTAGTAATAGCCAATCACTTTTCACCTTAAGGGGTTCTGTGACCAGAATAATCAATTTCAGAAGTAAAGTTCCCTCAAGAACAGGGACATCCAAAGATCTTAAAGATCTGGTAATTCCCTGCTTTCGGAATTTGATATTGGTTTGTCCAGCCATCCATCCACTGCGAGAAATAAACAGTCAGGTCAAATCAGGTGCCAGTACCACGGGATACCAGTCCATCACAGAGGGCACTTTCCAACACTACAGGCAGTTTGGAGAAACCAGAGTACCTTGAATGAACTTGAGTGAACATGGGAAGAGTCAAAACAGACAGGGAATTTCACCCACGTTTCTTCAGGAGAAGTGCACCTGTTCAACTCACTATATAATGGCTAATGGTGCATCTGCCTAGTGGAATAGCATACATGTATTTACAGAGAGTCCATTAATGGTTATACAGATATTTCAATCCTCTGTCATTTTCTTTTTGATGCCAGTCATGCTCTCAGAAATACATGTTGTGTTTTATCTATGAATAATCCCTGAAATTCTAGAAAACATTTGTAGTGCTTTATGTACACAAAAAGAGAGGACTAAGTGCTGGTTGAATTATTATTATTATGGCGTAAACAGAAACAGCTTCAGAGGCAACATGAGATATTATTAGATTATACTTATTCCTCAGGGTCTAATGTGACTCCAGACCGATATCTGTGATCTCTGAAAACATCGCACACTCGTTGACAGCCGTCCTTAATCTATATCTGAAAGTTGCACTGAAAGGAGTCATCAGAGGAACGTCGAATTGCGGAAGACCACACGTGGCTGTGCGGCACTGAAACCAGGGGACCTCCTGACCCGCCTCGCCTTCCCCTGCGACGTCCCGCCGACTATAAAACATTAGCAACGTTGCGTGACGTAATACAATAAAAGAGCTTAGCTGCAAGAGTGACATAAACACACCGAAAAGACACTTGATAGCATATCTGTTTGACTGGCCTAGCCTACAGCAGACAGCTTAGCGTTGGTTAGCTTCTCGAGTTCACATCGCTTCAAAAATTGCCTGTTATTATTGTGTCACTTCTATTCAAACCTGACAAATGCAGCACATTATTTTGTATACAATAAAAACACAATACTGCTACAAAATGGTAATATAATATTTACACCAATACATACAGTTTCCAGCGGCATCATAGTGATGTTGGCGCATAGGATAGCTGGTGGATTAAGTCTCTGTCCCAGTGCTATGAGTGTGGAGTTCACATGAAGAACCCCTCTTTTTACATTCATTAATAAATTGTCAGTGACTTTTAATTAAGACCGGTTTAGTCACCTGTTGATTGGGCCAATGCCTTTGGAGCTAAGAAAATTACCATAGCAGTGCTATTACACATTAAAATGGCTTTCTTCCTGATCTCGAAATTTGTATAGGCAAGGCCCTAGGTTTGGTTTCACATTGGTAGGGACCAAATCAACCCCACATCCCCTACCCCCTGAAAACTTACGGTACTCTCACAATATTGGTGAGGACATGTCCCTACCGCCCATACCCATGGCCGTGAATGTTTTGTGCTGAAACACCCAGGGGTTTAAGGGCTGTGCATATCATGTTATTCTATGACTTGTTTATCACATTTGATAAAGGTAAAAAGGAAAACATTTAGGATTAAGATGCTGTGGCTTAGCACTGAATGACAGGGTCACGACTGATAGTTTTGCAATGTGATGCAGAGGGATGTCAGTGAAGATAAGACTGCGGCCAGCAGCAGGACGTGTGAATTCAGACTTTCCAAATGGCTTGCATTTAACTGAAGCGCATAAACATCTTAGTAGACGTCTTCGATCGATAGGACGGAACGTTCAGGAGATATGGTATTTGGCCCAAATTCATTAGACTCTTGATTAATTTTCTCGTATTTTACAAGTGGTCAGTACAAGGAACGATTTAAGTAAAAGCGAACAGCCATTGAAAGAAGAGGTTACCAAGAAATTACACTTTAATTTGTTCAATTTGTTTAACACAGCCATCCTGTACATATTATGTATTGGTATTTTCTGGCTGGGGATTTTTGCTGAGTATAAATTTAACATGGCAACCATGTCATTCATCATATTAATGTTTGTCACAAAACATGGTGGAAAATTGGGCTTATATGGCTTCTGTAGAAAATTCATCTAGATGAGGTGCAAGAGTATTTGCATGTTTCATTTTTTATATGATTACAGGGCCACCTTGAGATAATTTGATGTTTTTTGTTATATGGATTCTTAGCCTGCCAGGTTTAATCAGATTCATGCCATTGGCTTAGAGAACATAGACAAATGCTAAAATAAACTGAATTTAATTTTTTTTTTTAAAGCTTCCAATAGTTATGTTGCCTGGACACCTAATAAGTGCCATATTTATCCCAGAGTTAACTGACAGGGACCAAAGGTTCAGTGTGTGTGTGTGTGTGTGGTCATGTTTATATTACATTGTGGGGACCCAATGTCCCCACAGTGTGATAAAAACCAGTCATTTTCTACCTTGTGGGGACATTTTTTTTTTAACCCCATAAGGATAACCTCAATTTTATAAAAATCAAATCATGCAATCAAAAAACTAAAAACGACAAAAGTCTCATATTTTGTTTGGTTACTTATGGTTAAGGTTAGGGCTGGGTAGGGTTTAAGGGTGCCATAGTTGGGATCAGGGTTATGCCCATAGGAATGAATGGAGTGTCCCCATAAAGATAGGTATACATGGCATTTGTGTGTGTGTGTGTATGTGTGTGTGCGTGTGTGTGACTGTGTATTTGTATGCTTTCATTCACACATCCAGCCTGAGCTGTGCCATTGTGACACGTTGTTTGGGTATTTGTAGAACGTGTGTTTTTTTATGCATGTTGAAAATTGCTAGCTCAAAGGCAAACTATGTGCTCTCTGCAAAGGTTTTACAAAAAATGTCAGTGAAACTGGCTGAAAGTCGACAAGCCACGTACCTCTTGAAAAGCCACCTCTTCAATTGAGGGTCACAGTTACTCCACCAGCGACTTGCCTCCTGTGCAGAGTGCAGTGCTTTTCCCTATTGAGAGTCACAGTTACTCCACCAGCGACTTGCCTCCTGTGCAGAGTGCAGTGCTTTTCCCAATTGAGGGTCACAGTTACTCC
>JAODKN010000093.1:4932035-4949516 GCA_026774425.1 Petrocephalus zakoni
GGTGGTGGGACCAGTCGAGCAGTGCTGGAGGATTGGAGAGATCGTGGTGCAGTGCGGGGGGTGATGAGGTCTTTTAGATAGGATGGTGCTGGACCATGTTTGGCTTTGTATGCAAGCATCGGTGTTTTGAATCTGATGTGGGCAGCTACAGGAAGCCAGTGTAGAGAGCGCAGCAAGGGAGTGGTGTGCGAGAACTTGGGGAGGGTGAAAACAAGTCTAGCAGCTGCATTCTGCATCGGCTGCAGAGGATGAATGACACTCGGTAGCAAACCCGCTAGAAGCGAGTCGCAGTGTGAGATGACGAGGCACCGAACAAGTATCTGGGTAGCCTGTGTGGAAGGGAATGGGTGGATCCTTCTGATGTCAAACGGGAGAAAGCGTCATGAGCGAGAGAGAGTAGCGATATCTTAGGAAAATGACGGGTGATTGTCCATGGTAACCCCAAGGTTGTGAGCAGTGACCAAAGGACAGATCAGCGATGTTGAGAGAGGTCGCAAGGTCCTGGTGGGGGGAGGATGCACGCTATATCCCTGCAAAATAACTGCATGCATTTCACTGCTTAGACCTTCCTAACAGACATGCATGATTTTCCCCCCCCCCCTTTTCATGTTGGTTATGTTAGCAACGATTGTTGCCGGCGGGATTAAATGGTTGCTTGCGTATCTTGGCTTAGGTATGTCGTGCGTATTTATCTCGGGATCCAGACCCGCTTTGGCTGTGCCTCTCTGAACCTGGAATATCGCATTTCTTGCAGTAACTTTTCAATGCTGTTCTTTTTGCATTTTCAATAAAGGACTCAGTATTTTGTGTGGATTTTCACATTCGCTGGCATCTTCCAGCCCTTGCAAATGAGAAGGGGTGACTGCAGATCTTTATTGTCCACTCAATCAGTCACACGCAGGCGTACATTTAATCACTTAAGATGGCGTAAGGTAAATCTCACAGCTTTCGCCATCTGCTAGGGGTGCCATCCACACGTCAGGAAGTCTGATTTATTGTGCTCTGCATCTTAGACATTTTAGCCACAATACCTGTATCCACAGTATATCATCCTGTGTTGTGAACATAATGACAGGACTGCATTATTTTCTCTGTCCACAAGAGGGCAGCGGCATCCCGCTCAGGATAGATGCTGGTAACTTGTTTGGACAGGGCAGTGAGCTGTCTGTTTCCTCAGGTCTGCAATCAGCTGGAAGTCCTCGGTGGGCCGAAGTCCAGGAGAGGTCCCCACGGTGAAGGGGACAGCGACACACTAAGTAAACATGGGTTGATTCCCCCGGTGGTTGATGTACTGAAGTATAAAAAGCATAGATCCAATGGAGTGCTGGAAAGGTGACATCCTCATGTTACGCGTGCTCTGATTGGCAGAGAGGGCCATGGCCGTGGCCCAGCACCACGACGCTGTGTCCGGGACGGAGAAGCAGCACGTCGCCAACGACTATGCCAAGAGGCTGGCCGGCGGCTGGGCCCGCTGTGAGGTACCGAGGGCGCGTCCGCCAGGCCGACCCCTTCCGGGAGCTGCAGGGGAATAGCCCCTCCCCCGTTTTTCTCACACGCTCCCGTCTGTATCCCGGGTTACCAGCCGCTGGTCAGCAACGCCCTGGCGACGCTGAGTGGCTCCGAAAACCAGCCGACGTACTGCCTGAACCTCAACATCAGCGTCTGTCCTGTCTCCGAGGGCAAGCGGAAGGTAGGGTGCACGGCTCTGGGGCTCTAGGTGGTGTGGCTCCCTGTGACATTGTATTGTGGCTGACGGCGCCTCCCTCTCCCCCCTCAGTTCTCGTTGACCGTGTACAACCCCCTCTCTCGCTCCGTCAGCTGGGCAGTGCGACTGCCAGTCAACGGCTCTCGCTACAGCGTGAGCGACCCCAGCGGGCGGCCAGTGGAATGTCTGGTGAGTCTGTCTCTCTCTCGCTCTCTCAGATTACATCTGTAATGAAGGTGTCTTGTTTGGTAATACTTTGAGCCTGAAGTGCTGCTGCTCCTTATACTGCTGCCCCCACCCCCGACCTGTCCCGCCTCTCGTCTCCCAGGTGATGCCTGTTTCCAAGGAGACGCGCAGAATCCGTGAGGACAAAGGCTATGCCGTGAATGAGCTGGTGTTTCGGGTGGAGGCTCCGCCCATGGGCTTCAGGACCTATGGCATCTCCCTGATCCCAAACGGCCCCGCCCCAGCCGGGCCACGCCCAGGAGCCCCGTCCTCCATTGAGAACCAGGTGTGCCCGTGAAGCCCTTCTCAGCAGTGTATGGCGCGCTGCTTTATGGTGAACACTGAGGATGGACCCTGATCCTGTTTCGTTCCCCGTGCTGCAGTTCCTCAGGGTGACCTTTGACCCCGAGACGGGGCTGTTGAGCAGCCTCACAAACCTGGAGACCAAGCAGACAGTGCAGCTCAAGCAGAACTTTTACTGGTGAGTCCAGTGTGCTGTGAGCTATTTTAATTGCGTTAATTAGCAGTTGCAGTTGTTGAATAGAACATTATTGTGCATCATGAGATAATGTAGGAGTCTTATAGCGTGAACTGTAAAGTGTGGTGTGGAGTTTACTGGTGCTGATCTGCCTGAGATGGCGTGTGTATGTCGCTGTGTTTCCAGGTATAACGCCAGTGTGGGCAACGTTGACAGTAGCCAAGCCTCAGGAGCCTACATCTTCAGGCCTAACTCGTCCACTCCGGTGCTAGTCAGTTCAACTGCAAAGATTCAGGCTTTTCAGGTAAGGTGTCCTCTGTGGTTGCGTGCTCGTAGAGCACTGGCGCAGGCCCAGGCTCGTGGCCTGCTAGCGCGGGCCCAAGCTCGTGGCCTGCATGCTGGCTTAGGGCATGCTAATGTACATGCTGTGTATTTATTACGAGCTAACATTCAATGCTAACATACAGATATGCTGTGCTGTGCATTCCCTTATGTGTTTCTGTTACGCTGAGTGCAACATTGAGTAAGATTCACCCACACCCCACTCCAGAACTCTGTGGTGCAGGAGGTCCAGCAGCAGTTCAGTCCGTGGGTTTCTCAGGTGGTGCGGCTGTATCAGGACAGCAGGCACCTGGAACTGGAGTGGACCGTGGGACCCATCCCTGTGGAGTGAGTGGGCCGGCCCGTTTGTGGGAGGCAGGGTGTCAGGTGAGGCTGGGGATTGGAGCTGGGGGCTTCCTTCTCAGCCCACAGTGTCTCTCTCTCTCTCAGGGATTCCCTCGGGAAAGAGGTGATCACTCGCCTGGATACGAATATCAACTCTTCTGGATTATTCTACACAGACTCCAATGGCCGGGAGATGCTGGAGAGATTGTGAGTGGGTGGGGGGGGCGGTCAGCAGCGGTGGTGGTGGGTTTACGTCCCAGCAAGGTGTGTGCAGTTAAACCCTTAAATTTATCTTTAATGTAAGATCCTGCTTATGTTAGCTTATGGTGTGAAGTTTAGTGTGAGTGGAGTCAGTATGGCCCCAGGTGTGCGATTTGGGAGAGTCCTTGGTGTCTGATGCGGTCATTAATTGCTGCGTATTTGCAGTTGTAATTGTCTGGGCTTTGTGTAAACGTCGCTGTGGACACAGTGTACTGCTGTGCTACATGTCGTAATATTACGTGATTCAGTGAGATGATTTATAGGGTCAGTAATCATGGCACATACACTTGCATATACTAAACGTTGAGTTTATGATGACGTCCTTACTGTGTGTGTGTGTGTGTGTGTGTGTGTGTGTGTGAAACAGGAAAGATTACCGCCCCACCTGGGACCTGAAGCAGTCGGAGCCCGTCGCTGGTAACTACTATCCCATCAACTCCCGCACTTACATCAAGGTCAGCATCCGGCTCTCCTGCTGCTCTCTTTGCAACTCATTTTTCTTGCCTTCTTATCTCTGACTGCCCAACATAATCTTTATGTAGCTATCTAAGGTTTTAACTCCTCCCATCATGCCATATAGAACGATCGGTGTTGACGTGCTCCACGTTGCCTCCTGGTGGTCTACTTGAATAGTCTTAGGTAGCCTCACTGCTATCCTCTTTTTCCAATGCAGAGCAAGGAGAACCAGCTGACCGTGGTGACGGACCGCTCCCAAGGTGCCAGCAGCCTCCGAGCCGGCTCACTGGAGATCATGGTGAGGCTTTGGCTCCCCCTTCTGGATATGGTGTTAAATGCACGTGCACAGAGACATGCTTTCATGCTTTATTTTTTATTTATTTATTTATTTATTTTTTTTTGGAGGTTAGTTGACAGTTTGCTGGGTAATTGTGTTCTAGGTGCTGACTAGTCATTAACAGATACACAAAAGGATATGTGTGACATTTTTGGCAACGCCCTCTTCACCCTCCTCCCCAGCTGCACCGGAGGTTGTTACGGGATGACTGGAGGGGTGTTGGCGAGCCCCTTTCGGAGCCCGGCGACAACAACGAGGGCCTGGTGGTGCGAGGGCGACTGCTCCTGCTCCTTACGCCACCCGCGGTCGCAGCAGACGCACACCGCCCCCTGTCGGAGGAGATGGTAATGCAGCCACTGCTGACCCTTCAGGCCACAGAGCTGCACCCCAACACCCGGCTGGAGGTAAGATGGTGGCGTCAGAACTCAGGATGAGGGAGAATCTGTACCATGGGGGAGGGGGGACTGTGTAACGCCATGCTACCACAAAATTTGTCACAAGTTTTAGGGGAGGATATTTTTTCCCCGCTTGGTGCACGTCTGTGCAAATGCCAGCTTTCAGTAAAACTAATGTTCGCGCTACACGATTCCAGCCCCTACCATAACACCCCCAGGTAAGGGGCAGATCGGTATAAGTATAAAATGAACATACAGTTAAATGTGATGGTTGTTTTAATGCGAAAATGAAACGGGGGAGAATAAAAGTATGCGTTCTTTATTTATACAGAAAATAAATGACCTATGAAGGAAATGATTTTATTGCACTTTTTCTAACAAACTTCATGCATTTGTTTTTATATATTAGTTAGTAACGCGTTCTCAGATGACTAAGCGTCATAGGGTATGCCTGCGTATGGGGTATGCCTGCGTATGGGGTATGCCCGCGTGGTATAGGGTATGCCCGCGTGGTATAGGGTATGCCCGCGGGGTATAGGGTATTTTATACAGCTAGGAGGAATATCCTTCAGCAAGTGAAAACTACATTTTAAAATTCTTGCAACTGCCACCTAATGTCACAGACCCGAACACGGCGTTTTCAGACGGCGTCCGCGTGGCTAAAGTGTCTAGCTATATAAAAGCCTGGTCTGCTCATAATGGGGGGGCATGTCTGTCTGTAAAAAAGGTGGGCAGTTTAAGGGCTTTTCTGGGCATGCAGTCAAGATGTCCTCGATTTGAGGAATGATGTGGATCTTGGTATGAGCATAGAGTCTGGGGATTCCTGTCCGTTTGCAGGTGCTAGATTCAGAGCTGTCATTGGCATCCAGCTCGCTTTAAGGGGTCATTTAATTACAGCCGCATGTCTCCACTGTCTCAGTTCTCTGGACTGCAAGCCGCACTGCCCCCTGCTGTCCACCTGCTGACGGTGTCCCAGTGGGACCAGGACTCTGTGCTGCTCAGACTAGAGCATCAGTTTGAGGCCAAGGAGAGTGAGAAGCATTCTCACCCAGTCACCGTAAACCTGCAGGTGGGGGCATCCGCATACTGCTCGCAAAGCTTGACATTCCACACGGCATTAAGGGGCGGCTGGAACTTAGTGGTGTTTAACTGTTCCACAGAAGCTATTCTCCACCCTGGAGGTGGTGGGTGTGTCCGAGATGAATCTGGCAGCCAATCAGTGGAAGGACGAGATGGCCCGTTTTGACTGGAAGACCAGCACAGGTACACGGCTGCATTATAACGGGGGCTTAAGGACTGTACTCGGAGGTTCTGGTTCAGGGTTTCTCAGAACTGGTGGTTTACTTAAGGATTATCTGTCACTGGGATAAAATAATGAAGTTTAATGAAATGTATGCTAATTAGCGACAGGTCCCCCGATTTGACTCTTCCTGGAGAATCAGATGAGAGAGTTTATTTTTAAACGTTTGATTGTTGCAAGGTGATGGCTGTCAGGTAGGCGAGTTATTTCTGCTCCTCTTTATAGCTGACGGTGAGAAGAGTGATTTTAATATCTCTGAATGCAGGCCCTATCCATCCATCAGCCTATCACATCAATGCAAAAGCCGTATGGTTGTCTGTGAAAAGGATACTGCTTTCCCCCACAAATGAAATCCAAGTGTTTTCATCAAAATGTACAAGCATTAGAAGGTGGTGTTTTTTCTCCTCTTTTTAACTACAGAAAAACCAGTGAAGGCTGGATTATGGATTTGAATCCTGCCTTCCCAAGTGTATATTTTATTTATTTCAATCTCCACCACCTGCACTCCAAAAATCTCATCGCTTTAATTGCCGTGTGTGTGTGTGTGTGTGTGTGTGTACACACACTCCAGAGAAATGAATCTTTGCACAATCATGTCAGTAAAGCACCTGGCAGTTTTGCTCCATAGTTGGAGGACTTTACAATCCCAGGCTTAGGAGCATCATTGTACATCCCTTACTTTACAGCAGTGTAAGAGTGCCAGTAACCATGCCTTCTGTTCCAGCTGAGCAGCCCCTGCCCCGAGGACCGGCTGACCCCTCGCCGTGGGAGGTCACACTCCAGCCCATGGAGATACGCACCTTCCTGATAAGGACCCAACGGACATAGCCAATCCCCAATACGACAAGCCAGGATAGCCAATCAAGGACCAGCAGCAAATCAGCAGACTCTGTAAAGCCAATCATTCGGAGCCTTGCTGCTTTCATGGGCAGAGGGGGTGTGTTTCCTCTGCCCATTCCAAATACCAAAAATCACTCAAGTGTTACTCTGTGGCAGCAGGCTTCTTATTAAATGATGGAAATGTCGTGTGGCCGCCTTCAGCATTTCAGCCAAGCTACCAGAAGCCTTCTCCCTCTGCAACAGAAATCCTCTACCTGTGGTGTCAATTCTCATTCCCAAAATTAGATTAAACACTCAATCCACTGCATTGGCCAGTTTCCTGAAGAAAGTGCCCCTTCACGCCTGGCTGACTTTTGACTATGCTGGCTTTCTGGCCCTGGATGGCTCTGCTGCGAAGTCTGCATTCCCCAGCTTCATACTCTTTTTACAGCCAGCTGTCTGGCAGCAAGGGGGGGGTCTGGTGTGTCCTTTGGAAAATCTTTTTTTCTGATCCGTCCATCCTTTGGTCTGAAGACTAAAATTGTCAGTACAATGCAGAAGGTTTTACAGTGATACTGCACTTTTAAAAAGTTTAATTCTGCCTTTTGAATAATTTTGATATGCACTGGTATGTTTCTGTACTTCTATCCAGAAAGCTGAAATAAAGTCAATTTTTGCATTACCAAGTCAAGCTGTTATGTCACTTCCTCCCATGGATTTAAAAAGAATGCTCCACGTTTCACCCTAGTCCACGATGTCACCGTATCGCCTGGTTTTGGGAGAAAAAGCCTTTATTCCTTATTTTCCTCAGCTACTATACTTCTGGTACTTCAAGAAAGTAGGGTACAAGGTGTGGGTTTTCTGCTGCCATAAAGACTTGGTATGGGGGCTGAATGACATCACAACGCGAGGCAGGCTATTTCACAGTGAATTTTACCTTTGGGTGGTGCAAGATTAGTACCAACATGGCCCGGTCCGTACATGCACTTCACATCGCCAGATATATTATGGCGCAGTGGGTTTAGGTTTTGCTAAAGCATTTTTACTTTCTCATAGAAAGCAAAACTTGACAAGTTTTGCAAGTAACATGTTTCAGGTTATTTTTTCTGCACTTTAAATCAGGTTTGTGAGTTTGCTTCATAAATATTCCAATTGTACATCTTCCCCAAAAAGGCACTCCAGCAAATGCTCCCCAAGCTCATTCCCTCAACACAAAGATCATCTAGGTCTTAAATCATCAGTGGTTGGCAAAAATATACATTCACCCACATGAATGCATCTTGCACCCTCAGAGATCCAGCCTGGTCATCAGGCAGAGATTCGGAGCATTTTGTCGCGTCACTTCCCTTTCAGTCTCTCTCTGCATTTTTTACACCCACTTACACATTGAAAGGACATACTGTTCATTGTAAAACCATAAATCATCTAGTATGCCTGCTGGTGAATGGGGTGTGATATTCCATCACTACACACACCCTTTTTTTCACAAGCAGCACTGATTTTTCCCCTCTGCTCTCAAAGGTGAAGTTATATGATCCAATCTAGCTCTGCAGACAATGGACATCTGACAGGGCATCAGCCAATGACTATGTAACAAACATGCAGTGACCAATCAGGATGAAGCATTCTGGATTTTACTGGCCTCCAATCATCCAAATATGTATGTACAGTAAGAATAAAAATGATATTCCTGACAAAACAGCTGAAACTGAATTTTTATAACTATGAAATTAGGGCTTTGTTTAAATGTCCCCCAACACAAAAATGACCCACTACAAAGAGCACGTCCATAAATCTCAAGATCATCAATTCTGGTGCCCACCCTGTAGTCATCAATCTCATGAATTTAGTTTAGAGAAAAAAAAAATGAATAAAACCTACATTTATCTTATAAACAGTAATGAGAACAGGCAAATAAATCTTAAAACAAAATAAAAAATAGACAAACTGCCTCAGTGGGGCCTTCTGCCCTTTGGGCCCAGGTCATAGGAGGTGACAGGAGGCCAGGCTGAGGAGGATCGGGCCACACGGGGGGCGCTGTGCTACTTCATTCCATCTTTTCTCCGTCCTTGTCTGCCTCCTCCGGCTTGTGAGAGTAGCAGCACTGGTCACCCCGGTCGCACGTGCCCTGGGATGGAGTGGAGGTGGGGGAAGGACAGCGAGGTCAGCTGTACAGCTGGGCTAACAGACCACAGCCAACTGGTCCAACTGGCCCCGAGTACTTTATCCAGTAGGCTGATGCTTCCCACCACTAGGACTGGGGTTTGAGAATCCAGCTGGCCGTGTGCGGCGTGTGCGCGTTCCCCCCGTGTTGTGCGCGTTCCCCCCGTGTTGTGCGCGTTTCCACCAGTCCTGCAGCTACCTGGCATACTCTACACTTCCAGTAGTACCTGACTATCTGCTCGCCCGTCCAGGGTGTCCCTGCCATATGCCCCCCTCCATCCTGTAATAGGTTCCAGGCTCACCGTCACCCCTTACGGAATCACCAAGAGGCCTGGTGTGTTGAGACTGTGTTGCAGTCTGTCTGACTGGCGCCCCCTGCAGGCTGCACCTTTTTGAGCCTCTTGCACGGGAAGCTCTTCAGCTGTGCCGCGTCCCTCTCTGGCTTCTTCCGCTTGTTCTGCAGCTGCTTCCGCCGGTCCTCCAGCACGGCCTTCCCGCCCCCGGCACGGGCCTTGGGCCCCCAGTTGGCATGCGGGTTCTCCTGGAAACGTACCAGCTGTCGCCGGCGTGACTGAGGGTTGGCGTCGTCGCGCACCACGAAGCACGCCTGGAGACTGCCGGGGGGCAGGGGGGGCACAGAAACAAGACGTTTTGTGTGCGTTTATATGGTCCCATTTACTCAGCAATGATAAAGATTTATACAAAGCTGTCAGCTCAGCGGTGACCATTCAGGTTGCCCAGGTTACAGGGTTCCGCACTCACGAGGGTTCCATGGACAGAATGCGGAAGGCGGGGCTGGTCTCCGACAGCTTCTCCCTCTTCACAGGATTCTTCTTCTCCTAGGGAAGGTAAGACACGCGTCGTCAAGACACAGCGTTCGCACCCGGGGCCCCTCCCGCTGAGCGGCATAGTTACCCAGCAACGCATGACGTCCCAGACCACGCTGGCGGGGGCGTCCGTCTTGAGGGCGCTCTTGCAGGCGTGGGAGAGGGAGACTCTGTGGCCGGCGTGAAGGAGGGCAGACCTGTGCACACGAGGGGGGGGGGTGTATTCCTTTGACAGATGAGGCATATCGGAGCTTGCATACTGGAGGTTCTCAGGGGATGGCAAATAAGACAGAACAGCCAGGTACAGTCTTTCAGCAACTGATACCGTATACTGGGCCTCACTGTGTAACAGATGTAATACAACAAGATGTGCAGCAGAGGGCAGCACTGCTCAGAACGCCACTTCACATACCTCCACGGGCAGAAACGAGCATGTGACACATCCTTCCCAAGGGCAGGCAAGTGCGATGCTGAGTGCAGCCCTACCTGAACTGCAGCAGAGATGGTGTGTTGCAGTGCACTGTGCTGCTCAAGTTATCCAGGGCGTAGTACAGGGGCACGTCCTCTAACTCCTGGCAAAGGGGAGGGGGGCACATTGACTAAACCTGAGTAAAAAGTGTGTAGCCCATCACCCTCAGACAACAGCGAGGCCCCATACCTCAGTGACCATGCTGAGCATGCCCTCAATCCTCCGCGATGTCCCAAAGCGGGACGGGTTCCCCGAAACAGCAGAGAGAACTTTCTGTACAAACTGGACATTGTGGATAGGCTCCGCCCAGATGGGACCTCCCAACTGCAGGGGGCGACAGAGGCAGGAAAGACTCATTATTGAATTAAAGCACTTCACCCAGCTGAGCTGAATTACCAGACACAGTGAACCAACATGAAAATTAATACCAAAATACCAACCAACAGTCAAACAAAGCTTGCAGAATCCAGGCATGGAACCATCTCGCAGCTTCTCTGAAAGATCTCACTTTATCAGCGTCCTACCTGATGCCTTTGGCCACAGTTCTCACAGCTGGGTCCGACCGGGGGTCCAGTTGCCGCAGTGTACTTCATGCTGAAACAGACCCAGCAGACAATGGGAGCGCCCCTAGTGAAGGCCACCATACATTACAGGTGTCATGGGAAACGGGCTGTGTGGGGGGTGAAGATGTTGGAAACCTGGATCGCAAGCACAAAGGCAGAGAAATGTGTGTTGGGGGGGGGGGTATTTACACATACTTCTTCCCTTGGCTGATGCGCTTGCCCATCCTCTGCAGGTGGAAGGAACCGCAGCCAACGCAGTTGTACACCAATGCCTGTTTGCTGCGGTGGGGGGGGGGGAGCCAGAGGTCAGCGTGGTGGCATTTGAGTCTGCAGTCCTTAAACATTACAGTAAAAAACAGCTCAGCACAGTTTCCAAGAACTCAAGTGAATCGGGTGGGGGGCGGGGGGGGGGAGAAATCAGGTCAAGTCAAGGTTTTACAGTTTATAAAAAGACTATCATCCCCTTTTTTGGAGAAACCTGCATAATCACCCCTCAAAAAGGCAGCCAGATATGCAGCGGGTCACTAACCAAGCCGCGGGTATAGGGAGCGCCACCCTAGCTGTAATACCGCGCCCAGCTACCTGGCAGAGTTCTTGGCCTTGGCCTGGCCGGTGAAGACACGGACGAAGACCCGGATGTAGAAGTCGGCGCTGATGGAGAGCAAGGGCTCGATGTAACGCTGGTAAACACCGGCACGCTGGTCCAGGCTGTGCAGGATGATGCGCAGGGCCTGTGTCAAAATAACGGCTGCGTGTCAAGCAGGGAGGATCTCGCACGCCACGCACGCATACGCGCCACGCACGCATACAGGCCAGGGATTATGTGATTCACAGATTCACAAGGACATTACTGTCCCACTGGGCGGATAGATGGCCATTCAGACGGACTTTACAGGGCACAGAGCGGCCTTCCCAGAGATGGGCGTCACGTTTCTGGGGCCCCCACCTCCACCCCGTGGCCTGCCCAATCCAATCCCCCTAGTCTAAGTGGTGGCAAACCCTGCCACTGGGCCTTGCTCTTGCTCACCATCTCGTGGCAGTACTTGGCCTTGATGGACATGGAACCATACTTGTTGTAGCAGGTCTCGCCGCAGTTTCCCGCCATCACGGCCATGTCCGTGCACGTCACACACAGCAGCCCTGTCCCAGAAGCGCAGTAAAACATGTATCGCTGCCATGATGCATTTCCCAAAGTCACAATGTGCGGAGAGATTATGGCAATTTTATGGTGGGGGGCATAAGACGGGCTATAATTCATACTGAGAGCCCAACCATATTATTACCAATATATTTTGAATCCGAGTGCCAGGGGGAGGGGCACCTTGGAAGCCAATCGGCTTTCAGCTGTGGCCCCGCCCCTTGTGTCACTAAGTGCTGGAAGTAGGAATGTGGGGGCGGAGGAGCTAGAACTGGACACGAGACAGACCTCCCTCGCCGATGGCCTGAACGGCAGCGTCAACAAAAGGGGCGGGGCTGCCGTAGGGATCCAGGTCGATGACGTCATAGCGGTCCTTCCTGCCGCGTGCCTCGTACATCAGCATGCTGTGGGGGAGACGACGAGCGAGAAGGCGGGGCGTAAACCTGGAGTCAGTGCGTGTTCTGCCTACACCACAACTGCAAACAGACTAGCATGCAGGTAAAGGCTGACCTCCAAGCTGAACTGATTCTATCAGCAGAGACCCAGCCAAGACACATCCCAGGGAAAGTCTTTGAGAATCACTAATGAAGCCACAAGGGACCCAACAGGCAAGAAGCTTTATGTCCGACAGCAGGCGCCAGACAAAGTAAAGAAGCCAAGACCAAACCCTCAGAGAGTGGTTGGCTGATTGCTTCAGTCTTGCAATGCTGCAGCAAACTGCACTAACAGACACTGATAACACCGCAGATTTTAATAAGAGGGACATGCTATACTACTTTTACATTTGATATAACAGGATGCAGGGCTCAAAATATCACAGGGGAATCCAGAACCTAAACTCTGGCTCAAAGCCTATCTGGTGATGCAGCAATTAGCAGGTACCAGCTACTGTGTGTAACGTTGGCTTCTGCTACTGGAGGATTCTTCAAAAGAGTATCAGTATAAGGATGACAGGACATGCATACAGAAGCATTGGGACTCTTTTTGTATGTCCCCTGACACATTTATAAAAAAATGTTCATCACAGGGTTAGTTACACAGCAGAACCATTTCCTGATGCCTGTACAGAACGTTATGGAAAAAAAACAAAACATAATTGCGATCTGGTCGGAAGAACAGAAATTTAAAAAGGATTTTATTTAATATATACTACTGCAGCAAGGTACTGGAGAGTCTCCAGATACACCAATGGGATTTTGTCGTAATAAATATCGGGGTATTTATAAGTTAGTTAACATAAAATTTAAAAAATTAGCTAAATTTCTCACAAACCCATCTAGGAGTGATTTAAATAGCAAGGGTGAAAATGATTATGATCGTCTCTGAGAACGCATGCAGCAGCAAGCAAAAGCTGCGGAGGTAAACTTTAAACTGATTTCAAAAACATGTATTGGATATAAATATAATGTATGCAAGGAAATATCATTAAAATTGCAAAGTTAGCTAAGCTTCTTCCCTATGCCAAAGTAAAAATGTTTTAGCAAAACATTAACCCCCTGCACCGACCGTAATGTCCGTATAAAACCGGGAGTAAGAAAAAGTCTGATCTTAATGTAACTCACTAGCGATGTAAGAACTGCATGTGCATAACATGCCATGTTAGATTTAATATCCAACATCGTCCAGCTGCATACTCCAGCCATTTTTAGAATCCAGAACAATATACCCCGCCTCAGGTTGTGCTTTTATTCAGCGCCGGTACCAGTTTTTATGCCGGCGTTAAACCAACAAAAGATGTGCAGAACTTTCGTAAAGATGCCACCCGTTGCCACGGCAGCAGCTCCTCACCTGGCGTCCCTCTGGCTGGCCTGTAGCAGGTGCGAGACGCCGTTGTACTGGGCGTTGCGGGCGATGAGCGCGGCAGCGCGGGCAGAGCAGTCGTTGGCCGTCACGCTCCGCAGGCCCGGGACCTCCAGGGCGAAGCGGACCGACCGTAGGCCCGACGCGGCCAGGCCCTCCAGTACACGCAGCCCCACCTGCAGGCGGAAGGGGAGAGTGCGGGAGCCCAAGGACACACAGAGAGGCTTCCCATTCATGTATGTGTGTGGAGTTTCCATGTTCTCCCTGTGTTTGCCTGGGGTTCCTCTCCGCCAGTGTTTAAGACACTCCCTTCCAGCCCCAAAGAACGTGGAATGTCTGGGGGTCCCTGAGGACCAGGTCAGGAAACACTGCTCTAGGCATTCAGGTTTCCTACCATGGTATCAGGATACACTGCTCTCTCTATGCCCAGGGTGGGGTTGTGACTGTCCCCTGTCCGGTGTCCTGTGCTTCCTGGGATAAGCTGCAGGATCACTGTGACCCTGTGCTGGGCAAGCAGTTATTTACAATGGACGGATGGATGAATGAATGAATGGATATTTCAGGTCTATGATTGACCACAGCTTCTGAGCTGAAACTTTTACCCAATGCAAGATGGTGCCAAAGTTGATGCCCTTGTCCAGCTTTTTGCCACTGTTCCCTTGATACCTCTTTTTCCATTTTAGAGAGGAACTCATTTTATGATGGAATTATTAGCCAGAAGGGACTAATTTATTTTTGTTCCTCCAAAGGGATCAATTAAATTTTATCCATCAACTTCATTTCGGATGCTTCTGGTTTCACAGTGAGACATACTGCGCAAACAAGCTCTCAGTCACACGTCCACAAAAGCATATTTTGTGAGTACAGGATGCCAGCATCGAGCGGACAGCGGTAAAACCGAAAAGGCCCTCGCACCTCACAGCGCTCCCCAACGTTTGCCGTCCGGACCTCCCCTTCCGGCTCCTTTGACGGCTCCTCCGGCTGCTCGTCCGCCAGACAGACCACCACTCGCTCCTGCTCGCCAGGCACCACTGCCCGGACTCCCTTCAGGGAGAGCTGCTCCCTGGCAAACTCGGTGACCACGGCACAGCTGGGGACAGGCGTAGGGGAACAGGGGGTTTACCAGCAACATTCCACATCCAGGAGACAAATGGAGGATGGGTAAGGTCAGGCATGTAGAAAATTTGTGCATCACCATGCACCACTCATGGATAAAGGCAATAAAACTAAAAGGGTTATGAAGTACTAGGACAATTATAAAGACTGCCTTAATGCTGAAGCAACTGCATGCTTAATCAACAGTACAACATTTCCCATTTTTACTTACGTCAAATCTCTGTTGAACTCCTGCACTGGGTTGTAAAAAACTTCATTGGCATTTGGGAATAAGATCGCTGCTTTGCCCTCTCTTACCACCGTCTCCCCAGGCAACAACCCAGCATTAGTGTCCTGATCGGCTCCCACCGCCGAGTCAACGGGGCCGTTGGCATCCCCCTCTGGTGGGACTCCTGCGGGCGTGGTGGTTGTTGCAAGAGCAGAGTCCGGTTCAGAATCGGCGGTGGCCTTGGAACCTTCGGAAGCGGCACTGGGGTTCATGGTTCTCAGGCCTTGGTGGACCGTGTCTCTCACTGTCCGTCGGAGTGGGTCCCGCAAACTCGACGCTCGATGGGCAGCAAAATGGAGCAAACGCCCTGCGCAAACCAGCATCGGCTGACGGGCAGCTCTCCAAATCTAACCCAGACAAGCAGAAGTACGTGTGAGGAAGAATAGAGCCAATAAGATAGCAGCATAAATAAGAACTCCTCCAATAAGACACTAAAAGCACAAATAAAAAATATATAGATTAACTATTTTAAGTCCCCTTTCCCTCATTTAATATGCACCGATAGCTGAGTGCCTGGCAAATAATACATTAACCACCTCGTATGTTTTACCACATATGTAACTGATTTCAGACGAACACAGAAACTGAGCCGCATCATCAGCAACTGCAAAATATGACAGAGCGTTTGGCATCTACTACAAGACACCGATCGTATTCCAGCCAACAGCCTGACGCCTAACACATCAGAAAAGGCAAGTTACCGATGTGGTTTCTGTTCCACCTGATAATCGTTACAGCCTCCGAAGACATGAAACACCAAGCCACGTTTAGTAGGGGGAGCAGTACCCCTAAAATGTGCGGACTCGCAACCCGCACCCGGGCACTCTGCAGAAGTTAAAATACTAGTCACATGGACGCAGACATGCTGAAGCGGAAACTACGGCGGCCGGGAAGTGCCACTCTTCATTCACGAAAATAATAGAAACGCGTATTTCCGACACGTGATTTTAAAGGCGGCAGAGGATGGTGCCCAAACTTTAATTTTCAAAGAAACGAATGTCACAGCCCTGTCAAAAATATGCATGAGTGTTGTTTACGCTGAATATTCCTATATGTATATTTACTGAATGTAAATAGATTCCCAATGAAGGCCAAAACATGAGAATTGATCGTTTGGTGCCTTGTTTTACATTTTATATTTAATACTAGCATTGCTATAGTGTACACAATCAAAGGACATGTTTATTCGTTCGTATACTTAACTGGGACTCGAGAAGCCGTAAATAAACTAAACATTACCATTTTCAATCAAGATAACTTTTAAAGACACATCATAAGACATGTTTCATATATATGAACTTATAGGCTTATATTGTTTATGTATTATTTGTCATTTCTAATTAAACAGCACTTTTTATATTATATTAATATTTACGTGCACAATACCTCAGTAAACAATATAAAATAGTAATTTGCCTTCTGATCATCACAAGACAATTTGCTATCAGTTTGAAATTTAGCAGCAGATCGGCTGCCGATCAAAAGCGCCTTGTCCCCGACCTGCCGCGGATCGCTCTCGCCCTCACTGCGCATCTCCGCGGCGCCTGCTTTGCATTCCGTGCGCAGGCGGCGCAGACCCCCTGGAGGCTCACCTGCCAGAGTCTAGACGCATTGCATTAGCCCCGCGTCCCGGCTACGGCAGTGCGTTCGCCCGTTTCCCGCACACGGACACACAAAGCGGAGGGCGACACCTGCCGCCGCTGCGCGCACGCCGGCCGAGCCGCGGACGGAGACGCCAGCCCCGCCGAGGGCGCCCGACTCCCGGCTCTGCGCAGCGACGAGTCGCCGCGCCTGTCTGGCCGATCGGTGGCTCTGCGCTCGGCAGGCCCCCTCCTCCCTCCACCGCCCCGGGGAAAGTGTCGGCCCTCGATAGCTCTGCGCTCGGCGTCTCGCCTATGCTCACAATGAATGGCTGCCTGTAGGAGAGAGAGGGAGAGAAAGCGTCCGACTCCTCCATTGAAACACTTTCCAGCGGCAGACAGCGAGGGGGTGAGTGTGGAAGCGGGGCTTAACGGGGGGCGATCGGGGGGCGTCGCGGCGGCCCGGCCTTTATTGGGGGGGCTCGGGTCCGGTCGAAGTGGATTTTTGGCGTTATTGTTTTTTTTGGGAAGGTGTGCGATGGAGGGGGGGGGATGGGCTCCTAGGCACGGCACCAACAAAACTTTAACCACTTCATTGGCGGGGGCGCTCCGCTCCTCCGGCTCCCCCCGGCTCCTTCCCCAACTCCGCCGCTCATTTTGCAACTCCGCAAAAAGAAACGTGCGGGAATGCGAGCGGCGCGGGCGCGGGGGTGTGAGAGGCACCCGGCACCTCCAAGCACCTGGGGGACGCCGATCGCGCCGGACACAAGTAGTTAAATCGGCGTCCTGTCTGGCGGCGGCCGTCCCACCTCACCTCTCGGCGCTGGTTTAGTCTGGATTGCCCCCGGTCGCTGCGTTTGTCCTGGGATGACCTGTTGATGGGCACGGCGGGGGACTGCCTCCCCCATCCCCCAG
>JAODKN010000093.1:4958130-4993142 GCA_026774425.1 Petrocephalus zakoni
AACCATTAGAGTGGTTAATTACCCCCCCACCCCCTTCAGACAGCAGTCCCATATCTTCGTCTCCCCCCCACCCATTAGTTGAGAGAACATTCCCTGGGGGGGGGGGGAGGCACAGCGGGGCGGAAGCCTAGCTGGCCCGCTAACACGGTCCCAAATTTGAATGTACTTATCAGAAATTTGGATGTCGCCAATCCGACCCCTCGTGACCCGGGTGGATTAATGTCTCGCCAAATCAGAAAAGGCTCCCGGACGGAATCGTCCCCCTACGTCTTCTCCCAAAACCTCGGCATCCCCCAGGTCCTAGAAAAACCCGACGTTTCTCTTTCGTTTCCCTTCGTGTTTATTTTCCATCTTTCTGCTTGTTTCTGTGTGCGTGACATGCCAAGGATTCCGGGACGGAGGGGACGGTCACTGACGATTGTAAAGGAACGGGCGCCGCGTGGCTCTCCTGCTTTTAAACGTATTTATCTATGCGCATAGGCGTCTTATGTGTATAGAGGGTTAGAGAGGGATTGTTTTAAAATCTCGCGTTCAGACTGACTGACTTATTTGTGAAGAAAACTCCCGTTAAAAGTTTAAAGCGAGTGATTTCTCTTTTTTTCCTTTTTGCATCTTATCCAAATACGATTCCGTTTTTGTCATGTCTGGGTTTTAATAATGTTGGGTGTTAGTATGTGCATGCATGTGAGCGAGAGAGAGAGACTGCAGCATGCTTTACTGTTCTCTGACTTGGGTGTTTCTGTTTTTTTGGTGCGAGGGGTGTCTCTCCATTTCATTTTTATTAAGGCTCATAAATTGCTACAGACTTCCCCCCCAGGGATTTGTGGGCCTCATCGGGCAGCCATGGTTCTGTGCTCCTCATTGTGCTATTCTGGGAAGCCCTGAAAGGCCCCAGAGCACAACCCCCCCCCCACACCCGTGCACCCTTATTCCCTCATTGGTCCATTCAGCTGCCTGTCTCATTAAATGTGTCAGGCCCTTCTCATTGGTCACACCTCTAACATGCCTCTAACCCATTAGTCAGCTCCTGCTGCTAGACAGACAGGCCAGCCAATCAGATTCTTGTCCCAGGATGAGAAGGCTGGTAGCAAGGGAAAGCTTTTTTTTTATTGGAAGGCTGGTGTTTCCAGATCTCACTGTCTCTGCAGAAGACCAAATTTGCATAAAGAGCCTTTGATCGTTGGTCAGTGGTGCCTTCAGGTTCGCGATTTTAAGAGCGACCACCGAAAGCAAGCCGTTTTCATTGTGATTGGGGAAACCTGTCTCTCCTGCTGTGGGGGATATGCAAACTCTGGGTTTGTCACACTGTGAGGGCCTGTTTGGAATGCGATCAGGGAACACCGCACGGCCGGCAGATCAGACGCGGAGAGGCGGGAGGGTCGGTCTGAGGAGGGAAGCTGTCTGTCAGCCCTGTGCGATGAGTTACTGGGTGAGCGCGAATCTGCTCACGGCTGCCATCCAGAGGTAAGGGTCTGATCTGTGGTGGCAAGGAGATAATCAAGTCAAGGGGTACATTTTTGGTGGAGTCTTCAAAGTTCTTACATAAATATGAACTTATAAACGTTTTTCTATATATAAGCATCATCCCTTCTTCAAAACTGTTCAACTCAAAATCCCCCCCCGAGAGTGCCGTGGAGAGAGTCCCTCCCCGTTTTGGTGGTGGCGAGGAATTTGCACATTTATGAAACGTTTCAGCGTTGCCTTAAATAACGAGTTGGTTCCTGGGAACTTGGGGGATGGGCAGGGAGGAAGATGGCTCCCATAATCAGAGGGGCTAACTGTGGCACCCCTGCACGTGCTGACCCATGGGGCCTGGCGCAGACGCGTCCATGCACGCCGGATTGGGGGATGGGTTGAGACGAGACGCATGTCGGCGTGTTTACGGCCGGCTGGCGTGTTACGCTGGGATCTGGGGACCTGTGTTTGTTTTGCGTATGACTCATCACCAGAAGTGGCTGGAGACAGCAGAGACATGGGGGTGTTTTTTGGGGGGAAGTGGTCGTCTGTGATTCAGCGAGAAGACGGTCCCCACACAAACACCAGAAGGACAGTGGGCATTCAGGTGTCAGACAGTAACGCGGTGGTGGAACAGAACCCCAAGCAGCACCCGAGCTGCGGTCGGACCCGCTGTCGGCTTCTGTTCATGTCAGTCTCTCTCTCTGACCTAATTAAAGCAAGGAGTATGTGTGTGTGTGTGTGTGCGTGCGTGCGTGCGTGCTGCAGCAGATGGGGCTGCTGTTTGTCTGAACGTGCACATGTGTGTCTTGGAACAGACTGTGTTTTTTTTCTCTCGCCTGTGGCCTCCCCTGGGATGCTGACTGTTAGTTTCTGCTGCACCTTTTCCGTCAGACGAGCGGACGACAGTCGGCTTAGAGGCGTATGTCGAAAAGAAATGGAAGTCCCTGATGTACATATCGATCGGATTGATTGTTTTTTTTTTTTTAATTATGGGGCAGGGCTTGTTTGTGAATGGGTTGAGAATGGGATTATGGGCAAGACTGTTCATGAGGGGGAGGGGTTCGAGGGTTCGATTTAGCTCCTGATTTTGAAGGGACTGTTCTGTGCATTCGAGACCAGATGCGGGCTGTTGTCTAATAGGAGATGTTTCCAAACCCAGAAGGGACGTGAACGGGACCAAAAGAAAGATGGCTCACGTGGCCTGTGATCCCCCAAAGATGACTGTTTGGGTGGGGGGGGGGGGGTAATTAATCTGAATAGACTGCCAGGTGTACCGTGGGTTTAGTGCTGAAAAATTCCAGTGAAGCTGCGAATTTCCAGATAGGGAAATAGTGAAGGGATCGTGTCCTCCGTAAGATGTTTCAGATGTTTGTTTCCGTGTGAGCAACTCTTAACCGACGTGTGCTCAGAGCCCTGATGGCTTGATCCACACCTGCTACTGACATGGGGTGGGGGGGGGGTGGGGGGGGACAGACTGAGCACACATCATAAGCACATTATTGCAAACAAGGCTTGTGTTTTTCAGTCTTTTTTTGGGAGGGGTTAGCAAAGTTGTGTAGTAGTTTTTCATATATTGTTTGTTAGTTTTTTTTTTCTTTTTGTTTTTAATACCGTAAATACTGTAGGGTTAGGTTCTTAAAACTACTACTAATTCAAGATTGAGTAGCATTGCCAAGTCTGTTATAAAACAAAAATAAGATCACGTATGAAATGGTAACCAACTATACAGCATGTGACTGGAGTGCTGAGAGCAGGGGGGCGGGGCTCTGTGCTGACTAAGGATGATTTTGGTTGGCTGTGGATGGTCACCTCTGGGGGAGGCGGAGTCTTAGGCTACATCCACACTAATACATCCTCGTTTTGATACGCAAAAAATTTCTTGCAATTTTAGCCTTTAGCCTTCGGTCCACACCACCGTGGATACATATATATATATATTTACACAAGTGGAGAATTTTGAACGCTGCACAAAATCTAATCTTTCTCTGAATGCTTTAGTGTGGAAACTCATTAACGTAATTTTTTTTTATCCTACGCTACAGTACTGTGATATTTTGCTTTTGCTAAATAAAATGCGTGCATTTTACTTTAAACACATGGTTGGGTGAGAGATTAATCAACAGTCAAGCGTTTAGAAAAACTGGACTTTATTACAAAACAATGGCAAAATAATTAAAAATATCTACTTTGCCACTTCTACAATTATGTAACATTTTGATTGGACAAAAAAAACATGCAAATGTTGTGCTCAGGCTACAGCAAAACAAATAGTGTGCCACTTGTTTTAATTAAATGTGCAAATGAAAAATGTCAGAAATATATACATTAACAATCACATATATACAATTACACAAATACTAAATACTGTCCTCTCTGAATCGACAGCTTGCCTGTATTTTATATGTACAAATTTCAGCTTTGAAGACAATGTTAACTTAGACATTTCTTTGGTCTTGTGAGGGTAGTCCTTTCTAAATTGTCCTGCTTCTTCGA
Source organism: Petrocephalus zakoni (assembly GCA_026774425.1). Taxonomy (NCBI): domain Eukaryota; kingdom Metazoa; phylum Chordata; class Actinopteri; order Osteoglossiformes; family Mormyridae; genus Petrocephalus; species Petrocephalus zakoni. Next base: position 4,962,082 of record JAODKN010000093.1, read on the forward strand.
GTAATGGGTACTGGTTTTTATACCGCTGAAATGCCATCATATTTCGACTGGCTCCCAGTCTGTGTTCTGAGTTGACCTGCACGTCTTGTAATTGTGGGTTACTCTTACACACAATTCCACCTCGTCATCTGTCCAAACAAAGTAATCGGTTTTCTTGCTTTTTGCAATTTCTGTACATGTCTCCTCGCTTCCAAAACAAAACTGAAAATGGGCGCTTAGCGTTTCTGAGACTTCCTGTCCCCGCCCCTATGCACATGCCCAGTGGAGCGTAATATGCGTCATACGCTACGCCATTTGCCTTTTACGCGGTGCAGTGTGGACGCAAACGTTTTTTTTCTCAACACTAGAAACAACGGTCACGTGGATGCAGACCTTTTCCTTCGGAATCACCCATAAAAATAATTTGACGCATTAGTGTGGATGTAGCCTTAATCAGACAAAAGCTGAAGCCTTCAAGATTGACCCCCTCCCCCCTTTCCCACCCCTACCTCCCTCCATCAAGTTATGGTTTGTACCAGTGACCAGAAATGGGGCTTGAACAATTCCAGCCACTACCAGCCTCCCACCAGCAGAGGGCAGCACACCCTCAGATGAAGTGATCATTATTCCAGGCAAATGTATGACATATAGCTAACCTCTGTTCAAGTGCAATTTTAAGAGAAGGGGATGTTAACAATTACCTGCTACGCTGGCCATTTTAATCGTCTGCTGAGTCGAAACAGTCGAAATGACTGTTTTTATGTTGGTGTAGTAGTGGGTGGTTGTCATGGTGACATGCAGCCAGTAGCCAACCAGATTATAGAGGCTTTTTCTGGGAGTATAACCCACCCACACTGTCTCCTGGGTTTTAGGAAGGAGGGAAGGACCTGTTTCACACCTTCAGTTTGCTGGGGTTATCTTTTCCATTATTATTATTATTATTTTAATTAGTCATATTTTATTTCCGAAGTGCTGACTTGTTAAAGGTCAGACTAGAGGCAAAGGGCATGTGCGCTCTTTGGGAGGGTAAGGTTGGCTGTATTCTGTTTGTCTCGTTGCCTGCTTGTCACCCTCTTCACATTGGGGTTGGGGAGGGGGGGAGAATAGCACCTTCTGGGTGTCCTGGGGTTTTGAGGACACCCTGGCACCTTTTGGGGAGTTTTGTATGTCAAAGTGTGAGGGGCATTGACAGTGGGGCTTTGCTCACAGCAGGCAAAGATGTGTGTCTCTTTTTTTGTTTGAGTAAGATGATGATGATGGTGTTTTGTGGTGATTTATTATGTTCCTGTTTATTCCTTGTTAACCCTCCTCCCTAGACAGGTTCTGGGGAAGGTGGTGAGACTGTACACCTCTCTTCCGAGGGAGGGGATGAGGGAGTTTCGGAGGGCCATGGGAGCCCTTTGTGTTTCGAAGTCCATCCGCAAATAATGCCCCCCCCCCCCCCCAAAAAAAAATCCTTTCCTGTACCTGACCTGGCCTCCCTTCTGCGCTTGGCACTGTGGCCCATCAATCTGTACGTTTGTTTTTTTGTTTTTTTTTTTTTACCCCTCCCCCCAAATGCTCTGATCTGTACATTTTGCTAACGGCAACATTGTAGACTTTTATCCAGAATCTTATTACTCCACTCTCTCTCGACGACCCCAGCACACCAGAGCCATCCCCCCCAGCTCCCCCCGCCGGCAGTTCTGGTGGACTGCACATAGGGGGCGCTCTCTGATGCCCCATCGCCCTCTGCTGGAGCCACAGGTGTTACTGCAGATGCATGCTGTCTGGTGGGCCGAACCAAACTGAACTGAGAAGACCATCTGGGGGGGATTTAAACAATGTTTTTATATAGATATTAAATAACCGATGGGTGATTAAAAAAACACTGCTCTGGTGTGACTGGGGTCAACAGATTTTTTTTCCACTCTATGAAAATATATATAAAAAATATATATATATACTGTATAATATACATAGAAGCACTAATGAAGTTTGATTGTTAGTTGTGCACTCACAGCATGAGTTATTAACCCAGAAACGCTTATCAGGCAAAATGCATTAGCATCGGCCGACGTCCGGACCCCGCCGTGACCCCTGTAACGTCAGTGTTTATTCTGTGTTCCAAGTGCCAATAACTTTGTGAATTCCTAACTGTGACCCAATAATTAAGATAATTGCACATTAACTACTGTAAAAAAAATGAAAAAGGAAAAATCTGAGTATCTTAATAAAAAGGTTTGTAACAAACACTGTTTGTGTGCATTTTGATTGGCTTTAGTGTAGGACTCATCTCAGACTCCTACCCTGAATGTTCATAAGACTTTGCTGGTAAATGGAAGATCAGACCATTCTCCATTCGGCTAATGCACTAACTTTTGAAAAGTGCTGAGGAAGTGAAAGTTACGAGGCCCAAACGGGCGAGTCCGGGATCCAGACCCCAGGAATGCTCGGCCTTAGCGTTGGCACAGAAGAGGCTACTGCTGCTGTAAATGGGGAAAGCTATGAAACGCTACACAGATATCACTCAAAGGAAGCAGGGGAAATGTGTATGGTTTATTAAGAACATGGGACACTTTACAGAGGAGAAGGCAATCACTCCACAGCCTACAGTCCTTGATATATACCTCTATACATATATAAAACCGGGGACGAGTTACTCATTCCACCCGGAAACAAATTATTGGAAGTGTGGCAGAAGCCAGGAGTTCCTGAGGGCACGGTCAGGCCAGATCTGATGCAATAACACAGTCTTCCTGTGACTCTAATCATTGTTATTCATATCTGCTCAGCTGGGTCATGTTTGACCAACGCCAAGTTAATATCTCAAAATACCGTTGTTACAGGGGTTCATTTTTTGCCTATATAATTTTATTCCTGGTTTCCCAAATCGGCAGGTTGATGGTGGTCGAACGAGCACAGACTAAAAATGCAACATCGCCACCGGTCCCACTGGGAAACACACGTGCACACAGAGAGGAAACGGCTGAGAAATGAACCAGGACAGCAGGACAGGGAGAGGACAGATTAGACATGCCCATGACACACCCAGAGGACCAGTCAGTCAATCACTCAATCGATCACAACCAACCACATCCCACGCAGTGCCACAGCGCCCCGCTGCACCTTAGACAGGCGCCATCCATCACGCGAAACCAGCACATACTGCACATCTGATGCTGGCTGAGCTCGGGAGGGCCTTCTTTCCAGAAGCAGACGGCAAACGGCAACCAGGACACCCGCAGGGGGGAAACGAGTACCTGATACCTTTGGGGACGTCCAGAAGGACCCAGAAATCCGATACGCTCTCTTGGCATCGGCTCAAAGCGGCAAATGCACAGACACGCGGATTAAAACTGACATAAAAAGTAATACTGCAGCGGTAGCAAACACGAAGAGAGGGGGTAACCGTGACAATAAAGGCCGGAAGCAAAGATGGGCATAATTAGGAGTTCCTAAAGTCACCATTTCCCCACGAGCTGAGAACTGACATGGAGGCAAGTCAGGGGAAAAAAAAGGATACAATTTATAATAAAACGTAAAATATAGATATAAAGCAACGTGGTCCTCCGTTTCGTTTGCCCCTCCAAGCCAGGTGAGAACAGGGATTGTGTCATTAAGGCATCGAGCTGCAAGAAGTCATTTGTCACCGGTCATCACTCCCCGACCAAGCAGGAGGTAAAGTGCGGAAAGAGGCGGCCGGGCATTCGGCACGTCTCTGCAGACAGGCAGCACACACCAGCAGCAGAAGCAGCCTGCGCAGCCGGGAGCCAGCTAACGGGGACCATCGCACCGCTACTGTCACTCTCTTTTTTTTTTTTAGTGAAATAAAATTGCGTCATTTATAAACAGATGTGATGAATTCGCTTCAACACAGCCAGAGAACAGGGAGAGAATCATGAACAAAACAGTACAGAAAATGTCCACCATGTCCACCAGGGGGCGAGACTGGCATTTATGCTTGTCTCTCTTGCCCAGCAACGGCCAGCTTCGTCAGTGAAGTGACCACTGTGATTGGCTAGCTGGCCTCATAAACAAGCACCCTTTACTATCTGTGCTGGGCCATTAATATATAAAGTTATTTTTTTCCTTTTTTTTTGTTTTTGTTTTTTTTTTTTTTTAAAAAAAGGGCAGCTAAGAACCGTTCACTATATTGCGAACATCACGCCATCTTTCAGTACCATTTTTGAGGTTCGGGAAATTTCACTTGTCGCAAAAGGCAACTCGTGCGGGTCCCGCCTAATTGGAACTAGTCCTGGGCGGACACTAGGCTATAATGCAGCTGGCAGGTGTATCAGAAAGCAGGAGGAGACAGATGTATCCTCCATCCATCCATCCATCCATCCATCCATCCATAGCATCATCTCGGTGCCCAGTCCTGAAGGAGGGGAAGGAACACTGCAGATCCATGTGGTCCACGGTCAAAGTGTGAAGAAGAGGATGAGGACGATGATCATTATGACGGCCAGGACACCGATGGCACACCACTGCCTCCGACCTGAGGGACGGACAGAAAGGCTAGCCCAAGGCAGATATAAGCACACAAAGAGAGGAGGCTAAAACGCAAATGAAATGAAAGTGACAGCCAGTCTTCACACTCCACAGCACAACAAGATGTGTCCTATACATTGTGCTAGAGCAGTGCCCGGGGAGCAGTGCTTGGGGGTGGCACCTTGCCAGCTGGGACCCTAACCATTCTGCCACCTTTGTCCCAGGCAGGCAGGGGTAATTCAACTTGGAAGGGGACTATAGGACAAATTTATGCTACCCATGGCAATATTAATAATCAATCCAACCATCTTCAGTCCACCACTCCTGGTGAAGGTCATGGTCAGATACTCATTTTCTTGATTTTTTTTGTGCATAAACTAAAAAGTTAAACCTGAGTCAACCTGGAAGAGAACACTCACTGCTTGTCATGTGGGACACCTTCTCCATCTTCTTCAGGACAGAATCCATCCGCGAGTTGGTCTGGTCCATCTCATCGCCAAACTCGCCAAGCATACTGCTCAAGACCCCCGCACAGGGAAACCATGTGTTAGTCTAAGGAGAACATCCGTCCGTCCGGCACTGCTGAGCATGGAGCCTATTCCCAGGAGCACAGCGTGCAGAGCGGGGACATCCTGTGCGGGGGGGGGGCACCAGCCCATCGCAAAGCAGACACCCACCATCACACACTAAGGGCCAGATCTTAGACACCAATTCACCAAACTGCAAATTTCTGCACTGTGTGAGGAAACCCTTTAACAGACAAACTACACACAGGGTAGGATTCGAACCCACAACCTTGCACAGTGTGCCATTCTTAATAATCTGCAAATACATTTTTATGGCGCCATATGATGAGTGAATGAGATGGGTGAGGGCGGCACTTTCAGTCACTCCTGCCGAAGGCCCTGGTCCAAGTCAGACTAAAAATGGCTCGCTAAGTTGGGGCCCCCCAGAAGACGGCTGCCTATATCCCCTAAGGGGTTGATCAGCACTGGTAGACAGCCCCCCATTAACAGGTCTGTTGCCATGGTGCTGGAGCAGGCGGACTCACACGGCCTGCTCGTCCAGCTCGTCGCCGATGCGCCCTGACATGTCCTTCAGCACGCGGATGCTGCCCGAAACCAGCTCCAAGTGCTCGTCCTGCTCCTGCATGATCAGCTGCCAGGAAGGGGGAGGGGCACAGTGGGTTTGTCACTCTCATTCGCCAGTCTGGGCATACAGGCCCCGCCCCCTGCATCCCCGGCCCCCCGCTCACCTGCTGCTGCTCCTGCTGCTCCTGGATGTACCGCGAGTTGGCCGACACAAGGTGAGGTTCCAGCCCCATGGCGGGGCGGCCCGGTCCAGAAGCCGCCAGCAAGGCCTGAATGGGGGGGCATTCCAGAATCAGAATCAGTCCCCTGGAGTAACTGGGGGTGAAGGTGAAGGGCCCAAACAGTGACATCACTATGCCGAAACTGGGATTCGAACCAGAGACCTTCCGATGACAGGTACAACATGCTAACCTGCGAAGCCGCACACCACCACCCCCACACCCAGCGGTCGCGGTGGTGCCGCCATAGTCTAAGCCCTCTGGGGAAGGACCAGATAACATGCTCTATAATTAGTGTCTGACCATTTAAGTGAAGCATACCATGGTGCAGGAAGATAAGCACAGCAGGCCTGCAGAAACAGATTAGTCCTGCATCTTAAACTAAGCTGAAGATGACAGCGCTTGGCTCTGTGACGCAGACTAACCTGTCGATTCTTCTTCTCTGCCCTGGCTACCGCCGAGGGGCTCGACAGCTGCTCCTTCATCTCCTGCATGGAGGACAGAGGATCAAACTCCAAACCAACGCTCCCAACGCAGCGCCGACTCTACACCACCTTTCTGCACCCATTACACCACATTCATGCTCCAAACACAGCTTCAGTGCCCACCCACATGAGCTCCCCCCCCCCCCCCCAGGACATGCAGCGGATTCACACAGTGATCAGATGAGGACGTCAGAGAACACCGAGGGTTTGTGGCGGGAAACATGCAGGATGGATAAGGTCACGTGACCTGCGACAGCACCTGGACAGCCTGCCTTGTCCGCTCCACGAAGTCTCGCCGGTCCTGCAGCTCGCTCTCCTCAAGTCGAAACTTGCCCGGATTGGACTCGACAATGCCTTGGAAGTTAAGGTATCAGAGAGCTAACAGCCTGAGGGCGCACCATGACCTAACACGCAGTCACAAGCACACTTCAGTATTGGACCCGCTGACATGTGACCTGTTAGCAAAACGTTGATTGTCAAATACAAGAAACTGCACTAGAAGATGCACCCATCCACCTTTATGTAACAGGGTTTGGGTTCCCCCCGGGAGGGACTCCAGTCCATCACAGAGCACACACATGCCATTCACTCATGGTCAGACACTATGGGTAACTTACAGACATGTCATGTGAGGAGAAGCACAGAGCAGAGGTGGGATTTGAACCTATAACCCTGGAGGTGAGAGGCCACAATGCTACAAATTCAGTTACTATGCTACCTAAATAGGTACCCGCCACCCACGCTACCACTGGCAATGCTGTAGTCTGGATACTGATGGTCTCATGAAGGTCCTCAAGATCCCAGTCAATGGCTCTCAGGCAGTTCCTCAGCTCATTGGTGCTCCAGTCCAGCTCGTCGCGGCTGACTGGAGTGCCATCCTCCAGAAGCTCCTCCCACCGCTCGAACAATCCCCGCGCCCTCCCCAGGGCCTTCTGCACCTCTCTAAACACAGGAGTGTGGGACAGTTAGAGGAAAGCCCTCAGGCCCGAACCTGCAACAAAGGACTGCTTCTGTGCCCTTGAGATGCAGCTGAGCTGAGCAGGTCATTATAAACAAACAGAATGTCAAGCATTCAACTAAACCTGCATGAATTAGATTAAGTCACTGCTGAGCCAAACCTTTCACTCTTACACAACTCTTGGTTTCGGAGTGAGACTCTTTGAAATGTCACGACCAGCGACGTTACTTCTGCGCCTAAGATTAAGCGATGAATCATGTCGGCTGCTACAACACAGGGCAGGGGGGAGAAATTTGCCCGAATTCCAAGAGTTTAATGTCTCCTGGGTCGCATCTCTCTGCAAACAGCGTGTCCGGTTACGAAGGCGACCTGTGCCTGCTGAGACACAGCACGGGGACTGACGAGTAAGGCTGGGAAACCCACAGTGTCAGGGGGACCAGCAAGGGCGCGGGGAGCGCCGGCGTGCCCCGGGAGTCCCGCTCCGAAACGCTGCTAACGGGGCGAAGCCGCTACACGTCTCCCGAGGGCCGATCGGGGTTTGCGGGGGAGCTCCTGGCCGGCCGCACGCTCCTCGGCGTCTGCCCACAAACGCAGCGCTCCGGCATTTCCCCGACGGACGAGGACGCGCGAAGCAGCCCCGGGGAAGGGCGCACGGCACGGGCTCGCACCCCCGCGACACCGATCGCTCACCCTTTCACCACGAAGAACGGGTCCTCCATGGACATGCTGTGGCTCCTCGTCGGGACCCAAGGATTTGCCGTCCGGCTGCGCCCGAGCGCCCACTGCTCCCGCGTCACGTGACGGAGCCCGTCCGGCCGCTACGGCACGCAGCGCACGCTTCCTACTTCCGGGGCCCGGCGTGTGTGCGTGTGCGCATGCGTGTGTGGTTACCTGTTAATTCTGTACATCTTAAGTGAACTACTGAAGAAAAAAGTAATGAATAACACAAGTGAAATAGTGATCTCATGTTTGTTCATCATTAATGAATCATGACACATCTTTCATCTTAAGTAAAGAGTATATTTTTTCACGGTTTGTACTCCAGTGGTAACTGAGTTACTGCTAAGTATTTCTGTTACCTCAAGTAAAGTGTTGCCTATTTTTTTTATTCATTGTTTGTGAAGTTTTTACAATAATGCAAGAATATTTTAATTATTTAAATATAAATTATGTAATATGATCAGGACATTTTTTTTTAAGTCAATACATTTGTTATTCAATGTTTTATTTATAAGCATTAATATTTAACAGGCATTGTGCCCAGGCTGTCCCCTGCCTTAAACCCTGTGCTTCCTAGGATAGGCTGCAGATTCACTGTCACCCTGTACGGCAGTGTTTCCCAATCCGGACCTCAGGGACCCACAGACAGTCCAAGTTTTTGCCAGAAATATGGACTGTCTGGTAGGAGGGAGTAAATGCCTGGGCCGACTGAGGAAGGCTGCTATACATGATGCTAATTAAAGAGTTAAAAGTGTGAGAGGAGAACATGCCAAGGGCGGGCGGGCAGGAGGGGGGGACAGGAAATTCAAAGTCATCGTTAGAAGAGGGGGGGGGAAGAGCTCTGGAGGCTAAATGCCATTTGGCTGGCCAGCCCCCACCCCCACTGCCCCTTTGGTGAACCTTACAGCAAGCAGGAATACAGTAATTATGTAAGTGTTTTTGGACTTCACATGGGCCCTCAGTCAGCATAGCCAGCAGTCCTCAGCAGGTCGGGCAGCGTCCATGGGGCGTCTGCAGTGTGTCTCTTATACTTAGTAGCACCAGCAGTATTATTTGAGGGTAATCTAGAAAATAGCCAGAGGTACGAGGATTTTAAATAGGTGATCTCTGATCTAGGTTTACCTGCTCAGGTCATGGTGGTTGATTGTTCTAGAGCTTAAAGAGTTCTATGGTCGAATCCTTTACCACTGAGAGTTATTGAGAGTTACAAGAAATCTTTAATCCAGAGATCTAAGAGTGAATTCCTGGCTGTTGACATTAACCACTCTTGGTCTCATTAAAGGGAAGTAGGATTTTTTTTTCACATTTTCCCAGTATTGGCATTTTTGGTGTTTTCCTGAAAGATCACTGTTATCATAAAATCCATTGTATCAAATGAAAATTGTAGCAGGGACCAGACATTCCATTTTCCACTGAGGGTGGGTTTCAAAGTCAGTCCTGAAATAAACGTGAAATAAACGTTCATACCATTTAATGATATGAGACTCGAGCCATTGGATATTTGAAATAATGACCTAAGCCAATGCCTGTGACTTAATGTATAATTTTAGAAGTGACTGCTCCATTCATCTATCTGTATCCACCTGTCTGTCTTATACAGTTCATTTGTTTGTCTTCATTTTTCTCTCTACCTACTTAATAGGTAAGCTGTCAAAAGAGATCTTTGATAGCTAGAGAATAGTTTGAAATGGTTAAAATGGAATGGAGAAGTCCTGAGATTTAAGAGCTGACATCATTCACTTTATTAGCTGCAGGTGCTAGAACCTTTATTCTTCAGGATTTAACGACAGATAGTTTCTCACACCAACTTCATTGTGTTATTGAAAAGCTATGCCTGCTTCGGCTATATGACTATAGCCAGAGTCCGATTGGTCAGTCTGATCTGTGTTACTATTTTATGCTTTTTGTATGATCTCCCTCAGAGATACAGAGCAGTACTGGTCCCAGCACTGGCCCCTGTAGACCTTTGATCAATGACAGTAGGGACATGATAGACTTATTATTAGCTTCCTGGTAATGAATAGCATTGTCAAACTATGGGTATTAACATGAATGTTTATTGAATGACAGCAGGTCACACCAGTACATCCAGCATTGTTCCGGAGGACCTTGACCCTGTAATATGTAACCACATATTTTTTGCTCATAAACAGACTTGATTGCTAACTAGGTTGGGAGACTAAGTGTTCACTTAGCTTATTTCAATGACCGACCAAACAGCTCTGAATCATCCAGTTCCATTGTGCCTATATATGAGAAGGTGATTTTTTTGTTTTTTTTTCTCTCATTTGAGAAGGAAACATGAGAACTTTTAACAGGTCTGACCTGGGGCCTGTACCACAAAGCTGGAGGTCTTGCTTAGCTGGATAACTAGTGAGATATACGGTAATCTGGGCTGAATGTAAGTGAACAAAGATAGTCCATTTAAACTGGGGTACCTTAAATCCGACAAGTTATCTGGCTATAGGAGAAATCAGGCTACGTGATACAGGCCCGAGAGTACAAAACTCTAGCTCATAAACTCCAAATAATGTCTGAGTGCATTTTTTAATCATTTTCCTGGGAATCAGTTACATGATAGGTTGCGTCCCATGAGTCTCATTTAATCTTCAGGTGTTTTTGGAGATTTCCCAGAATGAATGTTACACAAAAGCCACTGAGCCTCTTTTAACAAAACTAGGCAGCGGAATGAACATCGTCAGAGAGCTGTCCTTACATCAGTATAGGGCGTAATCCCCCTAAAACATAACGTTTCACCTGAGACCTTCCACTGGGTTCACGGCTAAGCCTCGGGATAAGGGTTACCAAGATGGGAGTAATAAGATTCAGTCTTATGTAATATTTGGGGATTAGCAACATGTGGAATGAGCAACGGTGTTCATCTTCTGACTTAGCCTGGCCTCAGGACGCCCACACCCAGTTTTATACCCAATCTTATACCCAGTCTTATACCCAGTTTTATACCCAATCTTATACCCAGTCTTATACCCAGTCTTATACCCAATCTTATACCCAGTCTTACCCAGTCTTACACCCAGTCTTATACCCAGTCTTATACCCAGTCTTCTTATACTCAGTCTTGTACCCAGTCTTACCCAGTCATATACTCAGTTTTATACCCAGTCTTATACCCAGTCTTACAATGATGTATTTCTTCCTCTTCATTTTCCTCAATCTTTAAAAACTAATCATCCATATAGGAGGGGTAAGGACTAACACACCCCTGGCATGTATACTGTGCAGCACCATAATATTTACAGAGCCAGTGTGTTCCATTACTATAATGGGGAATATCATCATTTAGAACTGGTCATGAGCCCTGCAGTTAAATAATGTAGAATATCATTTTATTTCTGTTTTACGTTTTTGACAAGCTCAGCGTGAGGTCATTAACTGAATCCTCCATCCACCATCTACTCAGCCACTGGCTGGACGCCTGTTCCCCTAGCATCAGCACAACTGGTTTCCTCAGCACCCATGTCCGTTAGCCGCCCGTCCAACATTGCACATGAAATCGTTTTCGTGAATGTAAAAAACCTAGAGTGACCTTAATGCCACGCCCCCTCTGGTCCTTGTTGCAGATGCCCCGCCCACCACTGTCTCTGGTTCTTGTCCTCTGCCTCCTTCCTGTCTCCCAGCCCATCTGGCTGCAGGGTTCTCCTTTCCCACACCACCCGACCTACTCCCCCCTCCCCCCACCCAGATCCCCATTTCCTCCCCTTCCGCCATGCAACACACCCATACCCTCCCCCCATCAGTTTTGTCCTGGCACCTGTGATGTCCCTGTGCTTTATGAATAGAGTATTCAAAGTGACAGTTAACTAACGCCAGTGTGGCACTTTTGCTGAAGGGTGGAGTTGCTGGGCCGAGTGGCTGAATCATCGCACACTGATGCTGGCAAGCGTAGCTGTGTCACCAGCCAGCCAAGGCCCACAAGCAAGGCTCCTTAAATCGGGAGCAAATTTCATATTTAAAAACATGATGCCTTTTTTGTTGCTAAATTGTCACTGCATGTGAATGGTGTGCGCACACTGTGATGGGTGGGCGCCCCATTCTGGGTTAGACTGTGCCTTGCACCCATAGCTTCCGGGAGAGGCTCTGGACTCTCGTGACCCTGAATTGATGGATGGATGGATGGATGGATAGATGGATGGAGACCTTTCATTGATTTTGTGACTAGATTTCTCATCAAGGTGTATTCTGGATTGGTTTTCAGAGTGGGCACCAAATGCACAGTACAGTGGTACTGCACATAAAGAATCTGAGAAATGACAAGATTTATTTATTTATATTTTTGCCCAGCTACGGAAGCGGCACTTGTCCAAGGTAGAAGTGGAAAATTCTAATTATAGACATTACCAGAGTGACAGCTATAATTCAGCTTTAATCTACCGCCCCGCTTGGTGACCTGCGCCCCTGTGTCGCGGACGTGGGATGAGAACGCTGGCCGGCTGAATATGGAGGTCAGTGTGGGCGATGAGCAAATCCCCTGTAGCTCCCACTATATATGGGCAAGGAAGCGCTGCGAGGCGAGCGTCACGGCTTTTCCACTGCGCGCTCTCGTAGGAAACGCGGAAGTGCCATATATGGGCATTTGGCGTGACGTCAATAATAAAAAAAACACTCTCACTTCTCTTACTCGAATATGACAGTTCCATGCAATAAGTATCGGCGATGGTGAGAAAACTGGAAATACTCTTGCTAGAATTGCTAATTATACAGGTTCAAATTTTGAAATATCCCAGTGTTCTAAAGGGGCGAAATTTCTATTTAACTTCCCACTTGGATGAATAAAGCCAATCTTAACCTTAATTTCACATAAAGGGTATTATAAATCTTGTAGATGCCAGTGTGAATTCATGGCACATGCAAATAATGACTGACTTACAATTTCGTTATAAAACACCATTCTGACTAGGTATCAGTTCTATATTAATTGTGCTGTTGTGTATATCGTGTTGTATTCGTTATCCGACCGTGTATCTCTAAACGAGCAGCTGTGGTTTTGCTTTCACTTCCCAATGTGTGAAAAGTACACATTTTCACCTGCCGTTTAACCTGGCATGTATAACCACCTTGAGTTTCATGAATAGTAGTAGTAGTAGTATTATTATAATCATCATTATTACTACTACTACTACTACCATTATGCGTGCATTATTAATAGGTGTGTGCACATTATATGCAATTTGATATGCATCATGCAAATTATAAAACGCATATAAAACCCTGCCATCTACCTTCGCACAATGGCTTATATCTGCACATTTCTAGTTTGCTCTTGCAAGGCACAGATATTGTGGAAAAGTTCAACATGATCATTAGGGGGTGAACTACATATGCATACTTCATCTTCATATGATTTCTCTCTTAGTGCACGATCGAGACATAGTAACAGACTGTACTTATGGGCATGTATTATTTGCATAACATAGGCGACGGCAAAATGGGGGCGGGGCGCCGGCGAGAGCCTATTACGTCAAAGCCGCAATATAACAGCCGCCCCGTGGTACCTACAAGTTAATGTGAGTGATCGGCGAGCAAGTGGCTGCTGGGAGAGAATATACGTTGTGCTGAACAGCGAAACACTTCCAGAAAAAAGTTGGTTTCTCCTTAATAACAAAAAGGACAGTGCACAAAAGTGACCTCCGATTTCTCTGGGGTTGCCAGTTGTGCGCCGTTTCTGCAAACGCAAGAAGAAGGGCGCAATGGATGTGAGCGCTGAAGCCAAGCGGATCATGGCTCTGTCCCTCACTAAGCTCTACGGCTTACGTGCCCAGCGCGGCGGACTCAGGCTCCAGAGGAGCCTACTGCTTTCGCTGGTAATAAAGTCCGCCCGGAACATCTACCACGATTCCCGTGTGATCGACGAAAGCCAAGCGTCCGGGCCCCGGTGTGTCCCGGAAGCCAAAGCCGAGACCCCTGCGACTCCGTGCGTGGGGCAGAGCAAGGCATCGGAGGGCGACTGGAAGCCAGAAAGCGGAGAGGACAAGGAGAACCGGGGCCCGTCCAAAGCGGACCGCCAGTCGCGGAAGCGCAGAGGCAAAGCGGCCGGCGAGCCGGACTTCCTGCCCAGCAAAAGGGCGAGGATGGAGACTGGGGAGGAGGGCAGGACCGTGTCGTTAGTGAGTGGCGGCGGGAGCTGGTGTCGAGCTGCGGATGGACTGAATTCCGTGCCACTGTCCCATGCCATTGCGGCTTTCTGATGTGGTCCTAAAAAAAGGGCATTGATCCTAAAAAAAAGCTCCCTGGACGCCGGGTACTCGAGGAAAGTCCAGCCGCAGCGCAGACCGGTGACCCCTGTCTGTAGGAGGATAAAGGATGGACGCAGATCGCCGACCCCTGCGCCCTCCATCAGTGGGAGAGGACGGGGAAAATCCGAGCCCGAAGTGGAGCAAAGGGGGACAGTCACCGGCAGGGAGAGTCCTGACCGCACAGGCAGCGGCCGAGTCATAGTTTCATCGGATGAGTCAGATCCACCTGGTCGCCGCTTCCTGCTCTCAAACCTCCAGCAAGCTGCTACTGCGGAGACGGCATGACGGCTCCAGACCCCGAAGGCGTGCGCAACTCTGCCGTGACCGACAAAGCACGGCTGTGTTGCGGATCAAACAACCAACGACGTTGCTTTTTCCCTGGTTGTTTAAATGTGAACCTTAATGATAAAACCCCTGTACCGTATTTACCGGTGCATGCATCTGCACAGATGGGGAAAGTGTACATTCTTTATCAAGTGCGGAAATCCACTAAGCCTTGAACTTTAGACATTTTGTAATTTCATGTCTTGGGTTACTTGGTAAATAAAGTTTAAAATGTACTTGTACTTGTACTTGTGTATGAATTGTTTATCTTATCAGTGTATAAATTGTAATTTACGTCCGCGTCGTTAAACTCGGTTTGAAAACATGTAGGCCTGTATTCCGTGTAGTTATGAAACCTGAAAAGGAGACCTTCAAACACGGTGTGGTTGCTGGTACCAGAGATGGTGGTTCCGGCATCTCAGAAACGAGCAGCTTACTGGGATTTTCACGGGGTTGCCAACTTTGGCTGGAAGTATATTTTCGATTCGAGGCACGTCTGCACACACATTTACGTGTAAGAGTTTTATTACCTTGTAAATAGTCCGTAGGGGTTATTTTAGGTCTATAATGGAATAATATAGATTTGCTGTAAGATTTATTGCGTGAGCATGAGAGTCTGAAAGGGGGAGTGTCACGCTGTCAAGTCTGTTTTCAAGTTTTATACGGCCTACACTTCACAGAGAACAGTGTGATAAAATCTGTCCAGTAATGGGGCTGTTCTATGGCTGAAAATACCACATTAATGAGAGGGATCCGAGGAGAACAGTCCGACGTGTTAAAGTTACGAGGAAGGAAGAAAACAGAAAAAAACCTTAGGATGTCAGTATGACGTCCTCTTTTGGTCCGGACCTTGTCCTCAAAGGACGTCCAAATGGAAAGTTTTATGTCCTGAGGACGACTTTAAGGGACTTCCTAAGGACGTCTAGAGGACCTGTTATGGACTTTTTAAGGACATTCTCCGGACCGGTTATGTACATTCTGATAACATATTATGTATATTAAATCCATAGCGTTCAAATATATACGAGTAATGGTTGCTGATAGGCGAAACTTGCCTATTAGGACTTAACGTACAGTCAGAATCCAAGCTTGCGGAAACCGGCGGTATTAAGTTATTTGCCCTGATGCCACAGGGACACTTTTTGCGGCACGCGCTCCCAAGCGAGCCCTCGTTCGCTGGCGCTCGGAGCACGACTGTCAGTGCTTAGTGTGGACGGGCAGGTTCTTTTTTAAATATTTCTTTATTTTCCATAGTAACATCGTCGCCCTATGGACATTCTAAGGACGTCCCCAAAACGGGGACGTGATGCGGACATCGGGGGACGGCTGGAAAAATAAATAAAAACAGCCGAAGATGCCAAGAGTGGCGTGCATTTGCAAAGTGACTCTTCCGTGGCCGGTTCAACCTGCTACTAAATAGGCGCATTTATAGTGTCCCACAGTGCATATCTCTACTACATATATTAAGAGAATCTCGGTAATCTGTTACGTAGTAGGTGGGTGTGGAAACAGGAAACGAATGTGGTTACTCTGTGTCATCGCGAATGAACCACTTGCCTGTTCTAGGTCTGGTTTAATTTATAATCTGCTGAACACAAAATACACTGGAATTTGTTTTTCGGGAAGAAACCTCGCAAACTGTGTACGGATTCATGTTTTTGATAATCACACTATTGTTAACACTGCTATGACCGACAGAACAAGTGTAACAGTTTAATTCTGTAAGATTCATTCTGCTTAAGTAGTGCGCCCTCGTTCTTTTTTGTGGATATGATCACTATAATTTTTGTTTCTGTAATATACTACAGCTTCAATTATGACGTCAAATGAAGTTTACAATAGTAGTAACAGGCCTAGTCCGCCGGTGTAGCGCACACCTGCAAATAGAATATCGACAGGGTGCTTGCGATTACATTAAGACTGAAATATTAGGATCCAGTCGATCTGGGAAGATGATTGACTTCATCTTTATAAATAGTACTGAGTATTTCTAAAGTCATTTTTCAGTTCCCAGTGTCTCCAAGGCAACTCACGCCAGATGCGCCTTCGGCTCGTCTCGGATCCGTCTTTGCGGCTGCGCTGCGCACTGCTCTGGGAGGCTCCCATCGCGCCCCCACCCGCGGGGGGGCTGTCATGCCTTTTCCCGAAGCAATCTGGGCGTCGGGTGTGTTACTGAAGCGCCAAACGCAGTCTTTGCACTACACGATTGTGTGAAAGTGAGATAAGCAATA
The DNA here is from genome assembly GCA_026774425.1 of Petrocephalus zakoni. Lineage (NCBI taxonomy): Eukaryota > Metazoa > Chordata > Actinopteri > Osteoglossiformes > Mormyridae > Petrocephalus > Petrocephalus zakoni. The sequence continues at coordinate 4,978,815 of JAODKN010000093.1, forward strand.
GTCGGGAATGTGATACTCCATCCCGATAAATTGTACGTATAGTCCAGCAGTACTTGTACCTGCTGCATTGGAATTAAGACATGCATAAACATCCACTCCTTTAAAGAGATTCCTCAAAGCTTAAACACCTACGCAGCAGAGTACAGAGCAGAGGCAACCAGGTGGTAGTTCTGCGATGTAAAATTGCACGGAATTTCAGTATACCGTTTCGAAATAATTTATTTTTTGTCATTATTTGTGATTAGGATAGCTGAACGATCTGCCTTCGATCTAGGAGAGTTTTGTATTGGATGGGACACACAATTCAAATGTGAAGTTCTTTCGTAGAGACGAATGAAGCCAAATTATTGGGGGTATGTGTACCTCTGTATCCCCTTGGTATTAATGAATGCCCCCGCCGTTTTAATGAACGCCCCTTGTCTTAATGAACGTTTTGAATTGGCTTTTCTCCGTCTCCATCTACATGTACAGACCTGTTTATGCACCACCCCCCCCACCAAACCCGCACACACCGTGTGGCGTCCTGGTGGGAAGGAGGTGTCAGGAAGCAGGAAATGAGTCTTGGGAGAAGAATGTAGTTAAATGACACGCACTGAACTGCACATCGGTTCGTTACGGGTGAAAAGGGAAGAGTTTCACTCAATTGTAGGCGTAGCTGAAATGATCTTTTTGTTTTTGAGAATGTTTTTGAACCATTGTGATTTGTCGTGATTTATTATTCGGCTCTTTGCTCGGTGTGAAAGGACTAGTTAAAACAGCCCTCATTACTAAAAATACTAAGAGACGGGAAGCAATAACGGCCCGGAATAGGACGGGGGCTGGGGGGTCTGACAGGAAGCATGGGAATCGCGGCAATAAAATAAATGGCGGAAATGCCACGACGCTTGTGCTTTTGTCACAGCTCGAGAAAAGCCATAGTATACATTATGTCACGGGTCACATCCCATTCCATCCCGTACGTCGACAGGAGCTGCAAGACCCCCTCCCCAGTGGGAAAGTCCAACTCCAAATCACAGACACATGAACATTCATTTTAGCATCTTCCTATGTGGATTCTACTGTGTTTCTTCTTGATTAATTTATTTACACTTATTGTATTTGATGTAACTGTAAACCACTCTGTCTAGATTGTCTGTCAGAGCACCTACTACTACTACCACTACTATTAATAATAATAATAAGAACTATGATGACAAAGCAGATACATGTTTTTCTATGTATTAAACAATGCTGTGCATTGTGTGGAGGGAGGTAGGGGGACCAGAAAAAGAGGCACAGGACAGACAGTGCATTCTCTCTGGTTTATTCTGATTCAGTGGGAAGAATTCTTTCTGGAGTTACAAAATGCACTGCTAGAAACTGCAGAGAGTAAGAGCGGGAAGGACAGCAAGACGAAGAGATCTCTTACCCAGAATAAATAAGCTAATCAGATCCAGGCAGCTTCTTAAACTCAGCAGCAGTGATTTAACTATTTTTTTGTTTTTAGACAGTCCAACAACTTCTGTCTAACCGGTCAGGCCCCTGTGAATATCTGTCTATAGAAACAAACATTATTATTTATTTTTACATTTCTTGCTTTTAAAAATAGAAGAATAAAGAACATGTTGCTTTTAAAAGCATCTATATTCATATATAATTGTATGTTTCTGTTTTTTTTTGTTCCTGAAGATGAGCCCACAAAGTGGCATGCACATTGCACATGCAGATCTGTAAGTAGATTTTTTTGTATTTTTTTTTCTTTGTCTTCAGTCATCCCTTCTGATTTGTCTTTTGAATCCCCTGGTGGCACCTGTGTTTAGGTGCATATTCCTTTGATGGACTGATGGTGTCGGGAAATGGGAGGTGATGAGGTGGGAGATTTTCAGAGAAGGTCAGCTTTTGACTGTGACAGTGGCAGACGCCTCCTAGTTTGGGCATGAACGGACGGATGCCCCCTCAGAAATGTGTACTTACTGCGGTGCTCGACAGGGGCACACAGGGGAGCAAGCTTACACTTACACCTGCTTTACCACAGATAAGATGGGCAGCAAACAGCTATGTTGGACCTGAATGGTAGAGGGACCAGGAGCAAACTAGTCGAAATTGTCCTGGCTTTTCCTGTCCACTGCTTCTCAATTGAGCCCCTGACTCACAAGCTCAACACTCAGCTAATATAACAAGTTCAAACATCAACAGGCTCATATAAGAGCGAGCATGCTGGCTAGAAGGGTTTGTGGAACAGTTACTTGATCAGATGGTCACTGCCACTCTCACTTTGCATGTTGACACCCATTTCCAATAATACATGCAAATTCATTGCTTAAATTTATGTTGTTCCTCTGTCTACTAATGACCTATTTGACTAGTTCATTCTATTGTTTATTGTTACTCAGGGTGACAATAAATTCCTGAATGTGCTGTTTACAGCACTAGCCATACTGCCCCCGGGGGACTGTATGTTGAAGGGTTTAATGTGAAAGCACATGCTTTGTGGAAAATCTATGTCTAGAAAAGTATGTGACGTGTCTTACAAAAGCCACCGTCTGACAGGCGTCACACTGACATAGTGACATCATGGAGATGGAGAGACAGTGAATTATGGGGAAAAAAAAGAATGGACACAATGGAATTAGTTTCTGAAGGTTTATGTCTGATACAAACAGTGATTTTTTTTTTTAAGAACAAATGTACAGAAAGAAAGATGATTGACCCCAAGGACCCTCACCCACCTGGCATGAGAACGGAACGGGCAACTCGTCACAAATCTCACTTACATAATTGTTATCATGTTTCAAAGCTTTGTCTCAGGTCAGGTCATGTCAAGGCATGGAGGGCTATCGGGCAGGTGTGACTTTTGGAGGAGGAGACGTGGTTTCAGGGATGGGGAGAGCGTTAGTGAAGAGGGATCCATGCCAATGAACACCTAAAAGATCTACCTCTATTATTCTTGTGTGCCAGTCACTCAGATATAAAAACGTGGCTTCTAAGGGGGGGGGGGGGGCTGGTGGTGAGGGTGACAGGACTTATGGTTTAAGGTTGTGACGTCAAACCTGCGCTGTTTGCTTTCCGTTAAGCGGTGCAGGGTGTACCATAACCCAGAATTAGGCATTTCTATACTGAGACTGAAGACGGGCTGGGTGGCACCGTGACGGAGTGTTCCAGAAAAGCCCTTATAAAAGTGAGTTGACATGAATGAATGCTCAAAAGACTCAAAAAACTATCCAGGGGGACAAAGACTTGAGCAGGACTGAATGTATTGAGCAAGTGCAGTCTTAGGGAAGAGGGAGAGTGACCTTGGGGAATGAACGGAATTCCAACAGCTTCATATGGAATGCAAGTTTGGAAAGGACCTAACAGGGGCAATTTACACAGAAATAAAAAAAAAATAATAACATGCATATTTGAAGGATGGCTGTGTGACACGACCTCACAAACACTGTTCCTGGAGCACAGACAGCACTACAGCACCGTGTCTGTCATCTTGGAATCACACATCAAAAGTCACCATTTATCCATTTATTTATCGACGAACATGCTGAGTTGGAATGGACGTGCTTGTCCGCATGAGCCCTCCATACTCACTATTAAGTGCAAATTTTAGGAGAGAAAAATATACGGTATAATAGATCGCTGGAGACCAAAGCATTTTTTTTTTAACTGACAGGAAAGACTTGGCCATTTGTGAGATTTTTGCGAGACCTGAGAGGAAAGCAAAGCACAATCCAGCAGTTTTTTTTTTCATGTCAATCCAAGGACACTTAATTAACTTCCTCTATGTTATCATCATAACAAGAAGTTTCTAGAAACGACCAAATCGGCAGGGGTAAGAACCGATACTAGTGGAACATACAGGCTATACACATAGAAAAAGAAGCAGAACACACTAGAAAACAGGTAGAAAACTCAGCAATGCATATTCCCAGTTTGGAAGACAGCTTTTTATGCATGTAAAAGCTTTGCCATCTTCTCCAATCCCGCTGAGCTTTTTGCTGCATGAATGGCAAGTTCAGCTGTGCGTCCTATCCCTGGAGAGCGCTGACCCTAATGGATAGGGTTGTTCCTCCACTGGGTCTCCTGTCAGACACTGGGAACACCTCATACCAGTAGCCACTGAGAAAACCTCATACCAGCAGTCACTGGGAACATCTCATACCAGCAGTGACTGGGAAAACGTCATATCAGCTGTCACTGGGAACACCTTGTCTCTCATTCCAGCTGTCACTGGGAACACCTCATACCAGAAGTCACTGGGAATGATTAAGGCTCAGAGTCAGCCAGTGGTGAATCTACACGCTTACAGGACATCACAGAGAGGAGCCACAGTTCTCAGGCCTGCAACCTTCAGGCTGATGAAATGCTTTGAGACTGACTGGAGATCAAGGGTCTCTTTCTCAGGCAAACCTTCCAGAACTAAAATATTTTGCCTTCAGCATATCAGGTACCTGTCTTGGACTTTGGGGGTGGATATAGAGATACTGAAAAACAGGATGGGGGGGGGGAAGCTGATGAGATGAGGTGAGACGGGAAGGGAGTCACCATAGCTGATATCTACCCATTGCTTCATGGACTCAACGACATAACTTTGCACCAGCTATGATGGCAAGAAACAGCTAGAAGTTTGTACTGCAAAAAGCCAGCATTATTTATCAGCAGAAACACTGTGTGTCTCATGTTTAACCTCTCTGAGTGTATTTACTGTGTTTCTGGAATGTACCAATGAACAGCAAAAAGAGTTAAAGTCTGAGATATTAGGAGGTGTCATTTTAAATGAAAATGACCTGTGATCGAAGGAAGCTGAGGACAGAAACAGCTTAGATCTTTCAGTAGCCTCATGTCAAGCTGTCCTGTGACACTTTGCACTGAGACAGGGAGAAAAGATACTGCAGACGGATACTTTTGGATACAATAGAGCCTTGTGATGATTTATCACGAGAAAAGTCAGAGACACATGAGTCTAAGAGTAATCATTGTGTTGTAGCGATGCCATCTTTAAAGTAGAAGTACTATAACAGACAAACTGGAGAACCTGCTGTATTGTTTTCCTCCTGGGAAGCTACATCTGCATAAAATGAGACCTCTTTAGATATATTCAGAACTTAATTAATAATGGTGCATCAATAAGTAAGATCAGAGTGAGGGTAAATGACAGATGCCAGAGGGCTAACAGATGTGAAAATGGCAATAAAGAGAATGACAGTGATAACCATGATGATGATGACGATGGTGAAGATGTACAACTAAAGAGGGCAGGTCTTCTTATCTCCAGCTCAACAAACACAAATGGATGAACAGAATCGAATTATGAAACCTAGCACAGCAGGCTGTGTTGCTACAGCACCCCCAGGTGTCTACAAATAATGTAAAGCCCTGTCCTCCTAAGCTGCTCCCCAAAGACTCAACAGCACCACCTTACAGTCAGTACACAAACAACACTCACCTGTTTCAGATTTCACATACATGTAGCTTTAAGAAGCACTGCATTGTTCAGGGTGTTTCCTTCTGTTTTTGGATTTTTCCAGTGCATTCAGAAATCAGATGCTCAGGTTAAATTTTGGAAAGGATTTTTTAGTGATTGACCATGCCTTTAATGACCGTTATTCCGATTATTGTTTTTTGTTGGAACTTTGGAACTACAAACACAGTCAGACATCTTGAAATTTATAGTGTACGGAAATTCTGCATTCCATCACCTTCAGACAAGCAGTAAACTGAGTGAAATATTCTTCAAATTAGTTCGAAGAGTACCTCGGGTTGGTACAGGATGTCTCCAAGCACAATGTTTTCACAGGTCAGGCAAACACTTCGAGGGGTTGGAATCTCGGGCACGCAGAGCGGACCAGGGGTCGCTGTTGGGTCTTTGAGAAGGCGTGGCTACATTAGCTCGACCCCTCCAGTATGGTTTCAGTCCAGTTCAGAACCCCAGTTGTGAAGATCAGTTGAAGGTGTCGACCAAAGGCATAGTCTATATTTCAACATCGGTAGGGACCAAATCAGCACCAACCCCCCATCTCCCTAAATATACACAATAATCGCACAGTTTTGGCAGAGACAGGTCCCTGCCATCCATACCCAAATCTACGCCCTTGGTGCAGACCTGTCTCCAGGCTCATGCCACTGTTACTCATTCATTATTAACATGTCAGAAGTACAAAAGGTCATTGTGATTCAGCACTCAGTGCCACACAAGCTTCCCCCTTTCTCTCGCCTTCTTCGTTATTCAGAAGGGCAGCATTCTCAGCCATCTCATGGCTCCCAGTACCTGGAGTTAAGAACTGATTTTCAATGCGATGGCATCTGACCCACAATGCACCTGTGTCAAGCAGGCTCATTGCGTTCACAACTCCACCCTTGGTTCTGTCCCAAGACCCGAACAGCAAACCAAAACAAAACAAATGAGAATACAATAATGGTACCCAAAGTGACCACAGCTGACTCCAAACACATAAAACAAGTTTACAAGAGATCCACTCTCTTATAATCATCATATTTACCATCATTATATATATATTTATACCTATAATAATTTTTCATAATAAATTAACTCTAAAAGCTGAGAAATTCTCCCTTTCTCTCTTCTGTACAATTTCCTCTTTTTTTTTAAAATATATTTCAGTTTCTTTATATTAATCTATATAGTTCTTTTTTCTTTTGGAAAATCAAGAACACGAAAGGGTAGCGGAATTCGCTATAGATCGTAAAGCTACTCCAGGATCCTCCACTAGGGGCCGCTATACACAAACTCCCTCCCCTCCCCCTCGGAGCGTGGCATCGCAAGGGGCTTGTCCGGCTAACTGCGAGCCAAGAGAGGGCAGGGCGCAGACAGGACTGTAATTTGTGTTTTTCAATATAAAAACAACAACAATTATAATAACGAGAACAGAATACGTATGTTCCGTAGTACATTTTCTCTGCTACCGTTATTTTGGAATGACTTACAAAAATACAGCGGAATAATGTGTTACTGTCCAATTGAACGTTTTATTCCGATAGACAGAGAGAAAGAAAGAATTTCAACAGACTTAGAAAAGGACCGGGAGATACTCTCCCATCATACAGTAAAGCTTCTCTCTGTTAAATATATATATTTTATCATTCATGCAAGATTCCATCAGATTTTACTCTAAAGGTTCAAACAAGGCTGAACAGGTGCAACAAAATAATCAAGCTCGAATGTTCAAGTAGAATTAGACGAAGCAATAGAAGAAATACGTAACGATCTGTCCGTTTGCTTTTTTTTTTTTTTCATTGTAACCCCTTCGTTCTTTTCCTTCATTTTCCTGGTTTGGGCCAGTATAAGGGACTATGGGAAGTGTGGAGGGGGGGGGGCTGAGGTATTCCTCCCTACAGCCGCGCCCCGCCCCCAAACGCTGTCCTGATGTCGCCGTGCTACACTGCTGCCCACGGGGGGGCTGACGTCACAGTCAGCATTAGTGTCACTAACAGTAAACGGTGATGATAAAACTCATCGATACCGGCCAACGTGGACGTTGGTTTTTGCAATAGTCGCGGCTCCGTCTCTGAAGGAAAAGGGTGTCTTGTTTGTTTTTTCTTAGTTCCCTTGGAAACAGGACGTGTGTTTGCTTTGGGGGTAGGTCGTGCAATCCGGGGGGGGGGGGATATTCCCTGCCGTACCGGGAACAGCCGGTGAGCTGTGGGCTAGGCGTCGGACAGCACCTTCTTATCAGGAGGCGGCGGCTTGACCCGTCGGTGTACCGAGGCAGAGTACCACTGGGGGTGCTGTGATAAGCACATTGGTATATTAACAGCACGGTTAGTTAAGCCATGCTCCCACTGTCTCAGTGGAAATGACCCAAACCTCATTTTGTTTGAAACATTTATAGAAATGTATGCTAAATATATATATATATATTTTTTTTTTCCATGCTTCATACACAAAAATATGTTTTGTTGTGTGCTGGTCGGCACAAATTCACATTTTGTTATTTCTTAGCTGTTTGCTCCTGCTCAGTGCACTGATGTGAGTCGTACCTCTTCCGTGTCATTTTATTTAATGCCGAATGAATGTAATCCTGAAAGTATGCATCGAGAAAAGGTCGGAGCGCTTCTGCTGGCGGAGGCTACGTTTCCACAGCCTCATGTGAAGGTGCTTCCAGACAGCCAGCCCCTAGCCTTTAGCATCCAGTGCACAGCGACACGGCTTCTCGCACGCCTCGCGTCTCTCCTCTGCTCCGGCTTCCTCCGCCCAGCGATCTCCTGAGCCCACCTCCCCACTTCCTGAGCGGATGCTGAACGCCAGGTGGTGTTAGAAAGCAATGGAAAAGACCAAAAAAAAAAAAAGACTCCAAACCAACATGGCGTTTCTCCAGCTTTGCGATTCAGGGTGTTTCCTCTCACTGTCGTCTCCCACTCTGCTTTCTCCCGGACCCTTTGGTCCCTCAGCATCACGCCCCACCCCCCTGAGGCCCCCCACCCCCCTGGGGCTAGCACCAGTCGTCTTCGTCGGTCTCACTGTAGGGTTCGTGAGTTCCTTTCCTGGGTCCTCTCGGATTTGGGGGCCGGTGAGGTGCCAGGTGGGAGTCGCGCCTGTGGGGGGAGGGCGAGGTGGAACGGTAGCCGTTGGGCAGACGGCGAGGGGGCGGATGGACGTGGGGGTTGGGCGGGTGGCGTGAAGTCCTAGGCGAGTGCGGGTGCGGGTTGCCCTGGGGGGGGCCCTGCTCGTAGGCGGGAGGCTCGTGCCGGTCGTACTTGTAGTCCTGGTTATAAGGGGCATTCTCATTGTCCGGGGGGGGCGCCCAGTGGTGGGCGTGGCGGCCAGAGCGAGGTGAGCCTTGCTTGGGCTCGGGAGAGAAACGGCGGAGGGTGGGGGAAGCCAGTCGGCTCTGCTGGCCCCCTGGGGGAGGGTTGGCACCCTTACGGACCACGGGGGAGTAGGTGACGTGTGGTCGGGGTGTTGAGGGGGTGGGGGGCAGCTGGCGGCGGCCGCGCCGGGGCGTGCTGGTGCCGGAGGTCGACGGGACAGGACTCCCGCTCACGGAACTACTGCCCTACACGAAAATTGAAACAAGGCAAATAAAAAGGCACCACAACATTACCAACAAAAGGAGAAGAAGGAGACGACCGTAAGACGAGGAAGAAGACGAGGGAGGAAGGGGGGGCCACATGGAAAATAATAAAACATCAGAGAGAGAGAGAGACAGAGAGAGAGAAAGAGAGAGCGGGGGCCACGAATCCCAGAGAGTAAATGGATGCACAAAAAAAACAACAAGGACAAAATAAGATAAAAACGAAAATGACAGAGAAAGAGAAATTGTTTTATGTGAGCGCTCAGGAATTAAATCAGCTGATTTCTGCACTCAGGCTGGCTCTGAAGCTGGGGCTTGTCTACGCAGACGGACATGTGACGCCATAGGATCTCATTGGGCAGTGGCTGAATGCCCATGTGTGTCACATAAATAAATGTCTATGGAGACAGAAGCTCTCAGATGGGAATGTGTTTTTAGGGCATATCTGTGAGTACAGTGCAAAGGCATCGTTAGGGCTGTTTTAGGAGTACAGGGCCCACTCTGCCCCCGCATGGATCCCTGACGGGTCAGTAGGTATGGGGCCCACTCTGCCCCCGCGTGGATCCCTGACGGGTCAGTAGGTACAGGGCCCACTCTGACCCAACGTGGATCCCTGACGGATCAGTAGGTACGGAGCCCACTCTGCCCCCACGTGTATCCCAGACGGGTTAGTAGGTACAGGGCCCACTCTGACCCCGCATGGATCACAGACGGGTCAGTAAGTACAGGGCCCACTCTGCCCCCGCATGGATCCCTGACGGGTCAGTAGGTATGGGGCCCACGGGGCCCACTCTGACCCAACGTGGATCCCCGATGGGTCAGTAGGTATGGGGCCCACGGGGCCCACTCTGACCCCACATGGATCCCCGGCGGGTCAGTAGGTACGGGGCCCACTCTGCCCCCGCGTGGATCCCCGACGGGTCAGTAGGTACTGAGCCCACTCTGCCCCGCATGGATCCCTGGTGGGTCAGTAGGTACGGGGCCCACCTGTCTGTGGGTCCGGCCCTCGCTGGGAGAGCGGGACCAGTGGCGGTCCCTGCCGTGGAGCCGGTGGCCGTGCTCTCCTCGCTCGTGGCCGTAGTGCTCCTTGTCCATGGAGCTGTGGTGGTGGTGATGGTGGTGGTGGTGGTGTCGCCGGTCCTTGGCGCGGCCGCGTTCCCGTTCCCGGTCCTTGGGTGGCAGGTCCCCTGACTGTGTGGTGGTGCTGAGGTCGGTGCCGAGCCCTGCCGATCACAGTCAGTGAGGGCCCAGCACTCCGTCTCCTTTTGGACTCATTGTGGATCTACTCTGTGTCTCATTTCCTCATGCACCAAAGCTACGTCATGTCTATAGACTACAGGGGGCACAGCGATGCTCTGCAGCCACAAGGTCTGCTTTGGCTGCAGGCATATATACACATATATGTAGGTAACCTTCCAGGTGTCACATCCAGGTGTCCCCTAAATCAGCGTTTCTCAACCTGGTTCTTGGGGACCCCCAGACAATCCGAGTTTTTGCTCCCTCCCAGCTCCCTATCAGGTAAAAGCCTGGACTGTCTGGGGGTCCCTGAAGACGGGGTTGGAAAACTGCCCTAAATGGTACCCTGGTAAAGGATCCTGGCCCTTTGCAATCCAGCACCAGGTGACTGGTTATGGATAGATAGACATTTATTCTTTCTATAAGAATGTTTCCGTCATTTTTTATGAGGAAGTTTGTAATTCCAGACATCTATAAAATATGTGTCCAATACAGAGATTTGGGGGAGGGGGAGAAGTCTATCCCAATCAGCACAGCACCTGTACATTACAGTGCACACACATACACACAATTACACCCTATTGGAAATTTAGACACACCAAATCACCCAAACCACATGTGCTTGAATGGCAGAAGGAAATCTATGCAACTTGGGGAGAATATGCAAACTCCACACAGAGCACGTGGGTCAGGACTAGAACCCCAACCCTGGATGCGTGAGGTGACAGTCATCGACTGAGTCACCATGTCGCTCCCCTGCTGAAAATGATCAGGATGTATGTCACTTGTTATCATTTAACTGTATTCAGGTTACATATATGAATCCAAGGTGTACTTATAATATGGGTATATAAGGAGGAAGACCCCAGCTGGCAGAGGGTTCCAAATGGGTCTCAGGGTGTGTCAGTCCGTCATCCAGCAATAAAAAAAGGGCCCTTCAGAGAAGCTGAAGAACCTACTGCATAGCTCTGCAGATGGATTAATTAATAATATAAATTAAAGTCTTTGGATCGATTAGTTCGGCCTGTATTTTTGGGTTATATAACTGGCTGTGGAGGATTATGACACCTGTGACCTCTGACCCCAGTGTTTCTAGCCCGTACCCGCCATCTTTATTTCTCTAGCTCCACGATCCTTTTCCCGGACCTGCAGAAGTTGAGCGGCACGTCCCTGAATGCGTCCCTGATCCCTGTCACGTGCCCCCCGCGTGGCCAGGTCTTCACGAAGCTCCACGTGGACCTGGACCCCTGCCGCCCACACTTAAAGCCCTGACCTGTGTCTGCGTCGGTGTAGCGGCTCAGCGACCTCTCGGAGGCTCTGTGGCTCCGCTCGTGCCGCCGGTGCCCGTGCCTCTGGCCGTCCTCGGGGATGACTCTCTCCAGCGAGTAGTCGTCCAGCTGCATGCTCCTCCCAGAACGCCCCTGGCAAAGGGAGGAAGCGGAACGCTTCAGGGGGGAGGAGTCGGCGATGGTCTAAGGAGAGACAGTGAACATTGGGGGGGGTCGAGGATTGTAGTGTCACTGTTCTGCAGAAAATGGGGGGGAGCTCAGTTTGCGCTCTCGCCCTCAGTGGACGGGGCTGTCTGCGTGGGCATGCGTCGGGATCCTGGGCGGTCCTGCCCTGCTGGGGGTGCTGTGGTGGGCGCCTTCATCTCAAGCCATATCTCGCATGTGCCTTTACTTTCATGGGGCTTGAAGCTTGGCATCTCTGTCACCTGGTGCCCCCCCCCCAAACCTCACAGCGCGGTGGATTTCCGTCTGCGGGGACCCCCGTCTTCGTGGCCGTCCTGTCCCTGGGCCAAGCGGTCCGTGCCGGTGTCTGGAACTCAGCTGTCCGCCTGCTAGCATTTCACCCTCAATCCCGAAACCCAGAGCCTCTCAGGCATGAGGCCGGGCAGCAACGGACAGACCCCCCCCCGATGCCCGGACGGCGCGGGAGAAGCGAGAGCCAATGGGAACAGGCCACGTCGCAGGCAGGGAGGGAGCAGGACAGAGAGGAGTTCCTCCATCTGCGATGTCCTGGCAGAGCAGCACCCCGGCTGCAGGGCGGCTCCGGGCGGCTGCAGCATTTACAGGCTCTACTGTAGTCATTACTGCCAATTTAAAGTAGCTTTAGCGCCACCCTTGAGTCAAGAAAGGCCTGAATTTGGGGAACGTCCATGCCCTTGGTTTGCTTAAAAGTAATATAATTCAGGGAGAATTATATTACTTTGAATAATTATTAGAGATGAAACTCATCTTATTCCAACAGTTAGCCAAATACATGCAAACTATTTGCCTGCAAATTTGGTCATATGATCTGTGCCTGGGAGGAATGCCCCTGTAGCAACACAGCTAAATCGGGGTTTATGTGGCTTCTAAAGAGGGAAGGGGGTACATACACTGAGGTTATTTCCATGGGGTCTGGGTCGTCTCCGCTGCTGAACAGGCAGGCAGGCAGGCAGTTCACAGATACAGTGACATTATAGGGACACACAGAGCACAGCACAAGGTCACCAGAGATACGGCCAGGAAGGAAGAGGAAGAGGAACAAGGGTGAAAATGGGGTTTTAGTGCCAGAGGAGAGTTAAGTGGTCGAGGGTGAGAGGAAAGATAACATTCGTAACATTCCCCCAAGGGGACAGCAGAACAGAGGAATAAGCGGTCAACATGCAGGAGAAAAGTGCAGGCAGAGATATCAGCAAGAGGAGAGGGAGACCAGAGAAGGGAGACCAGAGAAAAGAAAAAATGAAAGAAGAGGAGAAAGCAGAAAGAAAAACCAGTTAGACAAAGAGAGACTGGAGACCGCAAGAGACGGGGGATACCCCACACACACGCCGAGAGATGGGGGCAGGCCCCGGGGGATACTCCACACGCACACGGAGGGATGGGGGCCAGGCCCTGGGGGATACCCCACACACATGGAGGGACAGGCGCCAGGCCCCAAGGGATACCCCACACACACACTGAGGGACAGGGCCAGGCCCCAGGGGATACCCCACACACACACAGACGGGGGCCAGGCCATGGGGGATACCCCATACACACGAGGATGGACAGGGGCCAGGTCCCAGGGGATACCCTAGATGCACAGAGGGACAGGGGCCGGGCCCCAAGGGATACCTCACATACATACTGAGGGATGGGGGCTAGGTCCCAGGGGATACCCCACGCACACATTGAGGGATGGGGGCCAGGCCCCAGGGGATGCCCCACATACATGGAGAGACAGGAGCCAGCCCCCAGGGGGATGCCCTGCACACACACTGAGGGACAGAACCAGGCCCCGGGGGATACCCCTCACATACATGGAGGGACAGGGGACAGGCCCCAGAGGATACGCCACACGCACACACACACACACTGAGGGACAGGGGCATACCCCACACGCAAACACACATCCATGTCACCCTGGCCTCTGGCTACCTAGCCATTTGACTTGATGACCCATAGATGCCCTGCCTACTTAGGTGTTAAATAGGAACAAGCGCACAAGGGCAATGCCCAGGTTGGTGAGAAGTCAGCTAGGGCACACTGGCCCAAGGTGCCACCCTGTGGGAAGTCAGCTAGGGCACACTGGCCCAAGGTGCCACCCTGTGGGAAGTCAGCTAGGGCACACTGGCCCAAGGTGCCACCCGGTGGGAATAAAAAAGCCTGTCACATCACTTTCCGCGGCTTGACTGATGTTGAAAAAGGTGGGAAGAAGGAGCCAGAGAAAGACAGAACCAGAAGGTGATTAGGGTGACAAGTACGTCGGGGGGGAGGGGGGGGTTCTATTGTATGGGGCGTCTTGTCTGTATCCTTCCTTTGATTAGGGCGCCCCTCTGTTACGTGTGCGTAAGGTTTTCGGTGCTGTGTAGGGTTTGGTGCGTGCCGTAAGGAGCGTGTCTGTTACGTGTGCGTAAGTGCAAGTTCGTTAGGCTCTGCGTCCAGGATTCGTTAGGCTCCGCCAGCTCCGCCCATCAATCCCCCCCCCACCCCGGACCTCCCTTCCCGGAAGTCGCCATCGCCATTTGCAGTCTGCACAGTGAAAACGATGGAAGACGCCGAGGCTGGCAGCTTTTGCTGGGTTTTGCCATTTTCTCTTTGTGATTGTGCTTTTTTTTCGGGCT
>JAODKN010000093.1:4993242-5004105 GCA_026774425.1 Petrocephalus zakoni
GATGGAAGACGCCGAGGCTGGCAGCTTTTGCTGGGTTTTGCCATTTTCTCTTTGTGATTGTGCTTTTTTTTCGGGCTTGCTCGCTGTGTATGACCTTGGTCTGTTTCCCGGCCTTCTCCACTTTCGCTTTGCCCCTGCTACTTTTGCCCTGGCTTATTGATTTCCTGTGTACCGACTCCTCCGCTTGTTGACCGACCACGATTTAGCCTGCTCCCCGGTTTTGGCGCTTCGACTGTGTTCTGTTTTGTCTTCTGTTTTGTTTAAGAGTGTGTATATTGTAGGGAGTGACTGCCATTTGCTTTGCTTGGTTTCTTTTCGCTTATGTTTTGTTAGAGAGTTAGGCGAGTGGTTGTCTTTAGTTTCTTTTTCTTTGCTGAGGGAAGTTAGGTTGGTTGGTTCCGGTAGACTGTTTTGTTTGTTGTCTTAGCCTGGGTCACTCCTGAAGTTGTATATACCCTGTGGTGAACACTTGTACCCCTGTCAAATACACACTCCTGTTTGCCCTGAGCCTGTGTTATGTACTGTGTCCTGCTGGTCTTTCAAATCTGTTATGAACCACAATCTAGGGGGGTTGGGGAGTAACACCTCTGAAATTCACTTAGGTGTGGACCTGTTCCCCACTCTCCTGCTTATTAATATCCCAGAATGAAAACTCCTCTGGCACCTCATTGGAGCAAAACTGCACGCCTTCCTTCCAGGAGACAGCTCGAGTGAGGGAGCCCATAGTGACGAGTTGGAGGAGAAGAGAGGCAGCAGAAGATGGAGAGAGGTGGGAAAGGGGAGAAGGTAGGGGGCAGAAGGGTGATGGTGCTCACTTGGTAGTCTGCTGAAAGTCGAGGCATGGAAGTAGCCCTCCCATGGCCTTCCACTGGGGGGCAGTGCTCACTGTCCGAGTAACCATCCCGTCTCATCTCTCTCATCTCTACTGTCTGTAAAACAGAGGGGTACAGGTATGACTACCACTGATCTGGATTGACCAAAGTCAGACCTGGTTTAGCCCAGGTGTGCATCTGTAGGCACGGGGAGTCGACAGACAACCCAGGGAAGGGAGCCTGATGCCTACCAGTCAGACCCCAAGCATGCCGGTATAATTTACAGAACCCTCTAACAACCATGGAGTAAATCTGTCTGTGTGTTCATCTGTGTCAAGGCCAGGAGAGAGGAGCGAGAGCCAATGGCTTCCTCAGAGTAGGACGAGGGAGCGGTTATGGGACTGTGGGCTGTCACGAGGTGGGCTGATGGGGACGGTCTGCCAGGGTGGGGGACACGGAGATGGAAGGGACCGAGAACAGGAGTCTGAACTTGACCATGAGGATGGAGGCTCATCCATGAGTTGTTGGGGGTGGGGTGGAAGAAATAATGGAAATACGTGAAGTCTATTGGAGAAGCTATAGATGATGGGGGGGGGCATAAACATGGACGCAGACTGAATTGTGGATAGGCCACATTATGGGACTGGTCACAAAGTTTAGGACTAGATAATACAGGCTGTTTGCGTGTTTGTTACATTTTTCCTGCTAAAAGGGGCTGTAGGTGCCTATGAAAGGCAATACTCTGCCCAGTTGCTTCCCTAGTGGTTGGGTCCTTTGTGATTATGACCACAGTCTTGTCAGTCCTAGCCAAATAGGGTTAATGACCCTCACCTGTGCCCTATTGTTCCTATTGTTAGAGTTGGGTTGATTGCAGCCTGCAGTTGTCCCTTGCTGAAGCCCTAATGATGTGTATTTCAGTGCCGGCCCTTACTCCGTTCCCCAGTTGGTCATTGTGTTGGCCTCTGCTTAGATGCCTGTGTACCTTTGCTCCCTGCTTTGCTGTGCTTGTTGTAGGTATAATGCTTGTTCTCTCTCTGCCTACCCTCGCTTTTCCTTACAGCTCGTCTTTCTCCGTCTTTCTCCTCCTTGCATACCTGCCTCTGTTTTAGTACCGGCACTGTGGATCATCCCTCATCTTTTCCGCCATACCCCACCATAACGACATGTTTCTGTTAGCCTGACCATCAAGTTGTCTTGTTGACGCTGTATTATTCAGCATGGAATTAGTTAATATCACTGTTAATCAGGAGTGGTTCAGTTCTTGTTTATATACATGTGCCCATCCCTTTTGGCATTTGAAAGTTTGGCGGAGAAATGTCTATCTGTCCGCACACATCTATAACGGAACTTATTTTTATTGCTACCAGTCGAAGTTTGTACATTTCAAAATGTATTTCTGTGCTTTCTGTGGCTGTTTGAGATCCTGTGATATTTACCTACATATCTGTATCTGGGGTTTTCTGTTGGCGTGTATATGTCTTACCCCAGGGTCATGCTGGTTGCCGTGTAAGTCATCCAGGTGTGGCCTGTCTGGACTCCAGCTGTCAGCTTTTCGGAACATCTCCTGTGAGCGGGAGCCCACCCAAGGCTGGTTGTCTATCATGCCTCCTGCTGGGGGCCTGAAGAAGCACAACAGGCTGGGACAAGTTTGGGGGACTGTGGTCCACCTGTGGGCCTTAAGGAAAACTACGAGACAACTTACAAAGTGCCCGCTGGTTCTGGATGTGTGTCTGGGGGGCGGGTGACTCCCTGGCCTCCCTCTTGGGCTGGGGAGGGCGGCTCCATCCGCTGAAACATTAACGGCGTTCGGTTCTGTGTGAGATATGACACGGGTCCATGATTGATATCACACTAACGGAAAAGGGGGTCACAACGTCCGCAGTACAAAAAGGGCCCTGGCAACAGCAGAGGTGGACCCGAGAGTCCAAAGGCCGTGCCGTCATGCAGGCAATAGACTGGCTGTTGAAAAAAAATAGTCTAACAAGTCCAACTGAGCAACTATGTGGTCTTTGTAAGCTGGGTACGCTGCATTATTGGTAGACAAGAAATCGCAGTGGTATGTTTGCTAGAGACGGAGACACCACAGAATAATTATGTTCTCCAGTATATAAAATAACGGCTTAGAGATAATTAGTGCTTGTCTCTAACTGACACCCAGGGATTAATAGAATTGCCTCGAAATGTGTCTAATCCTGTAGCACAGCTGTACTAATGATGATGAGGATGGCAAGGTCCTTGGGAGTTGTTCACCAAAGAGAACAAACCCAACACATTGAAGGCTGGAAATGGAGGGTAGGGAGAGGTCCAAATGCACAGCGCCGATTTGAAATCGAAGGAGGAACTTATCAGTAAAAGCCTAACGCATTGCCAGCCCTGCATCCAAGGCTGGTGGGACACAGGACAGACATCCCACGCCAAGTAAGAATGGGTACACAACAAGAAGGACCAGAGAGAAGGAGAGAAGCAAAGCCATGGCCTGGACTGTAGGAGAAACAGTTATTCACCGAGGGAGGCACACAACCCAAAAACATGTGGCTCATACACAGCTTGACTCCAACTTCAAACAGAACCATCCACGGATGTTGAGAGGACTTTGGAGTTTTGGCTGTTAGGAAATACAGGTGATGTTCGAACTTCATACCTCTCACTTTTGTATAGTAACAGCAATTCTATAAGCTTCATAAGAAGAAAGATTGCAGGATAAATCAGGGGATGGAGGTATTCTTCTAGGTGTTCGTGCATCAGGTATGGTCTAGGGACCAGACCTTTCTGGGAGTTCTACAAGAGGGAGTATGTTTTATGGGGGGGGATCTGATTACAGCAAAAAGAGCCACCAGCATAATCACTGAATCTGTCATTCTGTACTCAAGGAAGAAGAAAGGCCAGCTACTTCAGGTTAAACACAAATATGAACAATCAGCTGTAAGTACAGCTGAGCTCCTGTTTTATCGATTATGCCGGGGATAGGGCAGTGAGCACATGTACGGCGTGGTCAGGGTTAGAGCAGCGGTCTGCTGGAACAGGAGAGGGGATGAGGATACGGAAACGGCGACATGGTAGTGGAGCAGGCATGGAGAGCCTGTGTGGAGAAGCCAAACCAGTACCTGCTCCTCCCGGAGGGCCTGGAGCTTCTTAGCCTTGCTCTGTCGGTAGTACTCCATGATCATCATGGCTGCGTAGATCTTTCCCACCGTCAAGTCGGTTGCTGCCAGGAGGAACCACAAGTTACCTTGAGTGATTCATGGGTGTGAGACCACGGAACATGGGCGAGGAGTAGAGGACAAGGTGTGGCACAGGCAGGCTGCACACGATACTCTCAAGACGTTCTAGAACGTTCTAGAAAGCCAGCCCTGATTGTGAGTGGATTTAGCAGTGTGGGAAGGTGTGGATGGTTTTGGCTGTGGCATACTGTGTCACATGATGCTGCCAGCAGTCACTGGGAAGGTACTAAATAGGATTGGACTGGGCTGGGCTCCAGTACAGCACTGTCTAACAGTCCGCACTATGGAAGTAGAAATGGCATGCCACACTTGTTCAGGGGGTCTTGGGCAGTGAATGGTCCGGGATGAGTTAGAAGCTGTCTTCTATTAGTCAGGTGATTCGGAGGACCAATCCCTTGACCAACTCACACTTGTGTGGGGTGACCAGCTGGTCCAGGTTCTTCTGAGAGAGGTTGGGCCATATGGCCATCATCTCTTTCCGGAGCTCTGCATCCATCTGGTGCTTGTCTGCGCCCCCTGCTCACGGGCACAGACATGGACGTGACACACAGGCACAGACATGGACACACGCGAATACGGGCACCCGCACATGCATACCACATTCTAAATGCACAACGGAATCACACGCGTACTTATACACCTGGGCGCGGTTACGTTTGCGAATAAGTGCACGCAGACACCGCCAGAAGGCTGCCCCCACTGCGCTAACAGCGCCCGGGGAAGGCGTAACACCAAGACCCACGTCACGCTAATGCAAATGGATCAACAGCCACCGATATCAGGAAGAAAGGCTGGTGCATTATCGGCATGCTGTTCTGTCATTATATCTATGCCTACCTTATGTATAGGAATGTTACATTAAATGTTAATATAGCCCTATTGGTATTGGTATCACTACAGATGGACGGCCATATCTAATACAAGCAAGCATACAAGCTTGCTTCTTTACTGGTAATGGGATACTCAGTGTTTGAATGGCAACCCAATGACAGCAAGACGACAGAGGAGTGCCACAGCCTCACGTACCCTTGGCTATCTTGATGTCCAGCGCTGTGCGGATTAAGGCCATGAGGGTGGAGTTGAAATGGACGCTGTTGTCATCACCCACAGGCAGATCCATCCTTAGTAATCTCTGTGGAGAATCAGTCAGGGTGGATGAGAGAGGGGGCTTTCGGAAGGTCAAGCTGGTGTGCTCTGATCTTTGAGGAAGGGGGAGGGGCAGGGGAGGCATGTTTAGGAGGGAGGGGCGCTCTATAGATTTTGGCCTCTTTATGCTTCAGTGTTTGCATGTTTGCCACCATGCACTAGACCGAGATCAACACTGTTCAACACTGATCAGGACGCTTCTGACCTTGGGCTAAGCCACTCAGTTCCTCGAGTGCTTGTGAGGGCCAAGATTTCCTGGCCAAGGACTGGATTGGTGACTTAATTTACGGATTTGGATCCCAGGCAGAAATCTGTAAACCTATTCTACTTCTGCAGATATTAAGCTAGGTCTGTTCCATTGTATATATATAATTAGTATATAATTAGTCGCAAACACAAGATATAGCTTGACAACTTAATGTGATCTTGTCATAATGCATCCAAAGGTGACCTTCTGTATAATTACATGTTTATTGTTATTAAACAGTGCTTAGTGATATACAAGGAATCCTTTCCATTAATACACAAATGTTTGGGTTTTAATGAATTATCCTAACAAGGGCCCTCACAAGCATCGAATAGCAGCATCACTATCAGTGATTCCAGTGGTCTAATATTGGGGGGGGGGGGGGGTTATAGCCCCCAGCCATAGAGCACCCCACCACAAAGGAGGTTCCCTGATACTTCACAGAATAGTTCCTTGTTCAAACCAACAGATAAACCAGGGAGCGGAAACAGTGAGCGCCATGGCTTTTGTTTCTGTCCCTGGCTTATCGTCCCTCTGGTCCAGCGTGGAGCACCGAAGCCTTCGCGAGCACATGGCCGTCGGCGCGTCAGGCCAGCCGCTTGACACGCGCGGGCGCATGTGTCGCCCGGACGCAGCACGCCACCTCCACAGCCCAAGCGCAGCCATGCAGACCCCATGCAGCATGCAGCAGGCGCATCACACTCCCATCGGGACATGCAGCAGCGCAGCCATGCACAGAAAGCATTGCTGGTTTGGTTCGCTTATTTTTTTAGTTTATATTAGTTGAGGACACACTTACTAAGACTCATTCACTGCTAGGCTAAAACAATGGTGCTAATCAGATTTTTTATACAGATGTACAGTCTGACGTTAGTGCAGTCTACAGGGTTAGATTATATTAACATTCCTCAGAGAAAGTAATAACAGTAAAAACAAATTAATGATTTGACCAACCAAATTTAGGGATAATAAGCAAATGTAGGGGGAAAATGTTATTGTAGGGTTATGGGGTCGTATTGTAAAAAAAGAAACTGCGTCATTAGAGATTTAAAGAAAAATGTAGATGGAGTCATGGAAGAGTGGTGGGAGTTGGGAAGGAAGGGGATGCGGAAATGTGAGGCAAAGAAATTAGGAACGATCTATCATAAATCAAGGTGGCCATGTCCATTAAGCAGGGATCATACTGAAGGCTGAAGCTCCTACAGCTTCAGCAGGAAAGATCTAGAGTGACTGGGGGGTGCTGGATGACACACGATGCCACGGGCTTTCACTTTCACTTTCAAATTCGGGAAAACGGTGGTATTTGCGTAGTCGAGGGCACACGCGATGGTCTGCTATGAGCTGACATATGTTTGATCTCTTAAGTGAATCTGCTCCTCCCTCGTTTAATAAGTACAGAAGCCCACAGTAGCAGAGCTGTGGACTTACGCAGGGGTTTGAATTGGGCGAACGGGTCCAGACATGTGGAAAAGGAACCGTGAGGGGAGACGAGATTCAGGCGGGATGGAGCAGCAGTGGCTAAAGAGCATCAGGACCAGGCCATGCGGTCTCCTTTCTGGGGTGAGCTTCTGCTGAACACTCTCCCAAGCCAGCTTCCCTGTAGCCCTCAGGACCCAGCATATCCCTCCCCTATCTACTACTATCTCCTACTTTATGCTTCTACTGGACACTTAGCCTATACCTTCAAAACGGACAACTCTCGCTGGTGCTTTGTTTGCAGCCTTGTATCTAATAGCATACAAGCTTGCTTCTTGCTTCATTAGTGATGGATTTGCCCATAAAAGCGCTCAGACAGCAGTGACCTGCTAACCCAACACGTGAATTAGAGAGACGCCCTGTCGTCCATGGCTAGAGGAGGTAGCTCTGAAGGGCGTGGCCAGGTGAATGGGGAGAAGGGGGAGGGCAGCGAGTGGGGGAGGGGGGCAGGCCCTGCTACGACCTAGTCTGTCCCCGTGCCACTGGGAGGAGGGAGGGGGCTAGGCATGGTGGTTAAAACTTAGGGAGGTGGCATGCAAAGCAAACGGAAGAGATACTGGGCACAGCAGGTAGATTGGAGGGATCAGGAAAAGACTAACTGCATTGACATAAACAAAGAAAAGACAGGAGGAAAAGTCAGTCCACAGGTTCCCTACCCTGTCTGCTGAGAAGAGACTCTCACTCAGCAAAATGACTGCCTGTTAGCACTGTAACTGACATCACGCACCTGTTATCAATTTATACCTGAACATGTTTAATATTCTCCTCAGCCAGTGAAAAAGCTTAATGTGTGTGAATCAATGTGCGCAGGATTCTGGGGGAGAGAGAGAAGCCCAGCCTGCCTGCCGTGTGTGCGGGACATCGCCGGGTGGCCAGCCACAGGGAGGGAAGACACGGAGGACCGAAGAGCCGCACCCCTCATCCGCCCCTCTGCATCCGCACGGCTGCGCACACGTTTGGGCGTTTGCAAGTTCACACGTCTGCACGCGCGTTCGTCCGAGCGTGGCTCCCCTCCGCGGCGCGTGCCTTCACTGCCATCCCCGCTGCTTTCGCTGCTTCGAAGGCGCTCTCATGAAAAAATCACACGCCATACATTAGAGTTTTCACTTTAATGTATCTTTTTTTCATGGCTCTCGGTCAGGGTAGAAAAGGAAAAAAAAGCAGGCGAGCTTTTCGACACGTGATTCTCCCGTTCGGCCACGGTTAGCAGCCCCACCCCCCCTCTCGCGACTAACGGCGGACGTACGTGGGCAGAGTGCGGCACAGAGAAGCGGACAAGGTCGCCCCGTCCCCCCCCCCCATTTCACTCAGCCCATGTTGACGGGGGCACCCGGGGGGGTGGCAGTCCTTTCTGGTCCTTTCCTGCATGGCATCATCCATCCAAGCACGCCTCTCCTGTTGGTCTGTTGCCCAGAGTCCTTTTTCCTGCTCGAATCAGTGGCAAACTGACGTGAATATGGGAAATTTTACCATACATTAGTAAAACTGAAGC
The DNA here is from genome assembly GCA_026774425.1 of Petrocephalus zakoni. Taxonomy (NCBI): domain Eukaryota; kingdom Metazoa; phylum Chordata; class Actinopteri; order Osteoglossiformes; family Mormyridae; genus Petrocephalus; species Petrocephalus zakoni. The sequence continues at coordinate 5,001,637 of JAODKN010000093.1, forward strand.
GTTGAATCTTTTTATGGTGTGTTGGATGGAGATCCTTTTTATTTAAAGTAGTTTATCGCTAACTTTATATTTTGGTAAAAGCTTAATTTACACACCTGTTCTACATGGTTCATCCATTACTGTTCGCTACTAGTGTGGCTTTTTCGCTGATATCCCAGAATGCCGAGCGATATTGGTGTATTGCCAGGCATTCAGGTGTGAATTCTGCGAGTCTGGTGTGGATGGGGTGCCCGACTTTCTTTTGGCCAACCCCTCATAGCTTGGGGGGGGGCTGCAGACGGTGAGGTCATCAACCCCCCTGTCCATCTCTGCCAACTGGAGCAAGATGTAGCCTGCCAAACATGGGGGGTGGGGGGGTTGGTGCAGAATAGCGCATTTGCATATTATTCTAATAGCAGCCGTGAGTGCCCAGAAATGAGTCTGCGCGATAGCATAATGAACGTGCCGTCTCATCGCCTTCCAGATAAAGCCGCACGCTGCTCCCATAAATTATTCATAGTAGCCCGAAGGCAATAAATCAGCGAGGCAAAAACTAAGAAAATTAGCTACCAATTAGTGTTTATTTATGGAGTTTGTAACCCCCCCTGCTCAGACTGAAATAAGCAAACGGACAGTGGGCGGGGGGGCATGGTGATGGAGGCCTGTCCCATGGCCGGGACCCCCCTTTGGCTTTTTGTCTTGAAAAACTTGTCAATCTCTTTGGCAACTGTCCGAGGCATCGAGAGTCAGCCTCTCTGGCAAGCTGTGGCCTTATAGAAACTAGGTAAGCTTTTAATGTTTTTTTTTTCTGGTAGCTGGTTGCTGAGTAAATAATAAGCTAAGATGTGTCTTTTGGAGGCACTTTCATCAGGACCGTTTCTAGCAGCAGCCGAAAGGCTGCTGAATAAATAATGTGAATCATCCTTTTATGGTTGAGAGGACCGGACAGAGTAGCGATAAGCACTTCGATACCCGCGGGCGATGGCCCCGATGACTCTGAGCTGCAAATCCGACCATCCTGGACTTTCGGAGTCTCGGGAGTTCCCCCGTAACAGGCGGTTACCGCCGTTAATGTGGGGGTGGGGGCTGTCTCTGGGCAGGCTGGTCCGGAATGCACAGGGATAGCCCTCCAAGCGACAGCCTCTTTCCCTGGTCTCCTGTAAGGAGGCGTGGTGCAAAATAATTTACATTTATTTATTTGGCTGACGATTTTACCCCAAAATGATGAATGTTTGAGAAAGCAGGGTGAGGCAGTCCCTGGAGAAATTGGGGGGGTTAAAGGCTTTGCTCAAGGGCCCAACGGTGACATCACTGACTACCCAAGGGTTTGAACCCACCACCTTCCAATCACGCCCTAACCTGCTGAGCCCCAGGTTTAAGAAAAAGTGGTGCCAAAGTCTTAAAGTGTTTGTTTAGCCTGTGATTTAACCCACACCTGCTTTTAAATAAGGAACATTTGGTTTGTGGAGTCTCATGAAAATCATATATCAGCTTTACATATAGTGATACTTTACTCAGTCAATGTTTGAATCTGTTTGAAATTGAACTGATCTCCCTGGTCTTCTTGATCAGTTAGTGAACCACCATTGTTATGTATGTAAGGAGTCTGCTTAGTAAACTGGAAACTGGAAGGGCAGTCAATTAACTGTTTATACCGGCACCACCCTGCTCCCCCGCCTCGCCCCTCAGACCTTTTACAGTATTGGTGAAACTTCCACGTGGACATTAGCCAAAATCAGCAGGCGGTTGATATCGGGGTGACTGCAACTGCATGCCACTGGTGACATTCTACTCGCCTGGCTGCCGCCAACACCCACCCGCTACATCTAATCCTGTAATGGCAATTTTGGGCAGGTCTTTGACCACCAAGGAGTCACGGTCCTTTACCAGTCAACACTGGAAACGCCCCTGCATGCCGTCGACTAATTAGAAGGGACCGTTGGTGCTGGTAGGTCACCCCAAAAACATGCCATTATTTTTTCCCGGTGCGTCCGCACTGGGTGGTGACAGTAATTGTGCAGGCACTGAAAGGTCACTGAAATATGTCTATAAAATAATGAACATTAAACCCAGCCATGAGTCCTGCCAGGGTTTTCACTTGTGTGTGCAAATCTGTACGTGAGTGTGCGCATATCAGTGAGCGTGTGTCTGTTTCTGGTTGCATAGCTAGATATTCTGGGCCCCCTGACAAAATCTCACCTTGGGGAATTCAACTTGCATTATATAAATTTATTATTTTACATATTCGACAGCCCCTGTAAAGTTCTGCCAGAGTATCTATGCCCCTACTGCACCTCTGTGTGTGTGCATGTGTGGGACCTTCACCTTCTTCTCGCTCTTTGTTTCCACCGTGAAGAACCCGGCGTAGATCTGCAGATTCGTCTTGTGGAAAATAAAAATCGCAGTGGGGATTAAATGTAACAGTGGGATTTAGTTGAAGCCATGAATAAACGGCTTTCGGGCCTTGATCTCTGGGGCTCAGGTTGGGGT
>JAODKN010000093.1:5021076-5035970 GCA_026774425.1 Petrocephalus zakoni
TAGTTAAGTTCTCCCCAAGCGAGCTTGATGGGCCAAATGGCCTCCTCTCGTTTGTATAGTTCTTATGTTCTTATGTTGTTCTTAGATGTAGCAGATATAGTGTTTTCTGGCGAGTGTGGGGGGGTCGCTCACATTATTGCGGGGGGAGTCGGACTGAATGGGGTCCTCGGCCGCCAGGGCGATGCTGCTCATGGCGATGACGGACAGGATGCACATCTCAAAGTAGCGCAGTGTCACGACGTAGTGGCACATCCTGCGGAAGCTGGGCGGGGCGGTAAGGAGATGGCGTCAGGGGCGACTCTGGGCGATAGCTCCCACGCGTCACGGCGGGCCGGCTTACGGGTTGGTGGTGGACAGGATGAACATGGAGCTGTAGGGGGGCATGGGCTTGGGCCCGTCCTCGTCACCCTCTCCATCTTCTCCCTCGCCGTCCTTCTTCTCCTCGTCCTTCTTGGGCGCTGGTTCCGTGTTGGCGTTCTTGTTTACTGGCAGAACCAGGTCGGGGTGGCAGTGGGGTAGTGGGAAAAAAAACAGTCTTTCACCTAATAGCAGAGGTGGCTAATCCAGGTCCAGAAAGTAAAAATCTAGACCAGGATTTTGTTTCAGCCAACCAGTTGAGTACTCTGTGACTCTTTATGATCAACTAGTTGGTTGGAACAAAATCTTGTTCTGGACTTTTACTCTCTGGACCTGAATTACCCACCTCTGTTTAACAGACATTCATTCATCTTCATTACCGCTTGTCCTATACAGGATCAGGGGGTCTGGAGCCCATCCTGGAAACAGGCAGGGAACAACCCAGGACGGGGCGCCAGCCAATGGATGGACAATATGGCAACTATTCATCATAGCATGTCAAACCCCGGACTGGGGAAATGGAACAGCCGCAAAAGGGATTGCCAGCACATAAAATTCTCATTTTTCCTCTATTCCTATTTGTACATGCATAATTTGTATATAATATTTATTTTAAATGTCAGTTTACTGTTCATCAATTTCACTGGCATAAGTAGCGACCGTTCTAGAGGGCTATCGAGAGTGGAGGTGGACCATAATACTGATGTTTTTAAAAAGGCTTTCTAAGTATATGCTTAAATTATATGTGAATTGTGGCATTAAAACCACTAGTGTTTTTTATCGCATTCCGTTAATGAAAAGACCTAATCAAAGCAATATATCTTAATTACGTACTATTACTACAATTTACGGGTGGGAATAGCACAGACGTGTTTCTTGTGTACCTTTATTTCGTATGTTCCAATTTTTAAAAATAACCCTCTTTTGATCATGTGTCCCCATTTTCTCAAATCCCCCAAATTTTTACCGTGAATTTACACTGATCTTATAAACGGCCTGGAAAGAGAGAAAAAGCAGAAATCGATGTTCAAAAATGTTCAAAAATGTTTTGTTCCTGAAGTGAGATAAGCCGCTGACTCATCAATGCTATCATTTCTATTTTGATAAAAAAACCCAATACAACGGGGGGGGGGGGGATGGGGGGGGAACAGAAAATCTAACACCAGGCTCTAAAGATGTGCAGCAACCGTGCTAACCACCACACCACTGTGACATAATTAGGGGCAAACTTCACTGCCAGCACCCCCTTTCTGAGACAAAGTTACATAAGCTTGTTGGCGCCCCACCAGAAGCCCGTGCCCTAGGCGCCTATGTCGCCTAATGGACTTACCCTGCAGGACAGCATTGCTGGAGGGGTACACAGGGGGCATGTCCAACACCGTGTGCTCTGGCTTGCTGACCATGCTCTTCTTCATGTTGTCGGGGCACATGGGGACAAAGCCACCCTCGGGGGCCCTCCCCGGATTGCCCCCCGGCGGCTGGGGACAGGAGATGGGAGTCCTGACCTCCCCGGCACTAACAGCAGGCAGGGTTGGCGGGGAAGGGCTGCGACCAAGCCTCATGCCTGGGCTCTGTGTGGCTAGCTGGCTGTTCTTCACGTTGTCCAGGTCCTCGCTGCGCTGGCTGTCCTGCCGGAGCAGTCCCTGCTGGACCGGCCGCGAGGTGGACAGGTAGGGGCCATTGCCCTGGCCCTCTCTACAATGACAGGGGGCAGGGGGGAGAATGAGGAACGAGAAGAACAGAAGAACAAGGCTCTGTTTACAAATATTACATCACATCCTTAATCATGCACAATTCAGCATAACATCCGTCGATTCCTCATAGCCACTTATCCAGTACAGTGTCACAGTGACCCTGGATCCTATCCCAGGAAGCACAGGGGAGACCCTGAATGAGATGCCAGTCCATCGTAGGGGAAACACTCATACTCAGAGGGCCATCAACTCATCTAACATTCATGTGGGGGGAGACTGGAACCCAGGCCAAAAGAGAGAGGACACCTGCCACACAGTGGGGACGGGACCCAAACAGCTTACTGATTTTGCCAGCCTCCATCATTACCGTAACAGGCAGGTTGGGTGCCATGCCCTTTTATCGGCTCCTTCCCGAGCGGCACACTCACTTCCTGGGGCGGTGTGGCCGCCCGCGGTCCCGGTCCCTCCTCTCCTCGCTGTTGGTGCCGGACTGCCCCCCGTGCCGATTCCGCCTCAGCCGCCTCTCCATGCCGTCTGCGTTCTCGCCATCCTCCGTCTCGTCGGGTCCTCGGCGCCTGCCCCCCCGGCCCCCTCCTCCTCCGTCTTCGTCCTCCGGCAGCCGCCGGTGCTGGCGGGGCCGCCAGTGCTCCGGCGGGGCTCCCCCCTCCCCGCATGGGGTCCGGCTGCGGCCCTCCCTGGGCCGGCCCGTCGGATTCCGGTGGGGCTGCCTGCGCTGCGGCTCGCAGCTACGCCCCTCTGGACAGTCCAGGTGGTTGAGCGACTGCTGGCTCTGGCTGTGGGGGCCCCGGTACTGTTCCCTGGAGTCCGCCCTCTCGTAGGGCCTGCCACCCCCTCCTCCGCCCCCGGCCCGCTCATGGTGGCGTGCCTGCTTGCGCAGGAACTCTTCAGCGCGCTGCTGGCTCAAACGCTGGTCCTGAGATACGGGGTCGGTGGGCCGGGTTTTGTTGGTATTGTTGTTGCGGTTCTCCACCACCAACGGCCGGTCCAGGTGAGTCTTCATGTGCCGTGAGTAGGCCACCTGCTTGCAAGAGGAAAGAGCTGAGTCAATCCTCCCTACCAGTCTTCATCAGCCAATTGCTGATCAGCAAATCACGCTAATCCTCACCTTCCAGTGGTCCTCGGGGTCCAGTTCATTGTATAACGCCTCGCGGCTCGTCATTAGATTATGCCTACGGATCTCGCTGGTCCGCTGTTCCCACACTGACTGGCTGGTCCTCTGATTCTTCTGTTGCTCCTTACTAAACAGAGTCAGGAACGGACCCAGAGAAAGGGAAAGGATGAGATTAGCAGGAAGAAAATGAGATGATCTCAGTTCCCATCAAGAAAACAACAAAAGTGACATCAAAAAGGCGTTGCTAGCACCTAAAGCTTTGACAAAGAGCTTTGGCAAGATGGTACACAACGCCAACAGCCATCTTCCTCTCAAATCGAGGAGCTCTGATTTGAGAAAAAGCCACAGAGCTTGTAATGGTTTGGACGATGAAGAAGTGATGAGTAGAAGCAAATAAATGAAAGTGCAGGAATCAGTGGAAATGGGTCGGAGAAGGTCCCAGCCCTCCCCAGGCAAAGCAAGCGAAAAGCCTGGCCAGGGATGCCTCGGGGCGCTGGGCACAACACAAAGGGGCGCATAAACGGCCCCCTTGCTCAGCAGAGCTACAGAGAAGAGCGAGAAGAAGCAGCCAAGGAGAGACCAAAGAAGTGGAGAGGAAATATGAACAGAAGAACAAAGGAAAAGATACGAGCCAGTAAATGAATAAATACCAGTTCAGAAATGTCTCTGTGGTGTTGAGATGCTCAGTGTTTACTGTCACTCTGAGGAGGAGACAGTGGGTGTGAGATGACACTATGGACCATGGCAACGTAAAGAGAACCCTGCCAGATTTCTCCAAGGCCTTTCTACAATTTTTTGGCTCAAGTGCATAATATGAGAATGAGCCTCTGTTAATGGCATCTTCACAGTACTAAGACAGGGGTATCATGGTGCTACGGTTTACAGAACATTAAAGGTTTAGAAATGGTCCCAGTGATTCCTGATGTTTAGTTCTTGTGTCTGCTGTCCAAGCTGCAAAGATCCCATTTACGTATTTCTGGAATGTTTCCAGTGCAGATGTCTTCCATCCAGGTTAAGGATAGCCACCACCGGAACACCTTGCCTCACCATGTTCACGACTCACCTCACCCTGATAGTCTATTTCTATGGAGCCAAAACCATCACATCTGAGCTCATAACATAATAGCATGTGAGCTGCGTGACTTCCGCAGCTAGGAGACAGATTCTCAGCTTTTTTCACTCTGACATCTGCTTCAGGAGAAAGGCAGGTACTTACGCTGCGATGGAGAGATTGGCTGCCGACAATGGGCTGACCTCCGCCATCTCCTTGGCTTTCTGGAGGGCGATCTTCTGGTTAGTGGCTTGTTCCTCCTCCTCTTCATCCTACCGGAGTAACCGGGGAGCAATGTCTAGACCGACAGCAATTACCCCTCCACTGTACGATTCTGGGTGAGAGTTGCTCTTATGGGAGTTGATTTTGGATCAAAAGTTGACTCAGTAGAAAGATGTGATGTACACAGCCTTCTGTGACTTAAATAGGAGTTTATGAAACTTATGAATGCATGATGTTAAATTGATACTTTTAGAAAGATAAACATACTGGACTGATATGAACACAGATGAGTAGTATAAACATACAAGACATACGCCGAGCCTCTGAACCAATCAAGACTAGGCAGAGAATGAAGGAAAAATGAATTAAAGTTTAGGTGGTACCAGCAGAAGTTTCTGAGCAGAAATCCATCAGTTTTGGAGTGTGGTTGGGGGGGGGGGCTGCTTCTTACCTTGGTCAGCTCTTGTGCATTGGCCAGGTTGTCCACGGCGATGGCCAAGAATACATTGAGCAAAGTGTCTGAGATCAAAAAGTTAAGGTGTACACACCATATACACGACAACTTAACTAAATAACACCTGTAGAAAGCTTGGTAAGGCCGCAGATGAAGGGAAATGTCAGTAGAGGGCCACTATGTTACAGCACTTAGGTCCTTCACGTCACACCTCTGTGACCAAGGCCCAAAATCCTAAACCGGACCAGAATGTCACTCCAGGCATGTGCCTGCCTTGGGCACTTAGCTGTCTGGGATTAGCTCCAAAGCCCTTCTGTATCCCTCTATTGGACATGTGAATGGAGATGGCTGGGTAGGTATGCCAGATACAGGGTTTTTAATCTTTCAGTGATAAAATTAGCGCTGCGTCTGCACGCCAACAGCAGTCCTGATCAGGATACAGTTCCCAAAGAGCGTGAGGACAATGAAGAAGATGGAGTAAATCATGCCATCATTAACACCACCTTGGGACTTGATTCCATCGTACATCACAACGTTCCAGTCCTCCCCTGTTAGAATCTTTGGAGGGGGGGGGGTAAATTCAATCAGTCATCAAACTGTACACATTGTACACGAATATGAAAACATCAAAAACGGGGTTCATTACAAAAGGAGAACGAGTAATGAAATAATTAAAGGCTGCTGATGGTAATGTTGCTTCCAATCAGCCCCACTGATTGAAATCCAAATTATGAGCTCTGACAGTACTGAGAGATTTAATTGTAATTTTTTTTCTATTACAAGTAAGGTACTGTCATTGGTGCTCTTCCATCTTCAAAATGCAAGAGAACACAAGTGATGGAGAGGTAGAAAGGAGGGCGCACTGCAGGGATGCTAGCGCCACAGGAGACAAAAAGCGACACGGCTCTCAGTGCTCCTTACCTGAAACACTGTCATTATTGCTGCTGGGAAAGTATCGAAGTTGGTGGAGGGTGTACCTGACTCAAAATTGAACCTGCAAAGGGAAATTAGAAGGGAAGGAGTCAAGAAGGCAGTCAGATCTGCTAAGGGGGGGAAGGGAGCAACGGATGAGGGGTGTTTGTGTTGGGTGTCTGTGAAGGGGCACTTTGGGTGGAGGTACGTGGTTTGGTACTGACTGGCCCCCGAAGAGCTGCATGCCCAGCAAGGCGAAGACCACGATGAAGAGGAAGAGCAGGAACAGCAGGCTGATGATGGACTTCATGGAGTTCAGCAGGGACACCACCAGGTTGCGCAAGGAGGACCAGTACCTGCAAGGAAGGTACCCAGTTACAGGCTCATGGTTATGGTCGGCCCCTGCATTCCACAAATGAAAATTACCATCATCATGTACAAAGTCGTCACCATTGTCATCATGATCAAGGCAATCATCATCACGACCATCATGATCAAGGTCATCATCATCACCACCACCACCATCATCATCATCAACAGCACCACTATCATTAACAAAGTCATCACAATCACCCCCATCCTGACACCTCATGGGATACCTGACCTCAAAGTAAACATTAGACTTTGCACCAAGTGATTTCAATATTAGCACCAATAAAAGAAGTAATATAAGGATGGTGAATGCACTGAACATGGCCCAGCATGCAAGGCTGCGTGCATGAGAGGGCTATGCCAGCGTCCCTGTGTGACGACTCACTTGGTCACTTTGAAGATCCTCAGCAACCTGAGTGCTCGCAGCACGCTGATCCCAAAGGAGGTGCCCGGCTTGATCATGGCCCATATCACCTCAAATATGCTTCCCACGATGACCTGCCATGCAGAATTGAGTCTCAATTACTGTACAACACTACACTAAAACTACACTCCATTTGTGTATATGGTACATGGACAGGCTACAATGTATGGTAAAAATGCTCAGGCTAATTTGGCAACAATGTACAATAAGCACATTTTAGCCTCCTTTGATAATACATTTATTTTTTAGACGCTTTTGTCCAAATCACAAGTACGGACCAGACAGTAAAAAGGAGAGTAGGCTGGGCCAGTCCCAAGAGCAACTGAGGTCAAGGACCTCGCTCAAGGGTCCAGTGCTGAAATCACTGAATTAAACCACAAGAATTAAACCAGTGACATCATCATCCTGAGCCGCAGACACATACACCGTCCCGAATGTGTTCATGAATCTAACACAAGGCCAAGTGACCTCCATACGGCGAGCAGAGGCAAAAGGCGACTCACGGCACAGTCGAAGCAGTTGAAGGAGGAGTGAAAGTAGGGCTGAGTGCCCAGTCCGTACATCTTTATCAACATCTCCAGCATGAAGAGGCCCAGGAAGATGAATTCAGCATAGACTGGGTTGGAGAGGAGAGGAAAAGGTGTCAAGGGGGTGTGAGTGAGGGAGAGAGAGAGGCAGGCCCAGTGATCCACGCTGTATCGCACACATCGGTTCCGTCTTTTCAGGGAGCTAGGAGTACTCTGTCTCGGGGCGTAAACTGGCAAAGCGGACTAAAACGAGACAGAGAGGGCCTGTGGTCACAGACAGAGGGGGCCTGTGGTCACAGACAGAGGGGGCTGCCGCTTTACCATCAGATGCCAGCCTTACAGGAAGATCATTGATTAAAAGCACAGATTAGCGCCACCCGCTGACAGCTAGCCAGGCCCAGGGACTCAGCGCTTGGCAAAAAAGGAGCAGTATTCACAGCTTGGAAAATGACCGAGAGGTACGGAATGGGCCTGGGAGGGTGGCAGGGCCCGGGGCACGGGGGCGGTACTCACAGAGGAAATCGGAGAGTAGCTCCGGCTGGTCGTAGTGCACGATGGCCACACACAGCGTGTTCAGGCCCACCAGGCTCAGCACGGTCCAGTAGAAGGCCTGCGTCTTCACCATGTGGCGGATGAAGAACCGCAGGCGGCGCTCCTTCTTGTTGAAGTTGGAGCCCTCCTTGCCGCTCTTGATGCTGGCCCGGGCGAAGGGGGAACCTGCAGGGGAATTGTGGGTAATGCGAAAACCTCGAGGAGGGCTGGCCTGGCATCATGTCCAGGGTGCGTCTGATGATCTGCTCGATTCTCAGCTCGCTGCTCTGCTCCTTCTAAATGTAACACCAGCATTTTTATGGAAATTGCGAGCAGCAGATGCATGCTGGTCCAGCCCAGCTGTATCTGGAAATTCCAAGATGGTTCCGCAGAACCGCCGCCCCCGGGCCTCTTCTGGGTATGAAACCTAATTATACCTCGATTATGACACCTAATTACACCCATGATGGGGACACGCTGTCATCCTAAAGCCGCATCATGTCACGCTGTGAACTGAACACAGTAGCAATCGCCTTGAATTTCCTAACTGCGAGCTGTCAGGGCTTTTCTGCAAGGGCTCCCTTACCCACAGCCATGTCCCCCAGGTGGTCCTCCCCTTCCTCAGGGTTCAGCAGGTCAGTCTTGCTCTTCTTAATGGTCGGTCTCCGTCGTGACCCTGAATGTGATACACACACGTTTGTAGGGACTCGCTCTACGAGCCCCCCACTCCGCCCACACGCGTTAACTCCCCCCTCCCCCCCCCCGCCATCACACTGGTCTTCAGCATGCCAGCACAGCCAGATAGGGGGGGTACACTCCAATGGAGGGACAGACTGGAACATGGAGAGAGGTGGAGGAGGGCATGGGTACCGTCAAAGGGCATCCGGTCGCCGGTGACGTTCTCCTCCTCTGCCAGGATGACCTCCTCTAAACACCGGATGATAAGGACTCATTCAGGTAGCCAACCAAAGGCAACTCAGCTCAGTACCACGCTGTGTGCCCACAGTCAGAGTGTCGGACTGCGTGCTGGGGACTGTGGCACTGTGAGGATCAGTCAGTGGTATCTGTGTGTCTGTCAGTGTGTCTAGCAGTGTGTTACTTAGGGTGTCAGTCAGTGGTGTCAGTGTGTCAGTCAGCGGAGTCTGCGTGTCTGTCAGTCAGTGTGTCAGTCAGACCTGTCAGGGTGTCAGTCAGCAGTGTCAGTGTGTCTGTCAGTGTGTTGGTTAATGTGTCTGTCATTGGCGTCAGTGTGTCTGCCAGTGGGTCAGTCAGCAGTGTCAGTGTGTTATTCAGTTAGTCTCCTGGTGTGTCAGTTACCCTGCATACCTGCTTTACAGATCCACTCCAAGTACCCGTTCAGTTCCCTCTCAATCTGCTGCTGCCTCCTTAACTTGAGAAACTCGCTCCTGTTCTCCACGCGCTCCCTCTCTTTGGCAAACTCCCTGTTACATACACACACAGACACACAAACATTTGTAGTCCTATCTAGTGGGGACCATTCATTTCTATGGGAAAAACCGTAATCCCAATCATGAGACCCTTAACCCATACCCAGCCCTACCCTGAACCATAAGTAATCAAATAAAATACAATACATATATCTATATATATATATATATATATACACACACACACACACGCACACACACACACATACATACATATTTATACATATACATATTTATTTATTTTTAGGACTTGCTTGTTATTCTTACTATACTTGCTCCAGGGCTCACCCAGGACCCCCTTTTCACACTCACAGCCAACGACAGAGTACGATAAAACGACAGTATCTGACAGGTATGTCTGCTCGCGCTCAGATCAGTCTGAGGGAAAGACCTGTTGAGAGGCAAGTTGCTTCCTCTTTGTTCAGCTGGGCTTCATCAGTTTGTTGCTCATGAATTATTATGGGATCGGTTAACATGTGCACCGTGCACAGGATACGGGACACAGGTGGCCTTCCTTTACACTATGTCCGCACACACTAAAGCCCCTAGCCACCGTATGCGGGAGCACAGCAGAGTGGGGGGCAGGCGGTCCCACTCACCCGGAAAGGACCCCCAGGACCAGGTTCAGCATGAAGAAGGACCCGATGATGATGAGTGGGATGAAGTACATCCAGTTCCAGGCGCTGCCCGCCGCGTCGTTGCTCTGCACGGGGAGGTGGACTGGGTCAGCCTATTCAGCAGTGAGCTCAACACGAGTGCGCTGCAGCGAGGCTCCATGACACCGCGTCACCCAGCTCCCCAGTGCCCAACCCCCATCTCCATCTATCTCCTCTACCATAAGAATAACCGCGCCCAAGCGGTGGCATTTAAATCTGTGTCCGGGGCTGAGAAAGGGTGAAACAGGACAGCAGAGAATGATGAGCAAGGTGACAGGTCGGGAACAAAGGGGCCAGCTAATAACGAAACTGAAAAAGCTTGTTTGCATTTCTGTGTGTATGTGTGCCTGCGTCTTGAGTGCCCCCTTGAGGTGGTCCTGAGTAATGCGCTGTCAGGTGATTCTCTCTGGTGTGTGACTCACTGTAGCCCAGACGGAATAACGCCCCCGGTTTCCAGGGAGGGACATCCCTCTTAGCAGCGGGAAGAGCGTAAAGGAGCACACGTATGGGGCAGGATTGGGGGGAAGGGGTGGGAGGGGGCATGCTGGCTAGCCAGTGATGGCCATCACTCACGTAGTAGAGCATGTCGGTCCAGCCCTCCATAGTGATGCACTGGAAGACAGTGAGCACAGCGAAGAGGATGTTGTCAAACTGCGTGATGCCGTAGTTGGGGCCCAGCCAGTATCCAGTGCACCTTGAGCCGTTGGGGCACTGGCGTGCTGATTCAGACTCTCCGCACGGCAGCTCGTCTAGTGTCTCATCTGGAGAGCCGGAGAGAACGGGGCGGTGCTCACGCGTGCCTCAGCCACCAGGGGGCGAGCTGGAGCGGGCGTGGGCAGGGCCAGGCGGGGCACTCACTGGTGTCGTTCTGGAAGCAGGTCTGGTGGAACTTGCCCATGTAGAACTCCAGGCCGATGATGGCGAACATGAGGATGGCAAAGAAGAGCAGCAGGCCGATCTGCAGCAGCGGGATCATGGCCTTCATGATGGACTTCAGCACCACCTGCAGGCCTGGAGGAGGAAACACGGGTCAGCTGCACGGCACACATCATGGTTTCCCACCCCCGGCCCCGGTGCCCCACTCACTGGGAATTCCAGACACCAGCTTGAGGGGCCGCAACACACGGACGGCCCGCAGGGTCCGCAGGTCAAAGTCCGAGCCCACCCACGACAAGATGCTGTGCACAGGGAGAGCAGGAGGGAGAGGGTTAGGGTCCAGATAATTAGCCAATGCAAAGTGCTCAATGGGGAGTAGAAACAGCATAACACATTTGTATTTAAACATGGGGGGGGGGGTTGTTATTATAGCCAACCTAGTACAGCACTGAAAGCAAAAAGCAGCAGTGGCAGCCCCCCCCCGACAAAGCCACCTTTCCTGTCAGTCTGTAGGGTGACACCAGCAATACTGTGTCAGCACATCGGGCAGAATCGGAGGTCAGAAACTGCTGTTGGACCTTCCAGCGGTCTGCCTTGGAGGTCGGGTTCGCTGCCCTAAGTAAAGCTTTCAGCTAGTTAGTGTAGCATCGCGGTGAGAAATTACTTATTATCACAGAACACGTAAATACTTAAAAAAAAAAAATAACATACAATACGGGGAAGAAAATGTTGAAATACATGATATAAAATACAGGTAAGATAAGTCATCCATACATTCAGGGAGGATTCATTATTTAATTCATATTAAAACTATTAATTAATATTTAGATTTCCCAGCAAAATGGAGCAGTTTGTTTCCCCAGCATGCACCTCGGAGGATAAGGACCGTGAGAAATTTCTGGGGTTGGCCGGGAGGGCGTGGGGGACAGTGCACCACACGAGTGAGCTGAAAGGCTGACCGCGTGTACAACAGGGGCAGGACAGAAGGTGGGGGGGGGGGTGAATGAAATAGGGAGATTGGAAAGAGGACGACAGGGGTCAAGCCAGGGCATGGATCTCCATTCACAGAAACACCCCCCTCCCCCCCATCTGGTACGCAAGATGCTAATTTCAGTAAAAGCTCATTCATTAAAAGCTATGATATACGGCCCCATTACTCATTCAGCCAATAAGATTCTAACAGCACCAGTCCGGGGCCAGAAGCGGAGAGCAGTGAGTGACAGGCAGCGTAGTGCCGGCTCCCCGCTGCCCCGCCCCTGCCCCGCCCCTACCGCGCCCTTCCCGGGCACCTCTCCGCTCGTCGTTTTATTGGCTTGCTGTAAATCAGCATCCCCTGCTGGCCCCTCCCCCGCCAGAGTCCTCCCCTGCACGGTCAGGGGAGCGCGTTCGGGAAAATGTTACTCCGGTGGTAACGGGAGGGGCCAGGCATCGGAGGGGCTGGATAATGGTACCAACCCGCACTTGCAAAGACCTGCCACTAGAGGGAGAGGTGCACTCTCTGCTGGGTGCTACACCTAAGGGAGGGGGGAGAAACAGATGGAGAAATGACGGAAAGTGGAAAAAACGAGTCACACGGAGAGAGGGGAAAAAGAGAGACAGAAGGATAAAGAGATGTACAGTCTGTTAGGACGGGTGGCTGATGACCGGGGCATGTTAAATAAGCAACCGACGTCCCGCCTGCCTTGAGGGTCAGCATGACATACTGCCATTGGTCCTCCAACGCTGGTATGCAAATTAGGGGGCGCGGTTTCAGACCATTCTTAGCGGTTGTGAAGTTCTATGATAATCTATGTTAAGGCGAGTCTCACTATAAGGTGGCCGTGACTGGACACAGGTTCATCCAGCTGAGCTTTATCCTGGTCTGTGTTTGTTATCCATCCATCCATCCATCCATCACCCAGCTACTTCTCCTGGTCAGGGTTTGCGGGGAGAGTTGGGAGCCTTGCACACATCGCACCAGTGCCGCAGAGGCATATCTGAGCAATCACAGCACAAATATCCATCCCTCCATCGCTGCATCTTCTATAACTTCTGATCCAGTGCAGGATCACTGTAAGGCTGGAGACAATCCCAGGATGCACATGGGACAAGGCAGGAGACACCCTGGACATGATGCCAGGCCAGCAAGAGGGACACATTAAGACACTAAGGGCACTTTAGAGATGCCCATCCACCTGACTGCGTGACTGTGGACTGTAGGACGAAACATGTGGAGCACATGCAACATATGCATCCACAGAGCTAGGGACAGGAGATGGACCCCAACCCTGGAGGTTTGAGGCAACTCTGCCACCCTCTGAGGTACCCACTGCAGCAATTGGATACCGCATAAAAAGGTTTGGAGGGACGGGTGAGATGTGACCTTTCAAACTCCTCCCAGGGTGACGCTAGGAATGATGGGCGTCGCCATATTGTGCAGAGGAATGCTGGGAGATGTGATAACATCATTCTTTAGCCTGTGTGACATTTTTATCCATTTATAGAGCCAGATTGCTTTTAGCAGGACAAAGCTGGTACAATCTGACGACATATCTCAAAGGTACAACAGCCTGTCCTCCTGGAACCCACTGTGGTCTCCCACACCCCACATTCCCAGAATTGACGGGGTCAGATTCACTGGAAAAGGCCATTGTCACCGGGGCTCCAGCAGACACCTGCAGCGTGAAACGGTGAAAATGGAAGGAGTCATTCTGGGAAGGACCCCCGCTGCGTTTCATAGAGCCCGCTGATGCGGACTGAGGGGGGTGGAGGCGGGGGCTGGGTGCGTGGAAGGAGTGATTGGCGCCGAGTGGGGAGGTGGCTGGCAGGCGTCGATGGCAGCCTTCTCTGCTGGGATGTACCCGCCCGGGTGGATAAGCGGCGAGATCGTGCCGCGAATGATGGGGAACCGCAGCCTGGGAGACAGACAGTGCCGGTATTGGGGTGCGATTACCACTGTCCATATCTGGACACTTGCCAACAAACACCGCCCCTCGGTGGCGGGTCCCTGCAACCACAGTCCAGGCAGCGAATTCTGGTTTCTCCTGGCGTCTTTCCTGGGGGGGAGGGGGGTCTCTGTTGGACTGTTGTTCATCTGGCCTCACGCCATAGCAGGGCAAAGAGTTCTGTGATCTGGAGGCACCTCAAAATAGAGCCCCTGCTCCTTCAGGTCACCTGGATAGCTCCCTAGGGAGGTGATCAGGGGGGGTCCCACAGGGAGGAGCCCCCAGGGCAGACCTGTGGAGTGATTATCTCCCATCTGGTCTGTGGACAGCTAGGGATCCCCTGGAATGGGCTGGAGTGTGTGGCCATGGACAGAGAGGTCTTGTGTGACCTCTTGGAATACTGCACTGAGAGCCTCACCATCATATGACACGGGAAGAAGATGATGATTATATGTCCTGAAGTGCAGGCTTTCTAAGTATGTGAGGTACCTTACTGTCAAACAACCACTTAGACACACATGCTGGCTGGCACTGAGGGCAGAAAGGCAGGGGGAATCGACAAAAGCTAGATTCCTAAAAGAGAGATGGGTTTTCTCTGGGAAGAGCCCTTTGAGGGTCTGTGTGTGTGTGTGTGGGAGAACACTATTTCTGTGACTCAGATCTGTCTTGTTTAGTGATTAGTTTGCTAGTTTACTTATTATTTGGATGATGACGGTGATGATTGAAGTCTCCTACCAACAGTCTTTATTTTAATTTGTGCCATTGCCATAGCAACGGGCCGTTCTGCACTCACCCGGTTTCCACGGTTACCGGGTACCTTTCATTCATAACCGTTTCCAAGGGAACAAGGTCCTAGCTCATTGATAGAATCTTGGCATTACCACAGCAACCAAGGCAGAGCAATGGCTCTTTTTACTGTTTTCTCTTTTTTTGATACATATAAATATTCTTATGTTTGCTGTTCTGTCGCACAAAAGGCACAGAGAAGCACACAAGTGCCCAGACGGACGCTCAGTAAAACAGCCGCCCACGCAGACGCATACAACCGACTCGAGAAGAGTCACCAGATTAAATAATCACGTCAGCAATGTACCCGTTCGTGTGCGCACATACACAAGAGGGGCTTATGACTGGAATAGTGCACTTTTAAACAGGGCTGGCACGCAAGCATAAAACTGAATTAAAATGTTTGGCTTTACCTACATTTTTATCTTGTGTCTATATTTTTCGGAATATGCAGTGTGTGTGACTCTGACTCTCTATCCGCCTGTCACCCTCTGACAGTGTGTGTGACTCTGACTCTCTATCTGCCTG
>JAODKN010000093.1:5111530-5131069 GCA_026774425.1 Petrocephalus zakoni
TGTACATGCAATCCGTGCGTGTACATGCAATCCGTGCGTGTACATGCAATCCGTGCGTGTACATGCAATCCGTGCGTGTACATGCAATCCGTGCGTTGGCCTCGCCTTTCGTGGATAAGCGACGATTGCAATCGGTGCGCAAATAAGAAGAGAATTTCAAATCAAGAGTGTTTTGCGCGATCGGCGAGTTCCTTTATTGTTTCCGCACAATATTCTTTTCGAGCGATACCGCTTCAACCAAGCTGGAATATTAAGCCTCAAGCATTTTAAAAAAAGTCTATCTGGCCTTGAAATACATCCTGTGTGTGTGTGTACACATATATTTACACATATACACACACACACACTCTTTACTGTACACTCTTTACCAGTTTGAAGTATATTTTTCTACATCACTTTAACTTGTTCCCATGTCCTGACTGTGCTCCATGTAATCTGGAATTATGACAAATAATAATGTGACATTTGAAATATAACGCTGCATTCAAGTAATAAGTATACATGTTCAAAACTATGTATGCATTTAATTTTTCAACCACTTTTTGCCAGCCGTCCTTTCTGATCAGGGTCACTTTTGCTGCGTTTCCTTTTGATACAGATTAATTCTTTGAAGTAATCATATCGCTCCAATATATGGTCCTACTCAGAATGAGTGACAAAATGCGCCGTTTTTCCGTCGTTTTGTAGAAGCCAATGAGAGACTTGCCGATCATGTTTTCTAGACTCGATACATATACAGTATGCTTTACAAGCAGCGCAATCATCTCAGATGATGGGATCCAGCGAAACTAATCCGTTCCTGAGGTGCGTTCAAGGAATCGACTTAACCAGATGATTTTCACGGCCATTAACTGGTCCAAGACGAGGCTTCTGATCCCGGATGATGTAAGCGACATACGGAGAATACCCCCCTGATATGATAGCTCTCTTCATTTCTTTTTTCCTTCTCCTGTGTAGGGTATAGCGTATACTGTACGGGAAATCATGTGGTCATTTCTGTTGTATGCATTGCTGAATCTGTGTAAAGCAACCATTCGTTGCGTTAAAATGTGCTATAGAAATGGACTGACTTGATGTGACTTTATCCCAGGGATCATCAACCGGTTAGCAGATGGACAGATGTGTCCGTGGAAAAATGTTTTAATTGAGAAAAACAAAAAAGCTGAACATAATGATGCACACTACATGGTATAAATACCATGGCCATGGTATTAATTCCATTTTGATCATAATGTCAGCACCATAGCACATGGACGCCTGCTTAAACCATTATGAGGGAAAAATCTAATAAAAAAAAAAAAGCTACTCAATCACACAGCTGCCTTTATCGAGGTGTCACGGGGGTGTCCACTCGATTCTGATGGGCCACATCTGTTCTCAGGTACATGTCTGGATCAGGTGTAGCTCATGAGAAGCTGGGTAGAATAGAAAACCTATTGGACAGTAGCTCTCCAGGACATGTGTTGGAGACCCCCCCCAGTTATCATGACATTTATTAGTATATTATTATAAATTATACTTGAGCATAAGAAATGCAACAGACGACAAGGCAGAAGAGTGCGCCAGCGGTGCCAGACTCACATGAAGCTGCTCATCATTTGCTTGGTGTCTTCGGAGCTGCGGGAGTTTGCGAAGCTGATGAAAGAGCAGTAGACCGCGATCCACGCACACCACTTCAGCTGCGGCAGGACAGAAGTACGACATGTTAGCGGCGGCTCGCGTCTGCAATCAGAGAAGGAGGTGAGCGGCGGGGAGGCACCTTCAGCATCAGGCCGCACATGCTGAAGATCATGCCCAGCAGGTTCATGTAGTCCGGCGTGGGGTCTTCCATGGCGGGGTTTGAGTCTGTAGTCGGAGGCTTGTACCTGAAGCCAGAGGACAGCGAGGAAGTTGGGGGAGGGAGAGGCGAGAGTCAGACGGAGAAACTCCAAACTGAAGTGACGGCCTAATGCACTGTCGCTCACTCAATGAAGATCAGTGAAATAAATCAATGCGTTTTTAAGAACAACGTTAATAATCAACTGGACACTTTAGAATACAGCGTCTCTATCGGACAGCTTTACATCACACAGGGCGTAACAGGACCGTCTCATTCCGCCTTCACCTCCTAACGGTAAAGCTCAGCACCTGCCTTGAAAGATGCTGCCACTGTAATATAACGTCGCGATACACACCGAAGAATCTTGTTCTGTCTCCGCGGGTCCGACATACTGTTCGAAGACATCGTCCTGCCTCCGGTCGAGAGCAGCTGCGAAGTGGAGCGGAACGAGAGCAGCACTTCCGGTTCTGCACATCCGGTGGCCCGAACAACCGAGCCGACATTTCAAAATAAAAGGCCCGAGAACGTTTGTTAACAAAATATGGAATCACAAAATGAAATGAAACGCGTGTCATACGTTTTTAAAGTAATCCATGTTTTTACATATTAGCATTAGCAAAAATGAAATCAGGATCAAAGCCCGTAATTGTATAATTAAAAAGGACAACGATGCTGATTTGGCTTTATTACTTAAAACATTTATTTTGAAAAATGGTTTAGGCGGAAAGCACGTTTGACCCCGAACATTTCCGGTTTTTCTTATATTTGGTGCCACACGCGACCATAATATTGTACATACTCCGCCGATTCATTCTGTCACTAGTAATAACGTGTTTTCCACCTCGGTGTCGCGGGTACTTTAGACAATAATAAATATGTAAAAGCAGCAGCTAGCTTTCCGGTTTATATACAGAGTAACTAAATAGCAATGCAAAGTTATACAGACAGCTATACGACTTATACAGACAGCCTGCAAGCCAGCTGTTAGATGAAGTTACAGAGGTAACAATCCAGTAGGCGTACAACTCCCCTCTGTCTGTTTATCGGCCGTCATTGCGGGAAAATCGGGTGATGGCGTTCCCTCTGCCCCGGCCACTGCCGGCCCAGCTTCCCCAGCACCTGCTTCGCACTGTGGACTGTAAGCAGGGGGCAATCAGAGCCGTCCGTTTCAACGGTGAGAAGCGCTGTACCATTGCCTGGGCATGTCTGGTGAATTTCAATGGCTTGGAAGTGGTATTTAATGCCTTTTTCTCTCTTGCGCTCAGCTGATGGCAATTACATGTTGTCTTGTGGCGGCGACAAGACCCTTCGGCTCTGGAGTGTGAGCCGGGGCACTTTGCTGAAGACTTACAGTGGGCATGGATACGAGGTGCTGGATGCTGATGGGTGAGCACTGACTCTCACCTCGCAAAGGTCTCTGAAGGAATGAAGACCCTCACCGAAATGAACAGATAGCATCTATATTTCATTGCCTGTCTCTTCCCCCGTCTTTCAGATCTTTCGACAACAGCTACATCTGCTCCTGTAGCTCTGACAAGACGGTGATCCTGTGGGATGTCGCTTCGGGACAAGTCTCCCGAAAATTGCGGGGGCATGCTGGGGTGAGAGCATTTGGGTTGTACTAGACCGTAGTCCTTTTTGAATGAATCTCTGTGTTTAGAATCTCTGACTTCCCCCATGTATGTGCACTTTGTGCTTAAATATGGCGCTCTTCTTCTGTAGAAAGTGAACTGCGTGCGGTTCAATGAGGAGGCGACGGTCATCGTGTCCGGTAAGCCGGCCTCAGCCACGTCCCGGCAAGCATGCTGACTGTGCACCAGAGCTGACAGTCCAGTCTCTGCTCTTTCCAGGCTCGATAGATGGCTCAGTGAGGTGCTGGGACACGCGGTCTAGGAGGCCTGAGCCGATCCAGGTTCTGGATGAGGCCCGGGACAGCGTCAGCAGCGTGAAGGTTTCGGAGTACGAGCTGCTATCTGGGTTAGTGCCAGCACTGCCTCAGCACACGCCATTGGAGATGCAAAGCCACAATTTTGTTCAAAATCTACACTCATAGTCATCAGTTAATTTCTGTTTCGTTATAGTCCTGTTGCCTATAATTTCAATGTCATCCCCAAGTGTCTACTACACGGAGCCTAAATGATAGTATTTGCAAAATTTATAATGTCAGAGGGAGCTTAGAACCACAGCCTGTGTGTAGCTTTAATGTGTCTTTCATTTGGCACTCTTTTTATGTAGAATAATTCGGAGCAGTTTTAATGTGTTGGCCGTGTTTCACACACCACAGCTCAGTGGACGGCCGAGTGAGGCGCTATGACCTTCGAATGGGGCAGCTGCACGTCGACTTCATCAACAGTCAGTGCACGATTCCCTTAGTGTATTCCCTTTGTGTGTCCCATCCCGAGTGCCTCTGGCCTGTGACCTTCAGTAACCTCGCCCCTGGGCGCCCCAGGGCCTAACCTGCAGTGTCTTGTACTCCCCCTCTCTGATAGGTCCCATCACCTGTGTGTGCTTCAGCCAGGACGGTCAGTGTATTCTCACTTCCAGTCTGGATTCCTCAGTCAGGCTGCTGGACAAGTCCACAGGGGAGATGCTGGGAGAGTGAGTAAGCCAGTGCTGCCCTCTGCAGGCAGCTTTGTTGGGTGCACTGCTTGCAAACAGTATTTTCTCTCCCTCACGAGACTGAGACATTGCTTGTCTTAAATATGGTCCACATCCAGACTCTTTAAGGTAATTCATTTTTGTTACTGTATTTCCTCAAATAATGGCCAGGCCTTTATTTACTTAAGTCGCAGAAGTAATAGGCCTTCATTTGAGGCAGACTTGTATTAGAGGCTGGCCATTATTTCTAATTCCCTCTGTAACAGTATTACACTGTTAAGACAAATTCAAATAATAATAATTTAAATGCCCCCATTGTGTCAGTTTGAACCCCCGAAAAACATATCGGGTGCATTTATTGGAAATATTCTGTTAAACTGTGTATAACAGTAGAATACAGTATTAGGTCATCAGAATTTTAAGGGCTGGCTAACAGTTCCAGTAATTGCCTTCTAAAAGTGTCTCCTTAAAAGTTAGCTTTTTATCAATGCCATGTAAATCACACATATGGTTAGTTTAATTTGTTTCCAATATGACCAGTCACATATTGGATATTACCATAAATACGCCCAGGTGTAACGACATAAGAACAAAAAAAATTGTGAGTTACTCCAGATCTTAACATTGATGGACAATCTTTTTTTGCAGCACAATCTGATATCTGATATTGATCACATTTAGCTGCAAGCAAGATCTAAACTGAAAAACTAGGACACTGCCTAAATATGAACAGCTTTATAACATGCTTTAAAACATGCTGAATGTCAGCTCTCTTTTAGATATAATGAGAATGATTCTGTATTTGTCAATACGCATTTCATCAAGATCTAAAACTGACTGAATGGGATGGACGTTTCTATTCATATGACTGGTGAAACATTTGGCCAGGCACCAGCTTTTCGGTATTATACGGACATTTATTTATGCCCACAATTTTTTTAAGCAGATTAGTTATATGGCTAAAATATTAATGAAGTGCATTTTGTAACACAAAAAAGTAAGTAATCTGTATAAATGAGGCGTATCATTATGTTTATTAAATTCGGATAATGGAGCACGAGACATAATACTGTTTTGGTACACTGTGTCGGTAAAGAAAGGAACAGCTCAGCAGCCATGACATCTTTTAAAAGAGGAGATCTGGATAAACAAGGTAAAAAGATACCGGAGTTGTGGCAGTACTTTTTGCAGCTGAAAGTCCGACACATTTATTAAACGTAAGGATATGCCGAATTTATACTGATTACTAACTTTGGGCATCATAAAATGCCTCATTAATGTTTCAGCCATAGTACTAATCTCCTTAACAAATTGTGGGCGTAAATAAATGTCTGTATAATACCAAAAAGCTGGTGTCCGGCCAAATGTTTCACCAGTCATATGAAGCCCTGGTGATTACTGCATATGCGCGATATGAAATCAATTTCATATCATTCAGCTATGCTGAACATATTTAATTTCACTATTGGGTATTGGATGTTGTTGCTGTTTACACCTTAACTTCCCCTTGGAGATCAGGAAAGATCCATCCATCCATTTGTCCATTGGTGTCTATACAGATACACTGGCCACAAGAATACTTCATACAAGCTGGACTGCTGTCTGTCCAACAAGGACACTCATGTGTTGAGCTGCTCTGAGGATGGCCATGTCTACTTCTGGGACTTGGTGGAGGTGAGAGAAGAAGCAATGGATGCAGTGAGGATGCAACGTCTTAAAAGGAAGACGTGGGAATAAGGGTTGAAACTGCTTAGTTTGTTTGATTAGCAGGTACACAGCGTACAGTAATGTCTAGGCAGACATTTACATTGAATTCTGCATCAAGCAGGATCAGAATTTTGTCCTGGGACATGTATTTATTCTCCATTTTTGGTTCAAGTTTCAAATGTCAAGCTTTATTGTCACGTGGATCCTTCTGATGTGTGCTAATGAATACAGTAAGAACAATGATAAATATCTGTAACACCCTTGGAGACAGACACTCAGCCTCTGTATGTGGAGGAGACGTGTTAGTATTAGAGGTAGATTCTGGGAATGATGCATCACGTTGTTGCTGCATTTAGTGAATAAGCATTTGTCGTGGAGATGAATGGCCCCCATGTAAGAACTGTGCCTGAATCTTGTGGTCTGGGCGTTGGTTGGGATGTGCAGGCTTGCAGTTGTGATGCTTTTCTGAGGCAGTGCATGGCCTTCATGCCCAGCTATTCTGTTTGTTTTGTCTTCTGTCTACCTGCTGAGTCCTCTTTTCCCCTTTCAGGGCTCAGTGTCATTGAAGTTGGCCGTAGGGAAAGTGACTGTGCAGTCACTCTCCTTCCACCCTTCAGAGCCCCGCCTACTCACCGCCATGGAAGGCAGTGTTAAGGTGTGGGGGGCGGAGCCTGAGGACACAGCAGCGGATCAGGGTCAACAGTGACACTGAGAGACAAGAATTGACATATAATTGATTTTGGAAGCTGTGAAAAAGAGTTATCATCATTTAACTTCAATATTTTATTTTCTCTGGGGGAAAAAAACAGATGCGTTCTCATAAGTATTGTGACTATATTTCTATAACATTCAGTTGAAATAAACAATGACTTTGTTACACCAGTTCTTCAAATTATTGAAAAAGATTGGTGATAACTGGGGCAACATACATACATCACTTGTCATTCATCTTGGATCAATTATAGATACTTTATTGATCTCCGTTGGGAAATTCCCTTCTCACCCCCCCCCCCAACCTTGCTCTCCATGAGAGCAAGCTTAGCCGTGAAGGTCAGCCACCTTATGTGGCACCCAGGGAGCTGGGGGTTAAGGGCCTTGCTCAAGGGCCCACAGACCTGCCAAGGCTGGGCTCGAACCAGGAACCTTCTGATCACAGAAACAAAACCAGCAGAGCCACACTCTGCCCATATATTATTGTTGAGCTCCTCGAAATTCTGAAGTGGATTACATCGTTTTTAATTTTTAAGTGTTTTAACTGAAGTGGCCTATAACTATTTAGAATGTTTCTAACGGGCATTTATAACCGCAAAGTTACTTATCCAGGTACCGGGCTACGTCAGAGACCTCCGTCCCATAATGCTCTGCGGCACGTCAATATGGCGATGCCCTTGTGTGGGTGCTGAGTGTGTACGGGTCTGAATGAGAAATACCCGCGTGTAATTTAACTGACACATCTAAAGTCCTGCTAAAACCCATTATGTAGTAAATATGAGACCGCTGTTTACAGTCTGCAAACGTCTGAGCGAAAAGGCGCTTGTGGGCCCGTCTCCGACCTCGAGTTGGGTGCCGCGGCGGCCGCGGTCCGCCGGCGGTGTCCCGGCCTGCAGCTCTGCGGCCAGGCGGCTGGTGTTCAGTCCGTCACCCGAGGTGCTGGAGGAGCTGCGAGGGCATGTGGAGGTGAGGGAGAACTTCATCAGCGAAGAGGAGGAGAGAGCTTTCCTCAAGGAGCTGGAGCCGGGGCTCAGGAAGAAGCGGTACGAGTTTGACCACTGGGACGATGTACGTGCTGGCCGCTATCTATCTATCTCCGTTTTCCGGTATATAACGACGCATTTATTTGTTTTTTACGCCACTAGTTGTATTGATCGGGTTCATCTGCAGGAACTTGTTAACGCGTTACAATGTGCAATGTTAAGGCTTTCATTATGATTCTTCCCCGCTGTTGTAAGGTGCAGATGACTGGCTTTTCGCCTGACCAATTTAGGCGATCCACGGCTACCGGGAAACGGAGCGCCTGCGATGGGGCCCCGAGTGTGAGGCGGTCCTGGAGCGCCTCCGAAGCGCGGCTTTCCCGCAGGGCACGCAGCTGCTCGGCCCCGTGCACGTCCTGGACCTTGACAAGAGGGGGTACATAAAGGCGCACGTTGACAGCGTTAAGGTGCGGAGCACTTTCACTGTAGACCGTGCGAAAGGGAAGAAAGGAAAAAGACACGTGTATTTTCCCGGTTTTAATTCAAAATCTTTGCACGTTTCCTCCTCTCCCCGCATCAGTTCTGTGGCAGCACCATAGCTGGGGTGAGTTTGCTGTCGGACAGCGTGATGCGACTAGTCAGCGAGGAGAACGTGGAACACTGGGCGGACCTGCTGCTGCTAAGGCGATCTCTGTACATCCTCAGGTGGGGACAGATCATAGCGAGTGTATATCTAGCAAGGATGAACATCGTTAGGCTGTTCATTCGAATCGTATGGGATTGGGTTAAGGGGCTTTTTTTCCCTGCAACCAACTGGCTATAGAATTAACAGCGTTTTTAGATGTCAGTTCAAACCTTCATTTTTCTCAAGTTATAGATGGGCTATTTTCACTCTACGTGTTTCAATGGAACTAGTTTGTCGCTCAAACAGGCGATAGTCTGGGGGCAAACACCCGAATCATGATTATCATATTATCATATTAACTAGGCTACACTCAAGTGCCGCTTTAATTCTGTCAGCCCAGTAATAACTTGCCCTGCCAGCAAATTATGAGTGTATGCAGAAACATTCAAGAACAACAAAATACATGTTTAAAACTAACGTGACCTAATTATTTCAGGGACCAGGCCAGATTCAAATTCACACACGAGGTGCTGAGAGATGAGGAGTCCTACTTCTTAGGGGAGAGAATTCCCCGCGACCGCCGCATCTCAGTCATTTGCCGGAACCTTCCTGCCTGATGCGAGAGAGGAGGGGACGCATTTTACTGCAGCACCACTTTTATTGCTCTCTGATGATGTTTAAATAAGAAGAAACCTCTGCAGAGCTGGATATATTTGAATAATTGATTATTGCTATTTAAATTGTATTATAGCTGATGTTTATTTTTTCATTTGAATTAAATAAAAAATGGTTATTACAGACCATGGAATGAGCTACGTGGAAATCAATGAGTGAGGCGTGTGGAAATTAATGAATCCTTTTCAAAGCCAGATGACTCCTTTATTAAAAAAAGAACTGTTTTGCCCATAATAATCACTCAAATATGAAATATGCACCTGCTTTACTTAGAATGTTACATTACACAAGGACATGTATAACATAGAAAAATATAATAAATTAAGTAGCGTCTAATAAGGTTTGAAAATAAATAATTTACAACATAAATACATCACCCTCCTTGGCAGTGCCGGTCCGAACCTATTTGATACTTCAGCAAGCCTCTCCGCCGCCACCCCCCAGGCTGAGACAAAGTGAAATTGGCTGCCAAGTCGGTTTTCTCCCATAAGTTGGCACCCTAGGCGGCCGCCTATATCACCTAATGGGTTGACCAGCACTGCCCATTGGCTCTTCAGAGCCAATCACAGTGCTGTAATGAGAAGGCTGCCGTGGTCAAACATGCAGGGCGGAAGCCTTCATCTTCGGGATGTGAAAGGATGCATCACAGATCAGAGAAGGGTAGGATTTTGCAAACCTCAATGGGACAATATATAATAGCACACTGCAATGGGAAATGTCTGACCGAATGAAAACAAGAAAATACATTGATACACATTTATACAGGCTTGTATAATGACCTTCCTACCCCCCAGTTCTGTTTTATAGCATCTTGCTGTCTGCAGTCACCATTGGTGCTTCTTTGGCCCCTTAATTTTTTTGTCACCCACCAAAATAGTGTTTGCAGTTTCCCCTTCCTGCTGTCCCACAAATATAAGCACCCAACCCCCCCCACACCCCACGCCCCAGTGTCTGACTCAGCCCACGCAGGTGCAGGCCGCAGCAGACAGCTGCTCCACCTTGTGCCAGCGGTGGGCGTTATCCAGGAAAGCGAGGTCCTCGTGGTGGGTGGGCCGGCAGCAGGGGGCGCTGTGCCAGCTGTCGCCGGGAAGCGGCGGCGGAAATGCTCCGCGCAGCAGCAGGTTGGTGAGCGTCAGGTCGTGGTTGGACCGCACGAAGGGGCAGATGCCGCTGCAGTACTTGAAAAGCACCGTTTCGTCCGAGTCGTAGCCCAGGCCCAGCTCTCGCACCCGCAGCAGCAGTGTGCGCAGGCCACAGGGCGACTCGGCGTCTCGGCGGGCACGTGCCGCCCCCTGCTTGCCCGTCTCCGGCTCCTCGCCATCGCTATCCTCAAGCTGAGCCCCCGACTCTGGGGAATCAGGTGGAATAGGCTTCCCCTCCAAGCCTGAAGCTGAGAGGAGAGGGGTCATTCCAGAATATGCCATGTCATACAAACACACGGAGAACATGTGAACACGCTAAGTGCACAGAGTCCGCTGTCACCAGTCTTTTAACTGCACAAATATTTTGAACACCATAATTCACACATAATTATAATGACATTATAATGATATATTGTGAAGCAGCACAATGCTCTTGTGCAATATAAAACGTTTCTTTTATCCCAGAGACAGTCATACTAATGTATTGTTATATCACTGAATCAAAAGTGCAAACCACACTTTCACCATTACATTTTTCTAAACAAGTTCTTGGTGGTACCTGCAGTGTACAGAAATCGTTTAATTTGATTGCTGATTATACATAATTAATTGCTGATTATTCTGTGCAAACAATGTTTTATTGCCTCAGCTTACTGTAAATGCCTTAAACTATGTCCCACTGAACTGATATCTGCTATAAGAGTAATAACTGTTCATTTCTGGCAACCTCGCATGAAGATAACATTTCATAAGCTACAGTCACAGCCTGCTTATGTGCCTGTGTTGTTAATTTTAAAGGTTTTTTGTTTGTGAAAGGATTATTCTCATTTATGAAATATTTGTAAGCTCTTCGCTATGACCTCAGTTTGGTTTCTCTACTCCGAGGTGACATCAACTGGGTCTCCCCAGGTATGCCAGGCTGTCAGATGCTATTCACGGCGTTCTCTTCAGTTGTGTTAAACCATTTCAGTTAAAGTAGCCAGTCGCACTTATCGTTCGATCCCCTTCTGAAAGATAACTAGCATCCTGGAGGGATGCAAACGTCTCTGTGAGGCTGCCAGTGTGGGTCTGTGTGCTGGTGCTCCACGCAGAGGGTCGTCACCTTACCCAGCAGCGAGTGCAGCAGGTGTCCGTCATCCCTGCGGATGCAGCAGAGCAGCACGGCCACCTTCAGCAGCAACTTCATCTCTCCGACTTTCTTTCGTGGACAGGATGAGCGCGTTGGACTGGCGAAGGTGCGTGACTGATGCTGAGAGATGCCAGAGTCACTCCTGCTCAATTTATACCCTTCTGAGTTGGGGTAAAAGTAAAGGGGGAGGGGGGGGGATAACCCTATGTGCGCTGGAGTGTTCCCCTCACCTGGGAGGAAGATGTGTGCTTGTTAATTTTGTTATTGGGATCAATGAACCTGGGATCTCTCTCATTATAAGGACCAAATAGTTAATGACGATGAGTGGGTCCATCTGAAAGCCAATAGTGAAATGGCATTCAGCACAAGGCCAGAGAAGAAGATCTCGGCAATAACGTGGGTGTAGGTGTTCCGATGTAGATCAAACGCGGAGGGTGAAGGTCGAAGGTCAGAGGTTAATTCTAGAAGGTTCAAGGGATATAGAGTGGTTGGTGGGTCAAGGACTTACAAGAATAAGATTAAGACCCCAAGAGCAAATACAGGGGGGAGTGGGGAGTGATTATGGGAAGACGAATCGACTCAAGAAAATGGGTGCGAGGAGAATGGTCAAATAAAGGGTTAACTGAATGAGGGATGAAAGTATCGTAATTAAAAAAGAGAAAAAAAAGATGACAGAAGGTATTTTAATGGAAATTCCTAGACGGATCGCCATCTTTAGTAGCATGTACATAAATTGTGGGATTTTATCAGAAATGTGTGTTTTTTCTCTCTCCTCTGCCCTTATGTAACAAGAAGAAGGACAGCGGGCTGAAGAGGGGAAGGAGGAGAGGCGGACGGGTGATGCTTCGCGCTCCATTATGGGGGACGCACTTTATTTTTCTCGATTTGACTGCCTATTTGGTTATAACTGTGCCAGCTGAGGTACGTAAATTCCATTATTGATATTAATTAACTGTGTGACTCATGTTATAAAATACACCACATATGCTCACTAAATCCAAACTATTATGTCACCACAATTGTGATGGCACAGGAAAATGTCTAGGACATTGTAGGGTGGTGCCGTGAGACACCAGGGATGGAGGGAGGATGGGGGATCTTATTTAAGTATGGATGTAGAGGTTTAACAAAAGGGAGGGGGTGGCTGATTTTCTGTCAGCAGAAGGTTAAGTATACATAAGAAATGAAAATGAGTCTTAAGTCGCTACAAACCGTGAGGCCGGTCATTAGATTCTGAGTGTGTTTACCGGGGCGAGAGTTAAAATCTGTATTTTACATGGCAACTGCAAATAAAACACCGGTACCCTGCCTTAGTGAGCTGACTGTGCCATGCACTGGGAGGTCCGATAATCACAGACTTTCTCATTGATGAATTTAATTATGACTTATTATAATTATTACTGAACAGCATCAAGTATTAGGAACTAAAGAGCCTGGCTTTCAGATGGACCCACTCCACCTGATCAGGGTTTGCTAATCTGTGCTCTTATTGGCCGTTTCCATGGCAGAGTGTGACCATCATGCACGGCATAGGTTGGTCCAGTGAGCAAGGCAGCCGCTCCTTTTCAACTCAGTTAAATTCTTTCATTGTCGTGTGTACAAGTATGAGTACCTTGTACAATGAAATGCTTGCCTGCATGTGCCCCTGCACAACATCCTCTCCTGGAGCGTGGCTCGTCAATGTGCTCCAGTATCGACAACACCTGAAAGCCAATAGCTAAGTAAAAACAACAGAAGATCATCAAACTGCCACAGAAAAGCTGAAAAATGGCCGAGTGCACTAGTGCCCAAGCACTCCCTTGCAGCAATTATTCAAATCAAAAGGAATTTGAAACAAATGTGTGTTTTCACTGATCCCGTTGGCCTGCACTTGCTTTCTGAAGCTTACAGGAACTACGTGCAGTCACACGGTGTTTTGTCAATGAGCATTTCATACGACTGCAGCGATGGTGGCTGGAGTGAGCTTTTTAACTTCCCAGTAGATGGGGAGTGTGACTCAGGCCGTGTCCACTTGTACATGTGTATTTTTAAAAATGGTGTTTTTCCTCCTCCATTATAAAAAAAATCTCCGTCCACACAAAAACACTAAAAAGCACTCTCAAGAGCATGCCAAACCAACAGGCGGCAATATAACTCTAACCGCAAAGCCGCCTTGGCCAATCAGAAGCCTTCTCACCAGTTCTGCTAGGCTAAAAGCAGCCTAAACAGTGAATGGTGCACACTCTGATGTCAAACAAAGTAGATAACGGCGCACGCTCTGATGTTACAAGCCAAAACCTCTGTTTTCCCTGTCTGCACGTCAACAATGAAAAGAGAGTTTCTCAAAATCTTCACCCTTGATGGAGTTTTACAAAAGTTCACTTTTCAGTGACCTATAATATCATTTGAGTGTGGACAATAGGCCAAAACGCATAGACATTTTAAAAAATACCTGTGCACATGTGGACATGACCTCAATGATGACCCTGGCCATAAATCTCCACCTTTGCATCACCCAATATCCATTTCCTGGAAATCCTCTTGAGTGGGGGTGAGGGGTGATTTTAATTGGCAGAGCCTGGGGTGCATGCCTTCTGATGTCCTGGGCCAGAGAGAGCGGCTGGGAAGGAACAGGTTTAAAAGTACCATCAAGGTGAAGCAATGCCTTTGGAATTTCCTTCTGTTGACACACGGTAACGTGGAACACCTAGTGTCAGAGAAAAATGGGAAGAATTTGGCATCATTCTCAGTCGGTTACACACTTATATGGGGAAAAACTTTACATCAAATGATACATTTTCCCTCTAATTCAGTGGCAGTGGTTTTCATCAAAAGAGAGCTTGAGCAACAGGCTATAGAGTGTAGTGTCTCCTCCACTGCTGTCTGTAGTACTGCCATTGTACAGAGATGCGTAGCACTGCAGGGTGAGGAACTCCACTTGGTGTCGATCAGGTCGTATGAGCCTAGCAGCTCTTATTGCAGTTGGCCATTTGGACATGCTTACTTACCTTCACTAAAGTATGCCTTAGAGTAAAAAGTAAAAGAGTGACACTGATGGTTTGCGGCGGCTTTACTAGCTTCCTCTGATTGGTTGTTTGCTGTGTGACGGCCGGAGTAAATGAACCCTTTGCATTTCCTCAGCAGCCATTACGTAGCATAGCAACAGACTCACTGTCACGACGCAGCTCCTCCAGAAGGCTATGAGAATCCCCCCCGGCTTTGTCCTTATAAATGAGAGGCACCCAGATCTTTATAGAAAACAAAACCCAAAATGAACACTGTAAGCAGACAACTTGATTACTATAAGCGAGATATTTAAACAGTATTTGTAAAGGAATGATTCTGGCCCAAGCTTTTTGATCCTTATAAATGGTTGATCACTATAACTGTCAGTGGTTTACACTGTATAACATTCTTAGCTACTTTTCCTGCTCCCCGTCAGCCTGCCACTTGGGACCGTCCCGTTTGGAGCTCACCCCCGACAGGAACCACACATCTGACTGGCGGCAGTATCTGCAAAACCCCAGAGAGATTCAGCCTGACTCAGCCTCCCTATACAGTCAGCCTGTTCTGAGATAACAGAC
Organism: Petrocephalus zakoni; assembly: GCA_026774425.1. Taxonomy (NCBI): domain Eukaryota; kingdom Metazoa; phylum Chordata; class Actinopteri; order Osteoglossiformes; family Mormyridae; genus Petrocephalus; species Petrocephalus zakoni. Next base: position 5,126,480 of record JAODKN010000093.1, read on the forward strand.
CCATTGCAAGTCTGCTCTGTGCAGGATTTCCTTCATGGTCTCTGGCTCTGGATTTCATCTAGTAAGTAAAAAGCACTTAACCAATGCAGTGGCTGAGGTGAGCTTGGAGCCTCTCCCAGGATGCCCAGGGCATGGGGCAGAGGACACCCTGGATGGATAGTCTCATAACATAATGTCAGAATTTAATTTTACTTATGTTCCCTATTGGTTTATGCTATCTACTTTTGGGTGTAATGGAAATAAACATTTTATTTTAACAAACGTAACTGTGAGAAGTAAAACTTTACAGACACCAAATCCATGTTCATAATTGGCAAGCCAGAAATGTCCTCAAAAGAAAGTTATTGTAAAATAGTCACACTCTTCACTCGGGAAGGCTCAGAGTCATCTGTCGTGACTCGCTCCTTCTGCTGGAAATCTGGCAGCTTGTGTGGCGAGTGTCACGTTTCGCCTGCGGAGACATCGCCAGGCCAGTCGTATGGGGGGCCTTTCGGAGAAAAGGGACTCAGTGATGTTTCTCGGCTTAATCCTCCGCATGTCGCTGCCTGTATGCTCACATGCAAGACACATTCCAGCAGCAGCAGCCCCCATGACATGTTGACATCTTCCAGTGGGAAAGGAGAATATTTTTAGTGCATGCTTATGGCAGGAGTTATTCTTAAACCATCCATGGTCTGTTTTTGTCTCTCTTCAAAGCCCAGCAGTTGGATGCTTTCCAGCAGGAGAAACATCCCGTCTTCCTGCCAAGACTAAACACCTCACTGCGCTGCCAGGAGACAGTGGAAGCCCACGCAGTCGGTACATGCAACATACAAATGCTTATGTGTGCATGGGCATAGCACATTTAGTAGTCATTCAGCAGCTTAAAGCACTCATTGGAATCAGTCAGCAAAGACAAACTCACATGCAAAATATTCCTCACATTCAATCGACATGCATGAAGGTTATGAAACACTACGTTCACAAAAACACAGACACAGACAACACTTAGATTAGCTCAATACAGAATGTATCATATACCCAAACAGCACACACACGGACACACAGACAGTTATCACAGAGTAAGTACAAACAAAATAAGCAGGCACTGGCATGCCTTGGGAATGAACACATAAACTCAGAATAAAAAAAAAACTTTATTGACTCCAAAATTAAATTGCTTAAATCCCTGCCATTAACTCAAGAAAGGGAATAAAAACATGTAAATCTATACTGTAAAACAGTTTCTCAACCCTGTCTTTGGGGACCCATAGACGGCCCATGTTTTTGCTCCCTAACCAGCTCCCTGCCAGACAGTCCACCGGGAGCGGAGCGGGAGCAAAAACTTGGACTGTCTGTGGGCCCCCGAGGACAGGACTGGGAAACACTGCTGTAAAAGATACTTCAGCAGACATCTCTCTGCATTTATTCAGTGGAATGAGCTGCATCGAACGGAATAATCCTTCAGGGAGGGGCTGGCACAAAAAGTAAGCGGAGATGACGGCATGTCTCATCGGACAGCCGGTAGGGAATCGGCACGAGGTGAGCTTCAGATGCGTCTGGATGTTCTGCTTCCTGACTGCAGTGTGTGTGTCACACAGCTGCAGAATGGACTGGAGGAACATTCACGTCCATCTGGATTTTAAAAGTGTGATGCAGCATAGCTTAGTTAGTGCCCACAAAGATGTGTTTTTTTTATTTAAAGGAGACACCCTCACCAGTAATTACTGCTCCAGCTTACAAATCTCACTAGAAAAATTTCACTGATTCAGTTTTTTGTGTTCATCTCTAACGTGCTTGTGTCTCTGACTGATGAACGTGCTTAGTACAATAGTGAGAATGGCAGGCAATGTGTGGCTCAGACTGCTAGGCCTCTGGGATTGGGAGGTTGCGGGTGAATCCCCTCCATGGCAGAATAGTCACATGTCCCTTGGACCCTTATCCCCCCAAAATGCTCCAGATATATGTGCTGGATATATGATTGACCTTGTGCTTGGACCCAAAACTTTGCTCTTTCTGTTATGTATGTGTCTGTATCTCTCAAGGGAATGAAAGACAAGACATGGGATAAGAAGTCTTCTTATGTATTTGTAAAGCAGCACTTAATTTTTCAAAAGTCAAAGCAAAACCCCAAAGATCAGAGGAAATGACAATGGGGACCCCATTATTATCAAAGAAACATGTCATGCACAGACATTGATCTTAGGCCAAGAGAACGTGTTTATGAGAAGCTGGGATGCAGAATTTTGAGATGGTCCACTCGGGAATTGAAGCTTGGATAAAGCTGGAGACAAGTGCAATACCATCTGCCCTGTACAAGAAATCATTGAAGCTGTGACTAAGACTCACAGTATGTTGACCTTCATATTCATCACCACGTGCCATGTGACTTGGCATTGGACAAGGTCCATCCCCCGTTTGACTCAGCGACCAACAAAGACTTCCACCCGTCTAGGTTGTGTCCTGTCTATACCTTCGTCACATCACGATAGGTTAACGTTAGCCCAGGGAGGGTTTCCTGGTTTTGGCCGGGGTCCCCCGGAGGCTGGCTGCACATTCCTGCTGGAGCTGGTCTCGGGACCGGCCCATATAGGGCTCGTCTGCTCGGGGCAGGAATGCGGGGAGCGGCAGGTCTGTAATGGGAAGCATTTTCTGGGAATTAGCAGTGGAATTCCAGGCGCGTATTTGTTGACCCCCGCTTCCCCTTTTTCGAGTGTTAAATTTGACCCAGCCACCTGTCAGCGCGTCCCACCTTAAAGATCACACCCCATCGCTCCCTGCTAATCCCTGTCTGCTTCCTTGTCGGCTTGATCTACAGCTGCCCTCCATCATGCACATGCCTCTCTCATTCAGCTTGGTTGTCTTGCCACTGCTCTTGCCCACACCGATTGGTCACTTTGTGCCAATCCCAGCACCAGCCTCGCTCCCAGGGCCCTCCCACTGCTCTTGCCCACACCGATTGGTCACTTTGTGCCAATCCCATCACCAGCCTCGCTCCCAGGCCCCTCTTGCCACTGGATTCTTTAACATCTATTTCTTTCATGATTCCATGAGGCAAGATCCTTACCAGCATGTTTTTCACTTTGACGCTGTTGACTACAATAAGCTGTTGTGCAGGTTTGTGCAAAATCATGCCAATTGTCGCTTATCCAGCACTTTAGCTGGGTTCTGGTGGCTAACGAGAAGCCATGAAAATTCAGAGTTCCATCCTAATCCCGGGAATTCTGTCCATGGCAAACAGTACTCCCCTCCACAGGACTATGCACCGGTTTAACAGGAACATTTTGAACAATCCATATGTGTTGTAAATTCATCAAATCCTCTGTCAAGAATAAAACTCCCAACTTATCCAGCGTTGCTCTCCCTGTCTTGTTCCCCACAGAGCCTGCTTTCTGCAAACTTCTTCTTTGGAGCATCACAGAGGCGACTCACAGTCTTCTCTCTGGGTCACGAGTAAATTCTTCCATTACAAGAGATTAATGAGGGTTAGAATACCTCTTATGTTGCAAACGCCAAGAGTTATGTCATCCAACATATATTCATTAGCCTTAATGGCTTTATTGATTAACATGTATATGTTGCATGTTGGATCTTTTAGTGATTTAGTCCTTATGCAAATTCGTATGTAGTCTTATGTATCAGTTGCTCTTTCTTCACGAATGAGTAAACATTTTAGCCTCAGAATATCACAAATGTGTCTCTTGGGTGTTGCGTGGCATGCTTCCTCAGAGGGTAGCACTCTGTCCACACTTTGTAAATAATAGCCAAGTTATCAGGGATAATTGACCCCAAACTCTATGGTATAACACAGAACGAGATGATGTGTAATAAGGACAGTAACTACAGCCCAGAGTTCCTAAAGCAACTAATGTTATAGTTACTAAAATAAATAATTTGTCTGTGTCCAAGCTGACTTCCATCTGACAACTTGAAATAATCATTTTTGGTAAAGAATTATCTAAGCACGCTTTTTAAAGGTGTGGTATACTTATTTTGTCCTGTTTAATTTCTCCATAATATGGTAAATTCAAGCGCCCCATTCCAGACTGACCCAGCAGAACGATTTCTTAGTGGATAAATCGAGTCATGTGATGGAGGTTAATTTCCTTGTCGGCTTCACGCGGAAGTGACGCGACCGAAAAAGGAAGTGACGAAGACGGTCAACAAACCAAGAGGTAGTAGAAATTATAAGCGTGTTACTTTACCTTAAAAAGATATGTTTATGCTGTTATTTTAGTTTAATGTTCATGTTTACAAACTCTGTTAATGAGGTGTCGTTTCTGGAGACAGGTACATGATACAGATAAAATTGGCACGCCGATCTAATGCCTGAAGTAAAAACTTATCCATCTAATTATACGTAGGAGATAAGGAATGTGATGGATAATGTGATCTAAACGTTCGACCGAGAGAGCCTGTCATGTATCCCTAGCTCCCTGTGTTTTTTGTGTTTACGATGGTGTATATATTTGAATGTCTTTATCCTGGACACATTATTATACCAATGTAGTGCGGGCTCTTCCGATGGGCTTACTGCCTATCATCATACCAATGGCCTGTATGTCTTTCTGCTTCGTTCGGTTATTCTGTAGTGCGGCATGTGTTCAAAAG